>WAAB01012114.1:96206-184445 GCA_013389865.1 Piaya cayana
GGCATTGGAACATGCTGCCCAGGGAGGTGGTTGAGTTACCTTCCCTGGAGGTGTTTAAGGCACAGGTGGACGAGGTGCTGACGGGCATGGTTTAGTGTTTGATAGGAATGGTTGGACTCAGTGTTCCAGTGGGTCTCTTCCAACCTGGTTATTCTGATTCTATGATTGTAAGGTCTCCCATCAGCCTCCTCTTCTCCGGGATAAACAACCCCATTTTCCTCAACTGCTCATCTTAAGCGCTTTCATCAGCGCTACTTCACCTACTAGAGGTGAAGCCATAATTATGTCTGTGACTGGGTTGTAGAGGAGGATAGGTAAAATAAAATACTGAATTATGAGTAATAGTGGACCTATATGTACTTTGTTTTCTGAATCTGAATGAATAATCTGTAATTTTTTAAAGAAAAATGAAACAATACTTAGAGTGGATGTTTTTCTTCTCTTGAAACTTTATACATATTGATATATTGAGTAGCTGGTAAGTATAAAATTACATATATGCTGCCATTTATCAAAAGATTATTTGTTTCTCACTTTGAGGACAATTAGTAGCAGTGACCTTGTTAAACTTCCTGTCTTAGTATCGATCAGTATGCACTTATTGCAGAAAGTTGTGCTTCTGAAAGGTCTAGCATTATATAAAAAGCTGACATTTTAGAGATTGACTTTCATTCCCAATCAATAATGTAACCATTTACACTGAAATCTTTTAGCATTCACGTATTTTGTCTACATTTTCATGCTAAAGTAGTACATTTTGTGAGACTAACAGCAAGCAGAAGAGAACAGTTCAAGGACTTACTTTTAGTTTGTTTGGTCCTATCTGTGTTTATACTTTCTGCGCCTTTTTGTGGTTTCAGTGATCAGCATTTACCACAAATCTATAGATAGCAGACCACTTGCAGGATGAGTTTTCTAAGTGGTGCAGAAACCAAAGAGCATGTATGTGATGTATACAAAAAGGGACATATCCTATTGTTCCTTAGCCATACCTTACCCGCTGGCTTGATGGCTCAGCAGTGGCTTGTGGAGAGCAGGAGATGCTTGTATTTAAGTATGTTAAACTCTCTTATATTCTGAACAAGATGAGAGGTGGTTTCTTGGTGTACAGTGTGCCTGAAGATTCAAAGAATTTGAAGTAACGAAAGCTGAATCCCTGTTCACATTTTGATATAAAGTATATACATTAAATAATACTTAATATCTAAGAAGAACTAGTTGCAAGAAGCAAAATAATCAAGTACACTTTTTTGTTGCTTTATTTTATAGAAAAAAACCCATGACAACAGTCTGTTAAGGCTTTATAAAGCTCTAGTGCAGCAAGAAAGGGGTGTTACAATAGCATTTCTTGTGTTAATAAATTTAAATGGTCTGGTTGTTATTAGAATGCTGATCAGGAAGGAAACAGAAGTTTGTCCTTTTTTCATTAAAAAGGGATAAAAAAGGTTACACACTTCAAAATGCAGAAAAGACAGAAATTAAAAGCTTAAATAACTGCAAAGAGCAGGATACGTCAGTAATGGAAGGACTTAAATGACTTTGACAGCTTTTGCAGGTGCTCATGCTCTGTCACTTGCCTAGCGGAGCACTGAAAAAGATTTATAGTTCTCCTTTTGGAATTTATTATGAGTTTGTTTCTTTCTTTTCCTTTCTTTGCAAAGTAGTCTGGACATACCCCTCCCTTGCAATTGTTTTTATTACAGCTCCTAGAGGAAAGCCACCTATTCTAAAACACGTGTTCCTTGGCTTGCTCACAGAGCTGTAAACTCTGAAGAATGTTTACAGCCAGATATTTTCCTTTCTTCTCCTTTTGCTTTTTCTTCTTTGTATGTAAATCCCATTTTATTTGGTTTAGTTCTTGAAATTTCCTGTATAATTTTATACCCCTAGACATTTAAATTGTTAACAAAAGTATTTTTTCACAGAGAGAGTCTGACCGTCAAGAACTAGAATGTTTTGGTTTTTTTCCTTAGGTTTATCAACATATGCTTTGTTATATTCCTTTATATGATGTTATTCTTGCTTTGACTAACACACTTGCATTATACTATTTGTAGAGGCTCTGAGGGGCCACTTGTATGCCTATGGTGTTTTCTGATTCTAATTAATTTTGTTTGGCTCCCGTTTCTCAAAGACACAAGATTTCTCTTCTTTATTACTTTTTCTCTTTTTTCTTTTAAAATTTTCTTTGAAGTTATTTTTTAAATTCAATAATCTTTGAAATATTACTTATTATTTAAAAAATAAGTGAATGTTATCTTATGGGATTTTATTCCATTGACAGTTAATCCATCTACAGATGAACAAGTGTTAGGTTCAGTTTTGTTTTCTGCAATTTCTCAGCATTTTGAAAGAACCTTCTTTATTGCAAAACCTTCTCTTTATGTTCGTGGAAGTAAATGTAATGGCAGCAGTTAATTTTTATGCAAATTCCAAGAAAATAAGACAGAGAGGGATTTGTCCTTCAAAAGTCAGTTCCAGGTTTAGAGATTTAATTGCAATGAATGTCACGTCAGAATTTTCTTGGGTAAACAGTGAATTAACCAGTGTTATTGAAACTGAAAGTAGTCTGTAAGATAGCCAGTTTACAATATTGTTTAAGACAAGAGAGGTTAACCTCCCTTTCTTTACAAGCAGGAATTACACCACTGACAGGAATCACACAGCTCACAGAACTGGGAAAGAGTTAGAAATGCATTCCATCCTATAACTTTTGCTCATTATGAAGCCTAGTTTGGGTTCTTTCATAGTTTTTAATACTCTATTAATTCTCTCATTTTCTAGCCACTGTTACTTGGCTTAATACATTAAGAACCATATGTTTCCTCTTTGTGGATGAAGAACTATGTAAATTAAATCCTCTTTTGTTGAACAAGGGCTAACTTGTCAGTCTATAAGGAGTAAACATAGATGTGTTCCTGACAATAATGGGGAGACAAAAAGTCACAGAGAATGTCCTGATGCTTGTAGAACACTGACAAAATCTGTAATGGATAGTAAAATCCTCACAACCTCCTTATAATCTGAAATTAAGACCATATTTCTTCCCCATCATGGTCTTGTTTCAGGTGTAGGCATTTGATGAACTGCATGATGAGAGATGGGCAATGGCAATTCTTTTTACTTGTATATGATTTTCTTTAAAGTTAGCTAACTCTGTTTTCCCTTTGCACAAATTCTATCCATGTCTTTAAATTGCGGTCAGTTTTCCAAGGTTCAGAATCTCTTTGGTGGATTGATTGCCTGCTAAGCTGGTCTTTTCAGGTTTTTGATACAGAACAAGCCTAAGAGATGCACAGAGCTTAAGACAGTCATTGTGAAGCACAAGTGACTAAATTTCCTGACTTAAGTGTTCTTCTAAAGATAGAGACTTTTTCAAGCATTGTAGAAATCTTTAGCTTAGTTCTGTTTGTTAAATAATAATGTGGTGTAACAGATTAGTGAGTAGTCATCATGATAGTGCCTCATTTCAGAGCACACCAGCTACTCTGCACATGTTCCCCAAGGGATGTTGAGTATACACTAACCTTGCGTAACTGTAATTTACAGTAAATTATCCTGCACAAAGGCATTTTCAGTGCACAGTTTTTGAGCTGGCATGCTTCTTACGCTGCAATTTTGTTTAACGTGCTAACATAAATATAGCTGTGTAAAGAGGCTCTTGACCTCTTTTGTATTTCCTACTTCAAAAATCCATTTTTCTTCATGCTCAGTAGACCACATCAACCAAAACATGGCAAATATTTCTATCAGAAAGTGGTCAACCACAGTGCTTTTTATGATACACTTGCAAGAAAGGGTAAGAAATAAACTTGAGTGATGCTTTTCCTCCAGTACTCAGTCTTCTGCTGATCAAGGCTTTGCATAACTAATATGGCACTCCAGGCTTTGCATAAATAATAATACCCTCCCCAGGCCATGAAGAAAAATGGTTCTTTTGCTTTTTAATTGGTGAAGCTTGAGGACTTCATGTCCTCATATAGTGACCTTTAGAAGCTTGGTCGATACGTGGTTTTCCTCATCAAGTGCTCAGGAAGCCTTAATGAGTAAGCTGGCATCTAGTCTCCAAACAAGTAATGCTGAAATATAAAAAATAAACAAAAAAGTAATGTTAATTTTCTATCCTTCAGACTCGTTTCAACCAGCATCTCAGTAACCAGGTTTTAGTCTTGGATGGAGACTACGATGATGATATGGAGAGAACGAGCAAGTAAGAAGCCTGTTTGGATGTGTTTGTATGTATGGGAGAAAGGGTAGTGTTACTGAGCAAAGCTGAGTTCAAGTGACACATTTTTCTCCTGTCCAGGCCACTAGATATCTGGTAGTTTAAGATTAAATCTGCTTTTGCAAAGAGGGGCAGTCTATTACATCTTTTCATTATTTGTAGTGCCTAGAAGAGCTTGACATAATCCTTGGTCTTCCTAAACTCAAAGTAAAAATATAAACTCCATACACAAAGAAGCAGTGAAATAAGATTCATCAACATGGTGGGCAGTGACCTCAGCAAATGTATTCTTTAAGTTTTGTGTTGTGGTCATGACAATGTTAAAATTTATGAAGAGTCAGAAAGAATTATTGCCTGCTGAGTTTCATATCATGGTCTTCCTGTCTGTGAATTAATGGAAAATTATATGTTGAGACTTAAGCTGCATTGAGGCATTCTCTGAATTCAGGAGACAATTTTTGATAATGAACATATGGGTATGAACCATGAAAGACCCTGAAAGCAAAGTCAAGCAGCTTAAGCCATGATGTAGTAGGGAAGAGGAAGCTACTGAAGTGTTCAAAGGATATCATCAAAGCAGTGAGCCATGAAAATACCCTTAGTGTAGTAATATTCTAGCTAGACAGAGAGGGAAGGTCTGCAGTAGTATGGGGGTCAGAAGTTAAGGGTATTGCAATGAATGAAATAAAGGAGATAAAAGCACCAGTTCTGCTTGCAGATAGACAGTATTCCAGTAAATCTGGTCATACAACAGAAGAAAAGTTGGAGTACAGGAGTCTTGCCACTAGAATAAAGTATGTGACTAGGTCAGCTGGAGAGGTGTAGCAGTACTGATGTATAGACAAGGAAAAGGAGGAACCAGTTTTGGAATAACAGTAAAATTTGGAGGGAAGACTTGGGAAGTCATATCAAGGGTGACTTGAGATAACAGTTATAGTGGCTGAGGAGGAGCCAGGAGGTGGGAAAACCAGGTACTGGTAACTACATCTCTATAGATATCATAGATCTATGTTTAAGAAAATTCTTGAGTAGAGGGAAATTCCATGTTTATGTTACCTTTCGAAAGTCTTTGAATGCATTCTCCTGCTTACTTTCAGCAGTGACTGCAATAAAGTAACTTTAATGTTCCTATCTGATGGAAAAGTTTCTGTTTTCAGATTGTCATCAGAAGACAGTGAAGAAGCCTCTGCGTACTTTTATGATAGCGATGATTCTGGTGAAACTGGAATAACTCCTCAGCATCAAGGAGAAATGGACTTGCTTGGGGAGATTTTGGACACGCTGAGCACACACAGTTCAGATCAAGGAAAGCTCTCAGGAGCAAAGAGTTTGGATTTCTTTAGGTCAATGGATGACATTGATTACAAGACTGCGGTTAGTCTTCTGCTTTCATTTGAAAAAAAGTCTCCTTATAGTGGAATCCTGCACTTGTGGAATAAACCACATACAGCTTAGATAGTGCAACACAGTACACAGAACTGCTAGTGTGTCCTCCTAGGTCTATGTAACAGTTCACTCAAACTGTCCACTGCATGGTGGTATTTCACCAGCAAAAATGGTTAAATGGTTACACCATTGTCCAGTTTACCAAGTCATCTTGGAACACTATTTTTCTCTTGGAACAGCAGCTGTTTATATAACTGTGAATAATATAATAATTTACTTAAGCAAATAGTTTTATCTTCAACTGTTCAGTCTGGTATTCCCAGAAGTGGTGTTAGTCTTTTTTATGCAGTTTAGAAGTTGTTTATTTCCATTTTCACCTTCCATCCCCGAAATAGTCAGTGATATAGTGATGTTTCAGTCTTGATCAAGTCATGCTAGCATAGTACTCCAGAGCTTCCCAAGAGAGCTTCTTGCTTCTCTTATATGTAATGTTGCACAGGACATGTAGTGTGAACAGGCTGCTTGCGTACAACTTTAAAATCCACAGCAGGTCACTGCTGTGATGTTAGCCAAAATAATGTTAGTGGATTTGAATTCCAGCTCATACCAGCTGTCCAATATTTGCTTTTGCTAAAAGAGATCCTACAACAGAGGATTTGTTACTGGAACAGCAAATTCTGATACAAATGTTTAAAGAGCTTGTTAAATTTTATATTATGAATGTCACACAAGGGTCACATAAATAAAATATGCATTTTTGTTTATCAAAAAAAATTTAATATTGAAAGTTGCTATAATCAATTACTGAAGCAAAGAGGAAATGCCATCTGGTTTTATTTTTAGTCCACCTCCTTGTCATAATATTGGTACAAACCAGCAAAGTGTGTCTTTGTTCATTGTCAAAATTGCGTGTGTAAAGACTGAATGGACAAGGGCAGCAGAAATCCTTCCCCTGTAAAATATGGGGATCCTTAGGATAAGAGGTTTTGAGGCGGAAGTGTAAAAACACTTGATCTTAAATTGTTTCTGGGATTGTGGTTTTGTAACACTGAACCCCAAAGGGGGTACATGATTTAGGAACACACAAAATGCATTACAGTATTTTTGTTTCAAAAGTACTGGTGTAGAGATGTTTCTTGTGACATTAACTATAACCACCTTCATTCTTTCAGAACAAGTCAAATGCACCAAGTGAGAGCAACCTTACTCTGCTGTGCAGCAGCACTAATGATCAAGCAGAGTGGAACCTCGGTCAGGATGACAGTGTCCTCCACAGGAAGCAGCTTCCTCCATCGCCAAGGAGGCAAGTTTCTTCTGGTGGCCATAGAGAATCTCTCTCAAGGCTGGAAGAAGAACGTAGTGACAATACCTTTATTGCTGACAAAGTGGACACCACTAGTATGACATCCTTATCTCCAGTACTATCAAGTGTCCAGTTTTCTTCTCTAGAAAGTTTCAAAGCAGGCTATTGTTCCTATAAGGATGCAAAACAGAATGCAACACTAAGCGATACCTCAGAAGATCATGTCCCAGGAAGTCCTGCTCAACATCCATCCATCCTGGTCCCTTGGGAGAAAAATAAGAAGAAAGGAAATGAAACTCCAGAAGAGGGTGGGCTTCTTCAAGAAGTGGTATCATTATGTAAACTGAGTTCTGCTTTTCACTATGGTTTAAATATTTCAAAGGATAGCCTATCCAACAGTAGCAGTGGGAATAAAACGTAAGAAAACTATGAGAAGAAAAAGACTGACTCCCACCAGAAGTTAAAGGGAGAATACTCAGGACTCCATATAACATGATAACCAAAAGATGAAAAAGGAATAAGAGATCTTCGATTATAAAAACAATTCTCTTCAGTTGAGCATGCATTTTCTGCCACTGGGACATCCACTTCTGTGTTTACGGAGTTCATTTGTTGGCTGTAGCTAGGTCTGCAAAATGGAACTAAATATGAATGCACTCTTAAATCAGGTACTACTTTAGTCTGAGTTAAAAATACAGCAGGTGTATGGTGCTTTGTAGCATTTGCTTCCTCTAAACAGCAGGAAAGGTATCACCTAACAGGTGACCTGATTTTAAAGGTACTATATTATTCCCATTAAGCATGAAATGAACAAATCAATCTGCTTTCTCTGAAATATACAAATGTTAATATTTGTAATGAATAATAATTGCCTTAATCTTTTGAGAAGAGGTTTAACTGTCTTAGAAGATGAATGCAAGTCTACAAAACAGCAATAATGTTTTTACATGGCAAGAATTTGCTTCAGCAAATGGGGAGGGAAGGAAAGTTTTTTTATATTGAGGATTTTCCTGTGAGTATAACTTGGAACTTATTCTGAACTAAAACTGTGGCCCTGTCTTCCAGACTTTGAAAAAGTAGCGCATGCTTTTCTCTATTCTGCAAACGACAAGAAATGCTGAATTATAATGTGACATTTATTAACTTCTGTTTACAACTAAGACACTTTAAAGACTATTATCCAATTTCCCTAGGCAGATTATTTCACCTAAAAATTCTCAGAAAGAGAAGTAGAATTGATAGATTATTTTTTATTTTCTACATTTTAATAGTGTTTGAAAATCTATTTGTGCCTCTTCTGAACTATTTTCTTTCCATTTTTTGTAGCTGCCTTTTTGAAGGTAGATCGAATTACCATTACATAGAAGTCACATTTAGTTAAGTTATTAGTCATGACTGAAAATTACTTGTAACACTAGAAAACTAAAATTACAGATGCAGACTACGTATATCCAATTCTCGTTTTAGCCAAGTTGAACAACTAAAATTGTCTTTCTAAATTCAGTGAAGGAGAATAAGTTTACTGGATGCTTATTGTACTTAGAAAAAGCATTTGTCCTCTTTCTGGCAGTGTTCCTAAGGAATATTTGGATATTTGAAGTCTGAAAATTCTTGCTGCCATATGAAGCAGGTCTTTTTAAAATAGTAATTATTATTATTAAATTTCCCTGCCCTTTTCTTTTTTCCACTGCCTCACCTTACCATGCATGCATTATCCTCACAGTAGCTTAGGACAGGAAAGACATGAAGTAAGTTTCAGCAGATTGGAATTGTTGACTTTGAAGGAAAAGTGCAGTTGGCAGAAGTAACACATCGACATAAAGTGAACCGTACCTGAGAAGAATACTCTCCTGCTTTTATAAACTCATGTCAGAAACCTTTTTTTTTACTTTCCTCTTTGGCATGAATAATTAGTCTTAATCTCAGTATAGGCCTGAATGAGCACGTTCATGAGGTCAACATTTGGATCAAATTGCACTTTCGTATCTTAATAGTAGTTTGTAGCAAAATTTAGTATCAGTTGCCACATTGAGATTTATGAATGAATTTTCCTTTTAGCTAACACAAGTGAAAAGGTTGGTTTTGGCTGCTTTATTACAAGGCAGCTGACCTAAGAGAATGGATCCATATCATTACANAGCAAATGGGGAGGGAAGGAAAGTTTTTTTATATTGAGGATTTTCCTGTGAGTATAACTTGGAACTTATTCTGAACTAAAACTGTGGCCCTGTCTTCCAGACTTTGAAAAAGTAGCGCATGCTTTTCTCTATTCTGCAAACGACAAGAAATGCTGAATTATAATGTGACATTTATTAACTTCTGTTTACAACTAAGACACTTTAAAGACTATTATCCAATTTCCCTAGGCAGATTATTTCACCTAAAAATTCTCAGAAAGAGAAGTAGAATTGATAGATTATTTTTTATTTTCTACATTTTAATAGTGTTTGAAAATCTATTTGTGCCTCTTCTGAACTATTTTCTTTCCATTTTTTGTAGCTGCCTTTTTGAAGGTAGATCGAATTACCATTACATAGAAGTCACATTTAGTTAAGTTATTAGTCATGACTGAAAATTACTTGTAACACTAGAAAACTAAAATTACAGATGCAGACTACGTATATCCAATTCTCATTTTAGCCAAGTTGAACAACTAAAATTGTCTTTCTAAATTCAGTGAAGGAGAATAAGTTTACTTGATGCTTATTGTACTTAGAAAAAGCATTTGTCCTCTTTCTGGCAGTGTTCCTAAGGAATATTTGGATATTTGAAGTCTGAAAATTCTTGCTGCCATATGAAGCAGGTCTTTTTAAAATAGTAATTATTATTATTAAATTTCCCTGCCCTTTTCTTTTTTCCACTGCCTCACCTTACCATGCATGCATTATCCTCACAGTAGCTTAGGACAGGAAAGACATGAAGTAAGTTTCAGCAGATTGGAATTGTTGACTTTGAAGGAAAAGTGCAGTTGGCAGAAGTAACACATCGACATAAAGTGAACCGTACCTGAGAAGAATACTCTCCTGCTTTTATAAACTCATGTCAGAAACCTTTTTTTTTACTTTCCTCTTTGGCATGAATAATTAGTCTTAATCTCAGTATAGGCCTGAATGAGCACGTTCATGAGGTCAACATTTGGATCAAATTGCACTTTCGTATCTTAATAGTAGTTTGTAGCAAAATTTAGTATCAGTTGCCACATTGAGATTTATGAATGAATTTTCCTTTTAGCTAACACAAGTGAAAAGGTTGGTTTTGGCTGCTTTATTACAAGGCAGCTGACCTAAGAGAATGGATCCATATCATTACAGAGGTGTGATGTTTGATGCTTTACCGAAGAGATGCAGTAAACCAAGACCTAGGTTTTGTTAATGCAAGTTTCAACTTCTTTCAGAATAGGAAGAGTTGGGCCAGTACTTGTCATTCAGGATAAACCTTCACAACTGTTTTTTTTTTAATCAGTGCAGTAAAGGTAAAATGTGGTAAAATTGCAAATCTTACAGAAATATCTGTGTTTGATGAGAGCGTGAACATTCCTGAGAACATCTACAATCTGCATAGCTGGACAGTCTCTGTATTCCAGACTTAAAGTCTGTAAGTCCAGAGGTCTACACTGCAAAGTATTTATCTATCATAACATGGTATTTTGTGGATTTTTTTCAATAAGACAAAAATATTATTTGGAAAAATATTTTGTACTACTGAAAATCAGAAGTGTCATAAAAATTATTTAAAATTCTCACTGTAAACTTTCCAGGAGGGACAGACTAGGTAGCTCAGGTGCTGTATAGATGAAAAAGCTGCAAGGCAACCACATGGAAACTTGTTTAGTGGTAGTATTAATGACTCTGTAGAGGATATTCTTCTCCCTTGCTGGTACTAAACATTACTCAAATGTAGTGCTGCCAAGCACGTCTAAGAGAAGACAGCCAACACAAGGGGTTAGTTCTTGGAACTTTTCTCACTTGTTCTCGTTCGTATCCTTGCATTTTGTTGATAAGAATTTCAAGAGTCAGCTTTTCTTTTCCTCTGACACGGTGTTTCTTATCATGGTTCTATCTAAAATGAGGTTTGGTTTTCTTCATTTATTAAACATAATTAGCAGTATTATAGTCTTAAGGAGAAAAAAAATAGAAAAAAACACATTGCAATATGGCCATTGTTACTTTTAAAACCATCAAACACGCAAGTCCAGGAATGCTGCCAGAAAATGGTTTTCAAAAATGCTTCTCTGACAGAATTAATATTACTGGCTTTACATGAGAGTTAGGCACAGAACTCCTATTACCACATAGATTGCCCCATTCTTATCTTTGGGAAAAATATGGAAGCTGTGTGAGACTGCTAATACACTTACAGTTTCGATAAGGGTCATAAAATTGGAAGTCTGATAGTGGAACGTGTCAATATGAAGGCATTGCAGTAATAATTCACCATTTCAGTGAGTGGAAATGCAGGATGAAAAGAAGTAAACAGATGAACTAAGAGATGGAAGATAAAATGCAACTTGGAATCATTTTTATTTCAGTCAAAATGTCAGTTACTATGCTTATGCCACATTGTTCCTTTCCTATTTATAAAGCACATAGCATGCTTTACATAGTTTGTCTTTTGGGGCTTTTTTTGTTTTCATCCTTGTATAGGTTAAAAAATAACTCAGTCTTATATCTGTGTTGAAGTTAACTGTAGGTACATTTTTAACTCTGTAATATTACAGAATATTTTCCATTTACTATCAGTGATCTTTCAAAAAGGCTAATATTTGTGCCTTATTTAAACAGAATTACCAGTTACCAAAAAGTCGAGTCCAAATTGATATTTCCGGTTCAACACTGTTGTTTGCTGTCCTTGTGATAATAAAAAACTGTTTATTGGCCACATATACAGTATTTTTATTACCACATTGGGTTCTATACTAGGATTAGTTGTCCCAATCCAGCGCTTTTTACAAGTTTTATAATTGTATGCATTTTATTTGTGGAAATCCTTCTAAAGTCTTTAAAAATTGTCAACATTCATCACCAGCTGCTGGTGAGAACTGAATTCTGCTTAGTCAGAGCTCTTGTGGTCTTCAGAGGCATCTCTTTCCTTCAGCATCTCAAAAGCCTTCCTATTTCTCCTTCTTAAGGGAGATATGAGGTTGTTTGATTAAGCTTTGTAATCTTTTACTTAAACATAGGAACAAACGTCTAATGCAGAAGGCCAAACTGGGACTTGAATTTAATATCTTCGAGTTTGTTTTGTGTAGATGTCTGCCTGAAATGAGCTGTATCACTCATCTGTTTTGGTAGGAGAAAAATAAGGGCAGTAGAAAGAGAAAAGTATTCCTGGGTTGGTCCAGTGGGGTGTGGTAACACAGAGTCTGAGAGTCCTCAGGAAGAATAATAACTTTGCAGAAATCCAGATTTCAGGAAATTGTTTAATGTTCTAGCCCTGTTGTAGTGATTCCAACCCAGCTGCATAGGCAAAAGTAATATTGCCTATGCAATTAACCCCCTATGGGATTAGCGGAACGAGTAATATGTTGTCGCAGTCAAAGTCTTCCCATCCCTCTGTGTAGAAATGCAACATGTGAAAAGCAGTGTAGCTATTCAGGGGAGGACTGTACTGCAGGTGCAAAGGTGATCCCTACCCACCCTCTATGCATGCAGAGGGCAGTATGCGTAGAATAGGCAGTGGTTTGCTCTTCCAGCCCACATATTTGGGTGTCATGTAGCTCTAAAAATAGTCTTGTTCTGAAGGAAAAATGTAGTTGTAGAAGTTGTTATAGAATGTGTTGAATGGTTGGACTTGATGATCCGGTGGGTCTCTTCCAACCTGGTGATTCTATGATTCTATGAATGAACCCTTCATTGTCATTTAGCATTTCAGTGATGCTGCTGCTGTTGGGGTGGGGTCATCAGAAACCCACTGGCTGAAGTCCCCTCTCAGGCATTGTAACACAGACTTCAGCTGGAGTTTTAGACACATGCTGGGTACTCTTTAAATCCCCACCCAAATTATTAGAGGAGTGGCGTAGATCTCAAAAATCTGTTTTAGATGTCTTTTCAGGTTTTAGAATGAGCTAGATTACAACCTTGCGTTCTTGTAAGCAACATAAAGTCTAGGCAAACGAACAGTAAAGCCAAGTTTTTAAAACGGCTTCTGTTTCTTCACCTACAATCAGTCACATTCAGTCCTACAATCTTTCATTGGTGCAGCTGTCTAATGGAATAGCTAGGAATGTCTAAAATCTTTTCTCTATGCATGTAATTAATTGAAGAAACATTTCATGCAATAATCAAAGTGCCAGCATGAGGCCCTTTAACAAATGTGCCCGCTATGTAATGCCAACTGTGGTGACCTGTCTAGTGGAAAGGAACCCAATAACCACTGACCTCCCTGACACCACAGGGAGAGGTCAAAGGTGGGTTTTATTTCCAAGGGAGTTAACATCTTCTCTCTATGGCACCAGACCTTAATCCTGGTGTTGTGAGAATCCAGCCAGCGTATTCCTAACAACCTGAAATTTCAGGCTTAACAAATATGGCTAATAAAATTTCTTGAGGCAAGCAGCTTCCTTACTGCAAAGCTCTCAATGGCAAAGGCCGTCTGTTCCAATGGTATTGTGGTGAATCTTTGGAGAATGAATGTAGAAATAAATGCACCAGCAAAACCAGTATGAATGGTGATGTGATGTGTTGTCAGTAACTTTGCTGCTAGTAGATGTGTGTCTTTGCAAAGCGTTGTTTACCTGTTAACAGAATCTGGGCTGAATAGAATGTGTCCTCATCTCCCCCTAGGGGTACGGACCACAGCTGATATAGAATTCATGATCCTCAGGGTGACTGAAAGTAAAGGAATGGAAAAGGGATTATATGGATTTTTGTGCAAAACCTTCCTTGATTTGCATTGTAATGTGTGTATTAGAGTTTTAGTCAGTGGCCAATTGGAAGTAGTTGATAGGCCTTTCCTGGAAGCCGCTAAACTTGTTTTATTTAGTAGAGTTGCCTGATGAGTCCACAGCCACCTTAATCAAGAGGCCATCCACCATCCATGTACTTGGCAGGGCTGTTGCTGTTTTCTGCTGGATTAGGGTATGAAACAGGTAACACAGTTGGAAGTTACTCTAAGGTTTACTGTAGTAAAGGGTACTCAAATTAACTTGTACTATTATTTAGGTCAATACTAACAACATCTGTATTTAGACTCCAGTAACAGTATCTGTATTTAGACTCCAGTAACAGTATTAACATTTGAAAAATAAGTTTAATTCAAGTATGTTGACATTTATCACATTTCTATGTGATCTATGGGAGATACTTGGTTGTTTGGGTAGGAAATGTGTTGACTTCAAAATCTTCAGTGAATTTTGTGCAATATTTCTCCTTGTTTCAAAGTAATTTAGTAGTGCACATCTGCTTTTCAGGCAGATCCTTGAAATGGCATTTTTCAAAAATGTGTAAAATTGCATGTAGCTTTGAATATGGTTGTATGATAAAAACATGAAGAATATATTCTGATGTGGCAAATGTATATTTTCAATGACTGAGTATGATTATGGATGTCACATTCTATGGAAATGATAAGGCCTAAGTCAATGTTCCCATACCATTAGTTCTAGGTAATTCTTAAAGCTATAACCTGGTTAAATTGAAGTAAGGTTAAATATTAAGATTTATGACGTTTAGTTCCTAATATGATAATTGTTTATCGTTGATAAAAAGATGGGAAGTTAAGCACTGCTTTTCAGTGCCACCATTGAAGTGAGAGTTCATGGTGATGACCCTACGTATTAAGAATTTAGTTTGTGACATCCCTAATTATCATGTCATTACTTAAAATATCTTCTAATGTTGCCAGTATCCTTTTTATTTTTTGTAAATTAATTTCATTGTATATTGATGTATATTTTGTTTTAACCTTTGATTTTCCCTTGAGAACTTCTTTAATATACTTGAATGAGGCAATAAAGCACTGTGGAACAGCTAGTCTTGGTGCAGCTCATGCACAAGCACATCACGTCTGTTATTTCATGATTTTTAAGGAGGAAAAGAAATTTTAAATGCTTTTATGTTTAACTGACAATTTGTTGGTTTTAGATCTGTATCAGATACGATGAGAAATGCCTCAATGCAGAACAAAACAGTGTTACGTATCCCAGTGTTTCTAATTTTTTGTTTGAACACTTTTTTAGTGACCGTTCAAAACAGTTTCTGATAATGTCCATGTTGTGAGCCTCTAACACTTACAGGAAAGGCATGAACCACAGGATGTTTGAGGTTTTATTAATAATTTTAATAATTTTGGAGATGAAGAAAAACCAAAAACAACAAAACCAACAAACCAGCACTGTCCTAACAGTTTTAAAGATCTAGTTAGTTACTGACCTTGGATAAAACCAGAACCAAGTCTAAGAATTTACTCCATGCCTTTGCACCCTCTGGACTACTGTACAAAGTAATCTCTAGAAGTGTAATTCAGACCCTAGACTACTGTCAGTAGTGCACTGTATAGATACAGTAAATGAACTGTGATGTGTGGTGTGGTTTGGGTTTGTTTTACTTTCCTTCCAAGTTTGTGGCGCCAGTAGAAATTTTTTGTGAACTCCACATTACCATAAAGTGCCCAACACTGTATTATAAAATAAAAGTTAACAATACCAAAATTCCTGGGGTTGTGCAGGTTCTTGTTTGATGGGTTGATCTGAATAGTATTTTCATGCTTAGCAAGCATATAGGTTAAAATAATAGAGTGATATTGTATTATGTTAAGTTTTTCTATATTGAATCATCACTTCAATTTCTCAAATACAGTGAAAGCTGAATGTGTTTTCTTACTAATTACCGTTTATACGACACAAAAGTTAAATGATGATGTCCTTTGTAATTCCAGTAGTATTCTACTGCCTTTAAAAATTCTTAGCTAAGAATACCTGTTTGCTAAACAGCTTCTTTTACTCTGTAGATCTTCAAGTTCTTACCAAAAAAGTAGGTATAGTATCTCATTTTGTAGATTAAGAAATTGAGATATAAAGGGAAAACTGCGTGCAGAAGATAACAATAGTAGTAACATGTGGGTGCTATGGTTTGCACTGATAACAATGGATATTAAAATAAAGTATATCTCCAAGTATTTTTGCACTGTTAAGCCCAAGTAGTATAAGTATCACAGAGGTCTTGAGGATACTGGTAGTGAGGGAAGAAGGATGCCTGACCTCTTGTGATACTTGTAATCAGATACAACAGCAGGGTCAGACTGTGTGCTGCTGGGAGCATGCAAGCCAGGTATTGGCCCCACATGACCTTCCTCACTCTCTCCAGTCACTCCTTTACCAGTGGCATGGTTGGGCTGCACAGCTCTGTTGGTCACTGGCATGCCCGGTGACCTGCCTTCATTCCCCCTTCTTGCTGCTGGTGTGCAGAGGCTGATACAGAAAGAACCTCTTGGCTGCAGTAGTGATGGGGAATGAAGACAGAGATATGGTTTATTTATAGCTTAGGCAGGCTAAATAGCATAGTAACACATCATCAATATGTTAGTAGGTATGGCTTTGCGTTTTAATGGAGTTGCTTTGCTGAGTCATTTTATGCAAGTGTTTAACTACAATTCAGGTAGGTTTTTTACATTAAATGGCTATGCAGTACAATCTGATTCATGATCACTCTTCTAAATTAAAAGCATTTTAATATCTTAGGGAGACAGACTGTACATAGGGACTGTGGTTTCAGTACTGATAATCCACAACTGATGAAAATATTACAAATTGTGTTCTTACAAAACAATGAGAGTCTGTTTCTAACATTTATCATTGGACCTGTACTAGCTTATGGTAGCTAGCCGAGTAATACAAGCTGTGAAAACTGGTAGCACAAGGATCTTTACTGCCAGATTAAACCTAGCACATCTTGCAGTTTCTTCATTTTGCCCATAGACAAGCCCATATGTTTTCAGCTGTTAAAAAGATAGCTGTGACAATGACTTTCTTGTCATAGGTCCAGATTAGGAGCCAATGGAAGACGTTATAAAAATGTAAAAGCCTTTAATTTTTGCGGTAGTAACAAGAAAGTATGAAGACAATAGATTAGTTCTTCAGGCGAAGCTTTGCTGCTTTCCTTAGTTTGTTATCTCAATGCACAGAGAGTGCTTGTAACTTGCTTTCAGAAGGATCAAAAAAGAGGTAATAAGACAAGTTTAAGCTAAGTCGGCAGATTTTGCACAGATGGTACAGCAGGGCTCTGTTCCTGTTGATACAACTATACCAAGTGTCTCGGAAATATTATTTCACAAGAGTTTGGTGCACCAGTCTCATGGTAGCACTCTGAGAATGAAAGTTGTCATGATATTGAGAGTCATGGCATTTGAGGGAAGAATGCAGCGCAAAGCAGCGTCTTGTTCGGGACTTGTTTAGGAGAAGTCATAAATGCTCCTATTCCTTAGTAGCTTCTTGCTTAGTAGTTCTTCAAAGGCAACTGAGTGTATTGGTTTTGCAAGATACTTTATATGATGCAGCTTCAGCCATGCCTGAAATATGGACAAAGCGTTTCATTCCCTTTCTAGAACTCGTGTGTTACCCTCATGTTCACAAAAGGAAAAGTAACTTTATGAAATTCATGGATTTAGATTTTTATTTGATGTGACAAGCAATAACAACAAAAAACCTAAGCAATGCCTCAAGTGATGTTCTGGGTTTGCTGGTATTCAGATAAAGCAAAGTGGAGTCAGTCTACACAGATTTTCATCAGTCAGAAAAAAAAACCACTAGCAGCTTCTTAAGCTTCAAAACCCCATAAGCTGTTAATCCTGTTACAAATTCTGTATGAAACATAAACAAGCGAAGTTTGGGAAGCACATTTGGAATATGCTGTGGACCATGTATCATTTGCTGTCTGTGGCTGCCTACTTCACAGCAGGACCAGGAGGACCAGACTCCCAAGTTTTTCAGGTCTACTTCTTCCCTCAAATAATTGTCACTGAAACACAGGGAATAAAACAGCCACAGTATCCAACACAGAGCAACGCTGAAAAAAGCAGGGTGCAATGTGAGCTACAAAGAATCTTATCAAATTTGGTTAAACCCTTTTTAGTTTAGATCTGTTAATCTGGTTTTCATTAAGTCTGTATCATGGATAAGACACAGTAAAGATGTAGGGGTTACACGAGCTGTCATGTAGGGCTTACACGAGACTCATTTGCCTACAGGAGTTTGTTTGTCATGAATAGCTCAACTGAAATATTTTCCAAGGGAGTATTTTATCCTGGTGTAAAATCCCTTCATTTGATTTCTCTTAAGACTCTTCCTAAATGATGAAGAATGTTTCTGTGTGTTCGAGATGTGCAGAGGGTGCTTTTCTCAGCCTAGACTATTCAAAGGTCAAATAGTCAAAATCATTATTGACTCAGGTTTTAGCCTTGATATACTAATTTTAAAAAGTCTGGAGCCCAGTTTTAGTGTAGTAAATTAAGCTCAGTGGCTTAATTTAACTTGTAGTGGAAGATTTCTGAGGCTCTGGGCCCTTGTGCATTTGAAATGTGCTTTAGAAGTCATAGGTACAGCAGAAAACTGGCTGCCTGCTCCCTGCCCTGTCCTTCCTGCAGACCTTTGTTCAGTTCCATACTGGCACAGATTCCACACTCAGTACTACATCGCTTAATAGTATCAGCAGTTTTTTTATTCACTGTTCCTTTTAAGAAAATAGCCTGTTAATATCACTCCACCTGTTTAGCAGTGGGAAAGATTATGTACTTAAAATGTTCAGCTGAACTTATTGCTTAAACATCTGACATCTGGCCTGCTCTGAGACTAGGTGACATGCTTATTTAATGATTTTGAAAATGTTAAAATGGTAAGGTAGAAATTAAAATGTCATTTTAAAATATTTGTATTTAACTTACCTGATTTAGTCCTTTTCTCCGTTTCACCTTGGCATATTTGAACTGGGGGTTATGGTAGCAGTCTGACACCATGGATACTTTGAACGATATACTGAACATCATTGGCATTTCATCCTAATTAGTTGCATCCTCTTTTGTGATTTGTCTTTGGCCCTTTGCGTTACCAGCCCAGGAATTTTTTTAACCTTTTTTTTAATGCTCATCATTGTCTCATTTTAAATGTCAACAGAGCATTACATGTATAATATGTTTTTTTCTCCTTAGTTCCTTTTCTCCTCAATGCCAGAAAATTTGACAAATGGTTTCTACATCTCAGGTGGGCTACACAAGCAAAATGTATCCCAGGACTGCGAAACGAGCACAGACTAATCTAGTCCATCTAGGTCTTGTGCACAGCCACATATTTTTCTGCCTGGTGGTCACTGTTACCCACAGTTTTGAACTGAAATGATCTTTTCTCGAGTTGGTTTAATCACTTGTGCCAGCACTGAGTCCCCTCTGAAAGACAGATCTGCATCTGTTGGGCTCATTTCTCTTGCAAAAACCTGATAGAGCCTCCCTCTCCCTGGGGGGTCATGTGATCCTGGAACAGATCCCTCTGGAAGAAAACAGATACTGGACATTGTGCTTAGTTCAACTGGATATGGAGGTTTTATACAATTAACAAGGAAAGTCTCAACCTGCTGATTTACTTTAAACAATGCTCACTGACGTAATGGTGTGCCCAAAGAAATATTTAAATCTCTGGAAGAGCTGGGGTCACCAATACTTGAGAGTGCTCTGTGGGAAACTGCGGGAGGAAAGTGGAGCATCTGTGTGCTCCTCTGGTTTGCTTTTCTGCTGCTCTGTTGTTGGGGTCTGAGTCAAGTTGACTGCTATAGATCTTTCTTGGTTATTGCATTCACGGCTTGGAATGATATTCAAACAGCAGCGTTGTAGGCAGCCTGAAAGGAGAGCCTTGTGGTTTTTACTCCAAAATAATGCCTCAGCTCTGGGCTGCTTCCAACCTGGCTGCGGTGAGGCAGGGTGCCCTGTCACTGCTGGATGCCTACAGCTTGCTATTCGCACACTGTGTACCTGCTTGCTGAGGATATGATTAGAAGCAACTAAAGCTGCATTTAATTCTTAAAGCTGTTTTATACTTGGACCAAAACCATATGGAAATACCCCACACATCTTCCCTGCAGACTTAGGCATTTGCAGTCTGACTAAAGACTGTGAAATTACTTAGAGGTAACACCTGAAATTCTGTTAATACCTCTTACTAGCTGCCTGGATGACATTAAGTTGTTTATTTTGTGGGACAGAAAGCAGCTATTTAACCTGAGGCTGCCATGTGCTGTGACTACTTGTACACTGCAAACATGCTGCAGTGCACATAGCTGTTGGTACAGGTGAAAAAGGCTCACAGACCCAACAGTCACAGATAATTAGCATTGCTGTGCAAAGCCTGCCCTTTTGGTTTGCTCTCGCTCCTCCAGTGCCTACATTGCTGTCACTGTGTCTGAATTTTGACTGCCAAGTAAAGTTTAGCACAGGTGCCAAGAGAAACTAAGTGAGTTTAAATTGGAAACATACATTTTTGTCATCACTAGTTATTACAATACATGCCAATGAAAATTGCACTTTTGCTGAAACTACAGGGTAAATCTGAAAGGTCATACACAATACTGAGCTGAGAAAAATGTCATGCTTTAACAGTGCAATGAAGAGCATAAAACCAGATGAAGGGCTGTGCCATTTTTCTGTGATCAAAAAATGTGATATGAAGTCATGATTTGGACACGTCAGTCTCACCAGGGTTTGATGATGTCAGCTGAATTGCTGGTAAATGTAATTGTTTTGCCAAATTATTTTGGGCAAAGCAAAATCACGCCTGACAACAGCAGAAAGTAAAAGTAGCTTTTGTGAGAAGAATTCAAAATATAAAAAGTTGCTCAAATAGCTTACAATATAAAATCTCCGATACATTTTTATTCCATAAATATCATTTGAAGGAAAACCTAAACCTAGAAATATCACTATTGAACTGAGAAATCTGTTTGACCTTCAGGATTCCACCTATGCCTTGATTCATAATTGATACTCTGGCTTTTCAACAGCAAGAGGTCTTCACACCTCGTGGTATGCATTATAGATGGAGGAGTTTAGGTTAAAACATGCTTTTACTGTAAGGCACAGGGTATCACCAGCTCTCCACATCCAATTCACGTGTACAGTTTAAACAAGACCTCAGTCTGCTCCCAATAAATACACACAAGATGTATCTTTTATAAATGTCAGGTTTTGCAGCATCTTGACATATGCCAGTAGTTTGAAGCCTGTGTGTGCTTCAGTGGGGCATGAAAGCCCCATCCATTCATTCAGCTGTAACATTTTGCAGTAGGCAAAATTTCAGTGTTGTCAGATACTCCCTGTTCAACTTTATTGACTTGCAACATTGAATCTGACGCTCTTTTTCTGAATTGTTTTCAGAGATGCTAGTTCTTTAGCTGAGAGGTGACTAAATGGCACAGGAAAAGGAACTTGGACAAAATCCTCTGGTCTGCGATTCCTGACATCGTGTGACATTACATGTGTAAGGTTTGTCCTGCAGAAAGACTTGCAGGAGACTTGGGGCTTATGTTAAATAAAACATAGTTCAGACATTTTTGGCTGGGAAAAAAACTTAGCTGTCTCTTACCTGGAAACAAGCTTTCCGCTCCAGGCCTTTATTTATTATGGCCTTTTAAAAGTGTATTGATGTTGTTCTTTATTTGATATCATAATTTAGGTGGTGTTTTGTATTAGTTATCATCTATTTGAACAATAATCACTAGCCAGACTTCAGATACAGACGACGGCAATAACCTGTAGCTTAGCTCCTCACTGACTAGAAAGCTGGATGAGCCAGATGCTTTCTTACATCCTCAAGAAATGTGAGGCACAAGTTTTTGAGACCTCAGAAGGGAGATGATTCCCTATCTGAGAGGTCGTCTGGCTTGTCACATCTGGAAAGCTAGTGTGGCCTCATAGCAGCAAGTCCTGTACTATCAAGATTTTGAATCACTCACCGGTGCTGAAGAGGAAAGAATATCATATTTTGTTGAAACAAATAAGAATTCTTGAGATTTCTTGCAGAATACTGAAGCAAACCCCTGGTGGTGGTATTCATCTTCTAGAGAACACAGAAAAGAATTGTTTTCTATTTAAAACCCACAGGGCCAGATCATGATCATCAGTGTTAATTACTTGGGAGAACAAGGTCTTACAACATCCACTTACTAAAATAATGTCAAAGAATGAGTTTCCTGGTTTTTTTTCAAATGTTCCTCAGGGCTAGGGGTACCTCTTAAAGGTACTACTGATTTAAGCAGTGAAACTTCCACACAAGTCCCCTTGACAAACTTGGATTTTGGGACTCAGCTGCTAAATGGCCATAGGGGCAGGGCTGGCCATTGTTCAAAGTGAAGTGAAAGCAAAGGAACGGTGTTTTTTTTGTCATAAATCTGTCTGTCTTGGAGGTACCCTGAGGAATGCAGCCATGGCCACTGGGTGGGAGGGGAACTTGCAGAACAACTGCAAGCATCGATACAGCTGAATTCCTCCCCTTCCAGTTAAAGGTAGCTGATGCCTTTGGGACAATAGGATTTACTGATTTCTGGGATTATTGAGTTTTATCAAAAAGTAACAGAAAGGTTGAGGTGTGCATAAAGCCCCTTGTGAAAATGGGACTCACATTAAGTGAAGAAAATTCTCACTGCTTTGACATTTTTCTGCTGTGCTCATCCATAGTGCTGGAAAGTCGGTAGTTATTTAAAAATAGGAGCATGAGATTCTCAGCTTGTCTAAACTAGGTTCAGTGAAATTGTATTGATTCATACCACCTTGAGACTTGGCACAAAACACTTCCCTGTGACGGACACAGGACAAATGGTTGCTGTGGATGTCATCAGAGGATTGTGCAGATTGCAATGCTGAGGCTGGCAGCCTCAACCATAGCACAATGCACATTCATCTCCTTTCTAAGTATCAAAAAAGTTTCTTGATCCCTTGATTCCAAGTGGCAAATTTTACTTTTTAAACTGCAAATATAGTTCTGGCCTGGGGATAAGTTCCTTTGCAAATGTATGATGAAGTACTCTCATAAAGAAAAAAATACAGGTTGCATGTGACTCAATATAATCCATATTTATTGGTCATTTTGATCCTGTACACAGCAAAACAGTAATATGAATACGCTGCCTGAGCAGATTAGGAACAGTTAATTCTACATAAAATGGAAAAGGCACATAATGCAGTGATACACTACGATCATTTTGAACTGGCCAAATTCTAGCTGCGATATTTGTCCTCTGCCTAATATAAATATTCCTGCAACCCTGAAGGTATTTGCTGTTTCATAGGCTGATTGTCACCTCTTTCCAAGGGAAAAGGGAATGTACTATGAAAGTGAGAAAGTTACTTCATCTTTCCCCCACCTCTGAGTATTTTCAGAGGGATTTTGTGCATATCATGTGCTCTAACTTAGCACCTTGTAAAAGGCTGTTAGATGTGAAGATAATTAATACATTATTTCACTTTCAGCTTTTGAGTCAAATAGTGAGATAGATTAAACAAGTGTCATTTTGAATATCCTATGTCTTTTGCATGAAGACACCTCTATATTAATGGAGAGTATCAGTGCTTTTTCAGAAAACCAGAAGCCAATCTTGGTATCTTTTTGTTATAGCAGCACAAACACTCCCCACAGCTCTTGGATGTTATTGCTCCTCCCAGAATGTCCGTGATTCTATATGTATTTCATGATACCCCTAGGCTGAGAAACAGTAAAAGCTTGATGTCTGCCATAACTATCTTAATCTGTGGTTTAAATTTCAGCAAAGATCATGTTAGACACTCTTTAGAATGTATTCTCTTTTGTTTTAACTGTTGTTCCCTGGTTGAGATATGGCCCAGGAGGGTCAGTTTTAACTGCATGTTTCACAATCACTGTAATGTAGTGATGGCTTTGGGACATTTTGTGCTTCTCCAGCCTGCCATTGAGTTTTCCAGCTCAGCCTTCTTGCTTTCTTTGGTTGTTGCTTTGTTAATTCAGCTTTTCTGGAAGTGTATTTAGAATTAACATTTGTGCCTTTGGGGCCTTTCTGTGTTTGCTTCTTGTAAGATTGTAAATAGAGTCTTGAATAGTTCCCATCTTAATCCCCCTTTGCAATAAAACATGCTCCCTTTAAGTTCCCTTACACACATCTGCTTCAGTAAGTAATTCCTGGTTCACCATTTTCCTCTCTCCCATTCCTATGGCCTCACTGCTGAGAAAGCCCAGCTTCACCCTCACTGCAATCCAGATTTTGCCTCCACCTTCCTCAAGTGCCATCCACTTTCATTTCCTTTTCTTCAGTCACTTATACATGGATTTTCACCACTTGTTTTTATCATTTCTTCTCCACTGAGACTGATAGCAATCACAATTTACTCTAATTTTTCTTTAAAGCTTTTCCCTCTACCTTCTGCCTCCTTGATTTACCTGCTACAAACCACACTCATATTTCACTGTGAGGTTTTCCCTTTGTTTTGTTTTTATGGCTAGCTTCTTAATTCTTTAGGAGCATATTCCTCCAGAGCTCTCTTTGGTCTGTATGAAAACTCTTCAGGCTTTCATCTTCTCTGCCTCTTCCTTCCTCTGTCTGCATACCTGGGTATCTTGCTCAGCCCTAGATTCTCTGTATGGCAACACTTTCTCAAATATTTTATTACCTCCGTACAAATTGTTTTTCTGCTGCCTCCAAAATTTCATCCAGTCAAACCACCGAGAAGAGCAGAATTAGTTTCTAGCCACTTCCTTGTTCTTGCTCCATTTTCACCTGCACTTTCTCATTTGTCCTTGTTCTTTGAATCATATAGTAGTTTAGTCTGGAAAGGACCTGCTGATGTCATGTAGTCCAGCCTCCTACTCAAAAACTTCCAAGTGAAGTTCAAAGTTAGATCTTTATTATAACCATTCTACCGCTATTTCTGAAATTACTTAATTCCTCAATTTCTGCTGTTCACTGAGATCTCTATCAATTTTATTTCTCCTTTTAGCTCATTGACCTGAAATCTAAAAGCATAAACTAAATGCATGGATGCATCTTCTTTGCATCCACTTTACTACATTACTACTTATGCCCAATTTGTGCTTCTAGATGGCCCCTGGCTTTCAGACCTCTCTGGATCCAAGTGCTTCCCTTCTTGCAGCTCTTCTCCACTTACTTATTGCTTGCCCTCTTGTATACACAGGCTCCTGTGTCTTTGCCTGCTTTGCCACTTTCTAGGCAGAGGTGGCCTTGCCTTTGGGTCTCCTGCAGCTTTTCTTGGGCAAGACTGAATCAGTGTGAGTAGTGAGAATCTGCACAAGTCACTTATGCTTCACTTGCAGTCTCTCCTCATCACATGCTATTCTTTGCTGTCTTTTTAACTGTTTCCCTACTTCAAACTGTACAACCTTTGAGTCAATTTCTTATTTTTTTCTAATATTCATGTCTTTCTAGAAATTATCTCACCTGACAAACTTTATGGCATCCTCTGTTATGAGAATTATTATTATTATGTTATTCTCTATTAGCAGTGTCTCAGGACAAACACTGCTCTGAACCAAGAGTTTCAGTGAAAAACTGTTACATCTGTAATTACTTAATGCCATGATTTGAAAAAATCAACCCTGGATCTCTGCTATCTCTTGCCTCTCATTGTATTTTTTGGTAACTTACTTTTACATTCTTTCCTGCCATTTGAACTCTCAGGATTTAGACTGCAGCTGTACAACAACGGTTGCATTCAAAATAATAAACTGTAAATTGGGCTAGAATAAAATCCATTGCGCATTTTTGATGACTACATTCTACCCTTTTGACTCTGCTTGAATCCTACCATCCCCTCACATTTTCCGTAGTGACTTGGTTTGAAAGGTATTGGTGAGGACTGCAGAAAATCCAGAATGTTACTGCTGAACATCTGATACAAAAAATAAATGGAAATGACATTGATCTTCACTAATCTTTTAAGGGGTTCATTCAAAGTGAATTATGAATTGATCATTCATTAAAAAGATGACTTAAGCTCTTGGATACTGAGTATATGTACTCTATTATGCAACTCCTGGAATAAGCAGCAAAGTTTTGATATGTATAACTGGGTTATTTTGTGACTGCAAGAGCATATAAGCTGAACTGCAGGAGGAAAGAAACACCATAATGGACTTTTCACTCCATTGCCTCTTTTTTTTTCAGTAGGTTCCCTTTTTGTGGGAATGTTGTTTATGCTATAATTTCTGGACTACATGTGAAAATTAATGGAATGAGTTGCTGCTGAAATTCTCTGCATTTAAAAAAAAACAACAACAACCTCTGATCTGGGTGTATGTTTGCACATTCTTTCCTACTACAATAATGATCACTACATCTCTCTAAGATTTTCAAATGTCTATTCCGTTATAAGAATTCTCCTGAACCTTTTCTTTTATTCCATTACATTTTATGCATTTGTTTCTTTTTCAATAAACAGTTGCAATCCTTTTGCTGCTGAGGTTTATGAGGCAGGTAAATGGGATTATCCATGTTTTAAAAGAGGAAAATTGAGCCATAAAAATTTATTTTCCCATGATCACATGAGAAGTCTGAGTTCCACGAGAAGTGCTAAGCCTGTCATAATTATTTCCAAGCTTGAGCTTTTCCTGTAGGCCACTTATACCTATTTCCTGATATTCTCCATGAGTTTTGGGAAATGTTTTTGAGCCTGCCTTTGGGCAGCCAATGTATGTTTGCAATGTGAGAAGTGACAGTTTTCTAAAATGGATCATCAGGTAATATTGTAATAAGAAATTGGCAGTAATGTGGATGCACATAATGTGTTCAGGAAGTTTAGATTCTGTGTCTCCTGAGAGGTCGGATTGTGCCTACCACATACTTTGGTACAGTATTTTATACTCAGAGAAAAATATACTTTTGTGGAAACTGAAATTCTTCTCAGTAGGACGTGAAGGGCAGCAGGTAAAATGAGAGAACTGGAAGAAAGAAAACCAATTAAATGTGAAGCATTTATTTTGGAGAGTTCTTGCAGAGCTTCCTTATAATCCCTGATTAACAGATGAAAGTAAATACTCTGAGACACAGCTCTAGTACTAAATCAGATATCAGAATTATAGTGTCTTTATTGTACAGGCTTATTTGATTTGTCCACATCATCTTCTGTAGCAGTGATTGCTGAGCAGTCAAAGGAACACAAAGGAGAAGCTGTTATTCACGCTGCATCCAAGACAGGCACTTGTATCCCAGGCGCCTTTACTGTCTGTAATGCCTGCTGCTGAT
Source organism: Piaya cayana (assembly GCA_013389865.1). Classification (NCBI taxonomy): domain Eukaryota; kingdom Metazoa; phylum Chordata; class Aves; order Cuculiformes; family Coccyzidae; genus Piaya; species Piaya cayana. Next base: position 123,319 of record WAAB01012114.1, read on the forward strand.
TAGCAAGGCTGCAGTTCCCAGTGCAAATAAAATTGTCCCTGGAGAGGCTGGTCCAAAACAATGATAAATGGCATTGGTTCACTTAAATGCTAAGAGAATATTAATGTTATTGAACTTGAAAGTTAAATAGTCAAAGCCCAAAGTCATTGTAATTTTAATAATAAGTATTCCTTGTATCAGAATGAAAATTCATATATCTAACATATGTACACTGTCCTCTTTCAGCCATCTTCCAGGACAGAGGAGAGCTTTCTTCTAAATTAGTCTTTCCATTGGTGGTGGCTGCACCATATTCCACATCTCAACCCGGGATCCCTCCTTCTCTTGCCGGCTGGGGCTGTAGGTCCCTTGAGTCGCCCGTTTATTGGCAGCGATGAAGGAAACCACAACTGCCAAGAAGAGGATCAATAACAAGGCCAGCGTTACTGAGCCAATGGAGGTGAATAGGTTCGAGATCAAGTCAGTTGTCAACTGGAAGGATTGAAATAATTGCAATATAATTCATGTTAAGAGAATACCGAGATACACTTGAGGTATCATGGAAGGAAAAATAAAACCATTCTATGGATAGGGCCTTGCATAGATAAGCTACTGATGAGGCACCGTTTATTGGTAGAGAAATACAGTAGCCCCTCAGGATTTTCTTCTTAGGACTCCTCAGAAGATTACACACACTATGCTGGATATTTAATATACGAGACAGAGCTGGATGAATTTCACTTATTTTGTTTGACACCTTCCTTTCTGCTTGAAAATAACCTGTGAGTTAATAGGTCTGTGGATTGTAGTAATAATTCAGCACTTATTTGTTTAATCACTTTAATCCCTAGTTTGGTTCTGAACACGTTATTGCTAGTATTTGCTACTGCAAGTTAAACATGAGCTATTTGACTGAACATATACTCAGTCACAATTCTGTTTCTCTTGCTGGAGAAGTCAAATTTATGGGACTACTTATTTAGAGAAAATTTGCTTACTGTAAACATTTTTGTAAAATGTACTATTTTTACAGGCATTCCTGCCAGTAAACTTTTCTGCCAGCATGTTTGTATGAAATAAATTTATAGAAGCTGCACAAGAGTGCAACTGAAATCTATTCAGTGAGAAATTAATCAGTATATTTTCATAAATATGTTTTAAAACATTCATCCAGCTCTTCTACACACAGGCTTTGTAGCTTCATCTACAGAAACACAGGCCATGCAGTACAGAATGAATGTAAGGATGCTCTGATATTTTTTTCTTCTGTTTTCAAATGGCAGTGGGAAATGTGATAATGTCAGAAGACACAGTGCGCATAAACAAATCTGCCAGCGGAAAAGCTTTAGAACAGAGAAATTTTATAGCTGGTAGATGAGTGTTTTATACACATCTACATATGTGCTTTAATGTGTAAAAAAATGCTGCTGATGAGGTAAGCCAATGAGGTGATGTGGTTACTGTGGAAAAGTGGTCACTACGGACAGAATGGCCCCAGCAAGAACTGAACTTCTGGGCAGATTCTGCCATCCATCATCTTTTGATTTGCATTACAAGTGACAACTGAACTGCCATAGATGAATGTATGCTTAAGGCTGAACTTTGAAATCCCAAAATATTTAGAAATGGAAAACAGCAGGTCAAAGCCCACATCCTAGTCAGATATTGCATGTTGCAGGATATTTTAGTAACCTACTTACTTGTCATTTCTAAGGAAGTACAATTACAGTCCTGAGAATGATGATGATTTTGCATAAAGTGATCATACTGTAAGCAGATACTGTTGCTGTGTGTACACTGCTTGGACTCATGGCTTAGCAGAAGAACAACAATGCTAGATTGGAAATGTTAAAACAGACCTTCCTTTTTAAAATTTTTTTCTTTTCTCCACCTCCACACTAATGTAGAAGGTCCTACTATAATAATAAACTCAAATTTGGCTCAGGGATTCTCTCTAGAACATGCATGACCAGCTGGGATATTTTCTGCTGTCCTTGAACCTAAATATATGGTTCCTATATTTTTTAAAAAAAATATCTCAATATACATAATCTAGTGTAGGTGGCAGAACACATGACTCCAATCCTAAAACAAGGTGACAAAAACATGTTGATCTATTAAATTGCATTAGATTGGGAAGGTAATTTCATCTTCAGATGGTGTTACAGACATATTTGAGACCTTATTTTTTCCTCTGTACTGTGTGAGGTGTATGACCTAACATATAGCTTGTCTCAGAGGTGCTGCAAATTTTTTGTTAATTTTTATTCTCAGAACCTGTCTTTTATTTTCATTGTCTGCTCTGGGAAACTAATGACTATTATCTAAGTTAACTCTGATCCTAGGGTTGAACAGGACATTTGTGAAAGGAATTCATTACCATAGGCAAATGGATGAGGTTGCCTAGTCTCTGGTATGTGAAATTTGGTTTGGTTCAACCAGTAACTTGAAAACAACTGAAAATTGCCCACATTGCCGATATCTGTGTTTGACAGAGCACCTCCTCTTGAGCTAGTGTGTAAAAAAAAGTTATCCCACCGATTAAAATCTAGAGCACTGTGTTTTTCACCATGGTCAGATACATAAGCTAACTTTATTTTTGTGGTTTTGTTGCATGTTATTTCTAAATAAGAAAAAAAAAATTACATTTATATCATCTTTTTGAGTGGATTCTGTTGATCCAAAAAACTCTGCCATTCAAGTACTGTCCTCAGGTTTATCAGCCCACAGATTGTTGTCTAAGTTTACAACACAGGTAGTCTCCTTAGCAGTAGTGTGAACTGAAAACAGGTTGCCAGAAGGCTCTGCAGTCTGCTCCCATCAAAGTCAACTGCTGCTTTAGTAATTAATGGCTGAACACTTAAATTAATTTGGAAAATCAACTGGCTGATCTGAAAAAGAAATTCTGAAAAGCTCTGTCCCCTGTCATCTCAGAGTCTGTTCATTGCAGCATTTGGTGATGATGATAGGCTGAAATAATTGTAACTGATGGTCCCAATTAGAAAAAAGACTGAGCAGCATTTTTAGAAACAGTATCTCTGTGACAGCAGAAAAAGAGGCTTTCTATTACTGACTCTACTTTGGTCTTCATATAGTGAATATCTTAATCTGCAAAGACAGGAAATGCAGAAAAAACATCTTATTTGTCTATTTTTTAAGCAAAGTCTTTAGCTCCTCGCTGGTAGTTTCATTTCAAAGTTAAGATTTAGTTTATAAATAATATTTTAAAAAATTATTTAAAATGTTAAGATCAAATAAATCATTGGATACAGTGAAACTTTATTGAAGGGCTGGGTTTTACTTTTCTTTTGGTCATTGAAATAAATTAATTTTTTCACTTTGGTTCCTTGATTGCTTTTGCAGACGAACAGTTTGTATAAGGAGGGTGTAGTTAATGAGTGAAAGCTCAGCAGCATTTATCAATCCAGTATATGAATGCTTATCTTTAACCAGACTTTCAAGCAGTTATTCTATAAGAGGGGAGCATTAGTGATTTGCTACATATAAACATTTCCATGTGTGCAAAATGTGAAAGGCAAATGGAAAAGCACAAGGGAGCAGGGACTCCTCCTCTCATGCATTTTACATCAGCATGACCTAGCTGATCTGATCCTGCTTTGGGTCAGTACACAGAATGAGAGTTACAGCCACAGACACCAAGGGCTGAGCCACATCAGGGAGAGAGAGGAGCTAGCTGTGGTCCAAGCAGGGAAATTGCTGTAGATGTGAGAGAAGTAGCATGAGCTTCCTCAGGATTCTGCTACCTGGGCATGAGATTTGCATGTGCAAGTGCAGCAAGAGTGTGTCTTTTTGGGATGTGAAAGTCATATTGTGCTCTGAAAGCAGAAGCATACCTCTTGCTAGGCATTCAGACTTAATCAGCCTTCATTTCAGCACTCACATAGAAACATGCTTGATTCTCGATGCTTTGCAGAGACATCAATACGAGATTTATAACAAGAAGACTGCCAAACCCTGGAGTATTCCATTCTCTGCCATGTGTATGGCTTTTCGGGAATTATGCAGCTGCTCATGTGCACTGGAGCTTTCACTGGAAGTCTCTGAATCCTAAGTTCTGACACCACTTATAAGGTTATCACTTCATAGTAAGAACATCTGATCTTGCAGACGACACTAAGCTGGGTGGAAGTGTCGATCTGCTGGAGGGTAGGGAGGCTCTGCAAAGGGATCTGAACAGGCTGGACCGCTGGGCTGAGACCAATGACATGAGGTTTAACACGGCCAAATGTCGGGTCCTGCACTTGGGGCACAACAACCCTATGCAGAGCTACAGACTAGGACAAGTCTGTCTAGAAAGCGGCCTGGAGGAGAAGGACCTGGGGGTGTTAGTTGACAGCCGACTGAACATGAGTCAGCAGTGTGCCCAGGTGGCCAAGAAGGCCCATGGCATCCTGGCTTGTATCAGAAACGGCTTGACCAGCAGNATACCTGAAAGGAGGTTGTAGAGAGGAGGGAGCTGGCCTCTTCTCCCAAGTGACAGGGGACAGAACAAGAGGGAATGGCCTCAGGCCCCGCCAGGAGAGATTTAGGCTAGACATTAAGAAAAAAATTTTCACAGAAAGGGTCATTGGATAACTGGAACAGGCTGCCCAGGTAGGTGGTTGACTCACCTTCCCTGGAGGTGTTTAAGGCACGGGTGGACAAGATGCTGAGGGGCATGGTTTAGTGTTTGATAGGAATGGTTGGACTCAATGATCCGGTGGGTCTCTTCCAACCTGGTTATTCTATGATTCTATGATCTATGCCACCCAGATTTTCTGCCCCCCAAATCAAACCCATTTGCTAAAGTAACAAGGGATGATTGGCTTGAGTGGTCCTAATACATGCCAGAATTACTGTGAAAGGTTGGGGGCATATAGGGATAATACTGAGCAGCCAAAGACCTTTAACTTGAATAAAAAGCACATAGATATGCTGAGTTTACTTCATTGATCATTTACAACCATCTTATCAGAAAATTATTCTGTTAAAGGCTGAATTCAATTAAGAATCTGAATAATTCCAGAAGAAATCCAGTCAGTCATACATGTATCTATTATAATGAGATGTATTGATAACGCCAGCTTGTAGAACTTCAGTTTATTTTCAGCAGCAGTAAAATGGCCATAAATCTATAGACTGACTTTGTTCCAATATAAGTACTTTAAATTAGTTGCATATGAAGTGGCTCACCTTTTCCTTTAGGTTTTTCACCTTCCCAAGCAAGTATCTATCGCTCTTCCTCCCATCCCCTGCTCTGCATGTTCTAAGGACCAGCCAGTAGGTCCCAAGAGCTATGTTGACTTAGTTGTTGGGCTGTTGAGTTGACCCAATAATCCATTTTGGTCTTAAAGAACTGAGTCATCTCCCATCAGAGCCAAACACTGCACAGGCAAATAGTTTTTAAAATTCCATACACATCATCTATTTCCTTAAACTTCGTTGTCTTCTTTATGCTTTATACTGGTTTCTCTCTTCAAGCTGTTGTCCATGTGTTGAATGTGCCTATCCACAGTTATCATTCAGGTACTTGAATAATTTATTCCTTTCTACTTTGGTACCTGTGGCAACAAAGGAGGCAGCACTCAGTGTCCTTGATGTAACTTAGCTGATTTCCCACTGTATACTGCTAGGGAAGACACCAACTCCTTTTCCTTCTGCATACCTTACATCTCTTCAGTTTATCTTGTGAGCTTCAAAAGTTCAATTTCTGTGGCAGTTGCCTTAAACAACCCTTCTTCTTGCCTCTGTGTGTGAAGAAAGTTGTTGATGAAAGGTATGATATTTCCTGGTTTTTTAAACCTTGTGCCTAACAAGCTTCAGGATTATCTGGCAAGAAATGTACTTGAATTCTCTGAAACTGTGAAGCAGAAAGCAAGAGAAGAAAATTAACCTAGACAGACAGCTGCAGGTTTTCCCTGTAGACTTGCTTCCTTAACTAATAGGAACAAGACCAGTTTGTAGAAGGACCAGATTCAGACTTGGAGCCTTGATCACCTGATGAAGATCTCTGTGGCCTAAAGATGTGACTGCTTCCCTCTGCAACCAGCCAGCCCACAGCTCCAGTTCAGGCTGGCCTGCAGTTGCCACAAATCATCTTTGGTGCTGGTCTCAGGCAGTTGTGCCTTATATGCCAGGGAACACCACAAAGTAAGCATGACTGCTCTTCCTTCCACATCTTGCGAACTTCTCCCTCTGACACCATGTCCACCAGGAGGACATGGCTCTCCTGTCATCCCTCACCTATTGCTGCAGCCCTCTGAAAATATATCACACAGAGTGGTAGACAGTCTTGGATTGTCATTATTGCTGTTGCTGTTTCTATCTGCCTCACAGTTGTTTTCCTGATATCTGCAGGAAAAAACAATCCTCAAGGGCCTGAATTGAGACCCTGAGACCTGCATGTACCTCTGTGTCATTGCTGAAGACAGAACTTATATGATTAGTTCTGATGTGTGCAGAAGAACCACAGTATAATATATATGTAGGCAGATCACCTTGATGAAGAATGTAAAAAAATCTGTTTGTAAGTAATCTAGCTTTTATTTGTTCTATTTTCCAGTGCATGTTATTGTCTGAAAATTTTCTTAAAATACCTCTGAACAAATTACATTCACTACCACCTCTATCTAGTATACATTTGTCTGTAAAATGTAGTTTGAATAGTTTGTCTTAGTTGAAATGTGACAGTTTGAATGAATTCCTTCCTAGAAAAGATCAATGTGTCTGACAATTCTTCTTGAAGTCAAAGTGCAAATATAAAGAGTATTAGTGTAGCAGCTATGATGATAAACTGATCATCAGGATTGACCAGTTATAGGTCACAAAAATGCAACCTTTTTTATCCAGGAAGAGTTACATCTCTTGTGTCTTGTGAGAAAACAAAGAAGTCAGAGATATTTGAAATCTAAGATTTGGATGGGCTTGCAATGCAAGTGCCCCATTAAGAAATGCTGACAGCCTCCCTCCTGGCACATGAAATCACACTGTTGTGACACTTCATAAGTTAACGAGGAAGTTTGCTCTAATTATAGCGGAGCAAGAAATTGGAGATGGAGCTTTCTAAAGTGTTGCAACTAAATTGTAAAACAGACTTCTCTTAAACAAGGATGTTATACACATTAATCTTTATCTTCCAGTTAGATTGGCATACAGACATCCTCCCCACGTTAGGCTGCAGGACTGTTCCTGGATCACTTAGAAAGAGCACTCTGTTTAAATCAAAACAATAAACCCTTCCTCAATGCTAGTATGTGTAGTAGTGTTTGGCTCAGGTAGCCTTCTGTTTACAATATTAGCTTTATGGATGTAGCTTTTTAGACACAGAAGCTCATTTTTAGGAATCCACCTCTAAAGAACAGGCTACATACAGCAACTATAATCTCTTTAACTACTTATGGTGTTGATGTCTGACATATTAAATGTTTAATGGAAGAGGTCCAGCCGTGAAAACAGAAGAAATATTTCTGGGTTTGGTTGTTGTGCTTCACGTGAGCTCAGCCATGGAAACAACAAAGCCAGAAGTACATAAGTAGCCCCTTAAAATCTCCATTAGATATTTTACTGGAGCAGTGTCTCACGGGAGAGTGTATTAAAAGCTCAGACAGCAGAGTGTTGATTATACACAGAGAAGTGATTTGGCTGTCAGTTTGGGAGGTACGCTCTCATTAAGCTGTGGGCTTTGAGAAGACTCCTTGATAGCATTTCTGCAGCAACTGCCAGTGCTAATTTTGTAAGTGTGCTTCAGCTCTTTTTAAGATCATCTTGGTGGTACAGCACAGATGAAATGTGCAACTCCAATGTGTTGTTATGAGATGCCTTTTAAAATTCTATCGACAGCCTCTGGTGTAGGAACGTCACCATCTGCTGCAATCTGAAAGGATAAGAGGAAAAATCTATAGCTGGTGCAAATCCAGGCAAACTATGCCGAGGAGGAGTTTGTCCCATAGCTGCTAAATCGTAGGCTAGACAAATGTTTTAGTAAAGGTGTCAGTCTCTGGGGTGTAACACCCCTTTCTAGTTTTGGAAATGCTCTGGGGTATTATATAGAATTATTTTTGTACATGGGTGACAGTGTATCGGGTGATAACTGCATTACAGCTTCAAAACAGCAGACTCTAGACACACAAATTTTGGTGGTGGATAAAAGTCTTATCAAGAAAGCATCTTGCAGGGAGGAAGGGATTATATTTAATATCAAAAGACTGTCTCTGAAAACAGCAACTTTCTGTTATTGCCCTGCACAGAGCTGGGTTGAGTTAACTGCATGCCTATAATTGCCATAGTAGAAGTGACTCCTGAAGGAGGATTTAGAAGAGGACACTTTTGAGGACATCTGCTCCTGTTGCCATCAGAGAGCAAAGTGGGTGGGAGGGGGTAAGTTAAACCCAAAAGCAGGAGAAGAGTAGGAAAAGATGCTACAGCGCTGAAGATGAGGGCAAGACTGCTCCTGAGGTGAAAACGGATTCAGTAGACAGAGAGAAATACAATTATGAGAAAGAAGAACAAATTTCAAAACTGCTTTCTTCATTGATTGCATAGGTAATGTGCAGACCAGCATGTGAAGGATGATATTATAATATTTAAGATGGAGCTGATGAGAATGACAGTATATGGGTAAAACAGGGCAAGAAATGGTGACATAGACTACCAACAGGAGATTGACAATATTTGGGTAAGAGAACAGGCCAGGAAAAGATAACATAGGCTCCCAACAGCCATGCCAAGGGTAAAACTAATTAATTTCTAATGCAACCTTTTGATTCTATGAATCTTGCACATATTGTCTCTCTGAATCTAGATTTTCATCTTTTCTCTATTAGGGAAAAATAGGAGGAATTTTGTTGAGGTGTTCTGAATCTGAAAGCACAAAGCCCATTCAAATGAATACCTGCACATTGTTTCTTCTGATTTGTTTCCACGTGCTTCAGCAGGCATGATTCACCTGGGCATTATCAAGTTCAGTTTACCTCAATACAGTTGTGCAGTTTGCGATGTGGGCACAGAACTTGTTGCTCAAAACTCTACTTCCCAGCACACAACTGAGGTTAGACATATCTTCTTTAATTAGTGATGCAAATGGTAGATATTCTTTTATTTCAGTAATCAGACCCTTACAAACAGTACTAAGCACCCACTGAAGACTTGGCTCACATACAGATGCAGCCACCCTCTGTGGGCTCTGATCCGTTACTATGATGATGTGTAGCATCCTTGTCCTCTGTAAGAACTGGTGCAACATGGACTTAATCTCAGTCTTGCCTCATCCCACTTCCTAAGGGAATAAGAAACTGCTCAGTCCAACAGTGCATAATAGGTGGGACAGTGGTATCCAGTATAGCAGACAGTTATGATTCCTGCTGAATTTTGTCATTGCCAGATAGTTTCCATCCCTACTTCTCTGCTAATAAACTTAAGTCTACAATCTCAAAAACATTCCATGAAATTCTTCCTATTTGGTGCTAAGCTCCTGCAAAACAGCCATGTGCTGCTACCTAGCATTAATATTATGCTGTCAAGTGGTGATGAAGTAAGTAGCTATTTGACTGTTTCACACTGTCAGACAACAAGGTATCAAGTCAACAGTCAGCCTTTGTTGGGTGCAGCACTTCGATTGCAGCCATCTTGAGCTTCCAACTGTAAATATTAATGGTATAAGATAGACCTTTATTGGCTACATAATACTTGCCTTAGCACGCTACATGACACTGTTGCATTACTTAGCTAATTATATTCCTTGATAAAAATTTTGAATACGTTTTTATCCTACTGGTGTTCTTTCTAGTAGAAAGTTAATTAGAGGCAACAAACATCATTATATTTTGGCTTCAGGAGAGACTTTGGAAGAGATGTATAGATTTAAAGTTTAAGTGGAAAAAAACGTATAAACCTCTATGTCAAAAATTACTCCCTGGAACACTATTTTAATCTTGATCCAGATGTTTGATTTGTCACTGAGCTTATTGTTTCTTGTGGTGTTTTTTTTCTTTTTTACTGTACTTACGTCTTGTTGATAGGAATGTCTGAGTCTGTCTTTGCCTGCAACTCTTACCTGTGTCCTGAGAGATTCTTGGATCAGGTACTGCATACCTAATACAGTAGCTCATCATTGTATTAATACTGCTGGTATTCAAAAGGTTTGCATCTGAATGTGATCTGGCTGAGCCAACTCTAATAATTGCTTTTAGGTTATCTGCTGAAGATGCAAGGGATTTATGAAGTCTCTTTCTATGTTATAGCCAGCACAGTACATGAGAAAAAGGTCTCTAAAAAGACTTTTGAGGTTTCACTTAACTTTCTGCTCCATGCTTTTACCTTACTGCCACCTAAAGATAACTAACAGAAAATACATTTTACATCACACTAGAGATTTACTCTAACATGTTAGGAAGTAATGACAGCCTTGTCAATGTCTTTTTTTTTTTTTAAGAAGATTTCCTATACTTTCAGAAGAATTTCTTGAAGATGATACTTCTTAGACATGGGAAAAAAATCTGCTGGCTCAGCTCACTGAATGCATTTCTGATCCTCTAAGGCAAGGCATATTGACTATGAGTGCAACTCAACCCTGTTTCTAGCTAAATGATTAATTTACATCTCAGGGTTCCTCCATACAGGCTGTAAGTAGCATTTTCTACAGTTAATGGAGTCACGTCAAAATCCAGCTTTATCTGCAGGTGTAAGCTATTTCTGATACAATCTCCCTTTTGATTCTGCCCTTCTCAGATACCAGAGTTGTCCTCTGTTGAACAGGCAGCCTAAGTGGTCCTTCCCTCTCAGCTCCACCCTTGGTAACTTATTTCTTGAATAGTAGCTTTCAGTTTGGAGATCTCCTTTATAACAAGCTAATATCCTTTTGTCAGAGTGGGAAACTGAAGGATAAAATGTAGAGATGATTAGTTTATGATCAGTTAGGAAACCCTAGGTGGAAATGGTAATTTAATTTACTTTCTTCTAACTACCTAGACACTGTCTACACAAATAAAGTTCCTAGTACTCATATCAGGGCAGTACAGCCCTGACAAATCCCTAAAGCTACCATTGAGAATGAGAACTGGCAAGGTCCCATTCAAGGTCATAGTTCGACATCATGTCATTTTGAAGACCCGAAACTTTGCTTATTCACCATCTTTACTTTTAATACTGCGAATAAACTATTTAATTCCACTAATAATTTAATCAGTAGTTTCCAAAATGTTTCTTTATGGCTTCAAGTAACTCTTCTGATACTTGTACGTTTCCTTAAAATATTTCCAATCTCATATTTACTTTGAGATCAGCAATGTAAGCATGAAAGTTAAATATAATTTTGGCAGAAGTGTCATACATCAGCATTTTCTTTACGGAAAAATACTTCAGCTTGCTCTTTCATTGGCAGTTTTGGGAGAGCATGGGAAAAAAAGTGATCACCAGCTAGGAATTTCCAGCTCAAAACTTTCTCAAGGTGAACAATGTAATTTCAGGGGCCTGGGTCCAGGCCAGTAACTCACTGACCAGCCAGTACATCTTCAGGGGAGTGTTGGGGTAGCTAATTGTTGAAGGGAAATACCACTTCTATACAAAATGCAGCTGGAGAAATTCACTGTTTCAAAGACAGGAGCAGGTTTAATTACACTTTAATTATATATTTATATAATGCTTTATTTATTTTTGGAAGTTTCATAGTTAAAATATTCTGGGGTAGATTTCTGCTCTCTACTTTCTCTCTCTCTTCATTTCTAGTAAAGGAAAGATAATAACCTTCTGTACCTTACAGATGTGCCACAAGCGTTCACTTAAAATAATGAAGTCATCCTTACTGAGCTAAGATGGAGTCCAGGTGTTCAGTACTGTCTCCATCTGTACGATTTTTACAAATCAATTTTAATTACATTTTTTTCTACTTGTGTAGTAATTTAATTTCCCTCAATATCACTTTGTGTCTCTGGGACAAACCAAAACTACCTTTTTAAGTGGCTTTGAGAGACGTAGGCAACACTGGCAGCACTGAGGTTGGCTCATTTCTACACTGGCTTTTCCAGGAAGATCCTCAGCACCCCCGGAGGTTGCCTGACAACATTATATACTGAATAGGTGGGGAAAAATTTGTACAGGGATTATAACTTCCAAATCTGCAGAAAGTGACAGAAGACACCAGCTTTTACTAGTGGGTTTATGTCTGCCACATAGGATATGTTATATTTTCATATGTATAGAAATCAAGCTTTTTTTTTTGGCCTGAATGAGTTTTGTGTCTGATTAAAGAAACTATGAAATAAGGAAGGACCTAATGAAATTTTCCATGAGACAAAGCACAGTGTCTCACATGACTCTTGTGTGCAATATGCTGCATCAGTTCATGCAATGGTAGGCTTTGGGACATAAGAAGAAAAATGTTGCATCACTATATAAACCCTGTGGAGGAGAGTTATACCTATGCTGACATTTCACTGAAGGATCTGAGTCAGCCCAGAGAAGAGGACCAAATAACTTCTTGGACAGGAGGGAAAAGAAAGTCATGTTCCTTGGAGACAATAAGTGTATAGCATGTGAGTGTTAGCAGTGCTGGACTAGACAGTGTTGTCCTCCCTTAGGGTCCAAGCTGACTTCTTGAGTTAGACTGTAAAGAGCTGCTGGCTTAGCAAATTTAAGTCCAATAGCCAAGATCCCACTCCACTGCCCACTGGCATAAAGAAAAATGGTTTTGTCTATGTCAGTAATATATAATTTAGAACCCAAACTATATACATGTTTGAGAATCTCCAAAATCCCTACCCTCGCCTTTCAGAGGGTCTACCAACAACCAAAGTTGTCTGCATCTGTGGAAAATGTGCTCATGTTAAATAATAAAAAAAGCTAGTAAAGCTACTGATTTGCCTGTCCTTTCCATTGAACTACACTACTATAATATTTTTTATTTATTTCAGCACTCTCTTTCTTCTCGAAAAATGAATAATCTTTTCTACCAAATACTGTTTGAATAAATTTGAAGACTATTGTATTTGCTACAGTTATTTTCTTTCAAAGCTCAGATATCTGTGAAACAAGCTCTGCCTCTCATTTAAGTGGCTCTGTGTATCAAAAGAGATAAGTGTTCCTGTTCATTTGAAACCACAATATTTTGCAGATCCTCAAGAACAGGAATTCTTTTGATTGCTTTTTAGTGCAAAAACATCCTATAGGCCTAGTAAAGAGTGCAAAAAATGTTCAAACATTATTAAGAATGGAATTTCATAACAAGAACTGAAAAATACTCTGCACAAGAATGTACTCTACAGACAGAGTTCATTTAGAGCTATGGAGGCAGCCTTGTTTAATCTGGAAACAAAATAATTTCATGGACCTTTGACAGTAAACTTCAGCATACTATTAGTTTCTGAGACATTAATGCTAGCCTACAAATGCGTTTGTATGCTAAGCTAAGAATATTCATAGTGTTCAGGAACTATCACACTATCCCTGTCTAGATAAAGTAGTGGTTGGAATCAAGGATCATGGTTCCCATTCAGGCACCTGAATAAATGTGGGTAGGTTTGCTGCAGTGCTTAATCAGTAGTACCTGGGCAATCTCCATATTTACCCTTTATCTGTTTTTGTATATATAAAAATATCTAAGGTAAGGGTAATCCTTGGACTTTCTAATTGTAATGGTGATGAACAAGCTTCCTCTAAAGCTGTTGGTCCTGATAGGTAAATATTCCATATAAAGCCTCAAATGCATGTTTCAGTTCTGTTAATTTTAGCGAAGAGAACAAAAAATTTATACCATGAGATTGCTGGCACCATGTGGTTGGTATAAGTGATCTTCTCCATCATACACTCTTTAAATTCTGCCCAGTTCCTTTTTCTTTTCATGAGCACTAAGGTGAAAGCCCAATCTATATTCTTCAGCCTGAAAATGAGGTTGGAGTTTTCTTTTGTTTAGATTTTTTTCATCAATTAATTTACATGAAATTTATGGATTTGAAACAGATTTGTAGTCTAGTTTCACTCAGTATTCTGTCAAGTTTCTCAGCAAATAAAAAGCAACTTACTGTGCAAAAGTGGAAGTCCATAGGTGACTAATTCCTGCTGATTGTGTATTACTGTTCTTTTACTGTTCTCTAGGTAAATACCCATAATATTTAAAATACAAAGTTTCAAAAATTTATCAATCATAGCTTCTTTTCCATTTTCAGTGGAAAACAGACACCAAAATACAAACAGAAGACTTTTAAATACTTGCAGCAAATTAATTTTCTCATCAATTATATTTTAAAGGTACAGTAAATGGAAGCATGTGGGGGTTTGGTATCAAAAATACCAGAATGTTCATTTGTGTTTGGATAGTCCTTAAGATGAGATCAGAGTACTACATTTTATCTACATAGATAATAGGAATAAAGAAGAATTTGTTCTTGGTCTTATTAAAAAAAAGAAGAAAAAGTAGAGTATTATTTCTGTACTTAATAGTTCTACAGCAACTTTCAGAATACCTTCCCTCAGTGCTAAGCCTGCTACAATGTTGGAAGACTGAGAAAATAGAGAAAAGAAAAAGAACGTTATGTCTCATGAACCATAAGAGAAAAAAGATGTAAAATTTAGTATCTGAACAATACAGGCATAGAGTGCATGAATGTGTTATAAAGTGAGCAATGACTGAAGTAAATGCTCATGTGATGTGAATGAGTCTACAGGGAAAACATCAGAAGGTGAGAAAAAGGAAAACAATGCCATTGCAATATAAAGGATTGTGTACAGACAACATGTGTTAGTCTGAATACTAAATGTGTTATGTGAATACCATTCTTGAGCTGACTCCTATGCTGCAGAGTGTTATGCTGTCATATGTCATCTGGGTTCCCTTTTCTGCTTATATTTACCACGCACATTAAATATTCAACTGCTTTTCACTGATGTGTGCAGTAATGCTGGCCTTATGAGAAGCTTTCTTGTATTCCCCAGCTAAGACACTTGGATAGCCTTATTGTCTTTGCATCCTAATGTTTTTGTACCTTATGTTATGACACATATTTAATATGTTTCCTGCAATGTCCTTTTAGAAGTTTTAGTTAAATCCTGTGTTTTGAATATAGATTAATAGAATATAACAAAGGATGCTAAGGGACTATTCTGCTCTGAAAAACAACTGTAAAAATGGCATTGTGACATTTCCAATGACTTCCAGAGCAAAGCTGCTCATTTTACAAATATAAAGATGTTTTTTCTTACCCCACATTTGACATGGCACAGGAATAAAGCTGGGCTCCCTCTGGCTTCTACCATCAGTGGTAATAATTCTGACATGATGAATGATCTACAACCATGTGAATGACGTGCAAACAAATAAATTCCAGCTTCTTCCCCACTCAGTTATGCTGACTCTGCTATGCTAATAAAAATAGTAAAAACTTACTTCAGTCAATGAAATAATATTACTTCAATAACCTGTCATCAGGCTTTAACAAGGATACCTGTGCAGTACAGCACTTCTCCCCAAATAGTTGACACTGGGAGTTTTCTCCAGGTAAGGTATCAGAAAATAAATACCCTTTACAATTGCGGTGACAGTCTTACAGAACAGGGATTATAAAGTATACAGACACACTGTTTATTTACTTCCACAGACTGCTCCCTGTCTTGTTCATTGGAGCATCAGAAAAACTGATATGTGAGAGTGGTTTTTTTGCTTGTTGACAGTTCACCTAAACCACAACTTGCTCCCTGCTTGGGAAAGCAAGCCAGCAGGAGTATGTCATAGTCTGGTTAGATTGTCATGATTGTTGGAGGCTGAGGGCAGCAGTTTTCAACAGGGGTTCAGTCCTGTCACTTGATCCTCAAATATCACTGGCTTCAGTGTGATTTTAGATAATGTATAGGAGTGGTTTAAGTGTCTCTGATTTCATGAGGTTATATTATTACAAGGTAAGGACCTCAAATGCAGGAGTTAGCTATGCAGAACAGGGAATTTCAGAAAAATGGTTTAATTTTGAAGGTATTTTACTGTACTAATTAGTCTTTCTCAACAGGCTGCAAGAGCACTGGAGAAGACAAAAGTCACAGCAGATATAAATGCATTCATTTACTAATACACATGATTCTCCTGCCCAAGGTCATGGGTTCTTCAAGCCACATCATATAAAGGGAACCTGAAGCTGACTTCTATACATGGTGTGACCCCCTGTTTTCTCTCTGCAGGTTATGACAGCTGGGATAAGGTTCTTGGTGACCCAGGGCACCCACAGCTCCTCAGCCGGGGCTGTGGAGGAGCAGTGGATGAGTGGCTTGTCTGAAAATCCAGGTGGTAGCACTTCTCATTTTCAGTTGATGGTCACAGCTTTACTTCATTTTAGCACACTCCTGAGGCTGAATACTATTATCTTAGTATTGCCAACATTGAGAATTCAAGCTTAGGCTAAGAAGAAAAAGTACATGGCCTTTAAATAATTACATCTTAATATGAAAAACAATCTTTTAAAATTCTGTGTGGCATTTTTGGCCTTCTATATCTCTTAAAACCTTCTGCAAGCTTGGGAGGGCTAGCAACTTATCTTCTTTCATGGAAGCTGAAATATGTGTGTTGAGGCATAACATGAGCCATGCAGGGCAGAACTGTTATTTCATACTGAAGGTGTTGATGATATTGTTGCCCTAGTTTCACAAATGAATAAACTCTGAAGTATGGACTTGTCCTAACCATCTGCAGTAGGAAAGACCGCAACATCAGGACAAAACCAATTCTATATTCATCACAAAGAGAACAAAGTTCCTTCACCAAATATTTTCCCTTACAAGTGTGCAAATTTCTTCTATTTTTAAAATTTTTTAATTATTATTATGCATTTGAAGCAGCAGAACACTAATGCTGCTCTTGTGCTTCGTCTTCTACTACCAAGAAGTTTTCTGCTAAGAAAAGGTGAAACTTTTTTTTCCTCTTGAAATAACATCCTAAAATTCCTCTAAATTTTTTTTGCAGCCTCAAGACAGAAACTGTCAAGAACACTAGCTGAGAACTGATGCAGAGTGAAAATTAATCTGCATGACTGTATTTGCCATTATATTGCTCCATAGCTCTTGAAAATGAAATGTTTTTTACATTTCTGTGTATACTAGCAAGACAGAGGTACATGAGAGCAAAATAAACAGTTGAGGCCCATGAGATTGAGGGAAAATGGTGCAATTGTTACATTCCTGATGTCCACATCTTTCAGTCAAATGGTAATTATCCATTAATATCCTTATAAGTATGAATATTCAAATAGCTAGATAATGAATTATTCATGAATCACCAGGCATTAATTATTGTAATTAAGTATCATTTGCAACATTCGTATTACTAACCCTTGCAGTTAATGAATACATTAGCTAATCGCTGTAGAGCAGATTCAATCAAAATTCTGCCTGTCCTGTGGAAGCCTGAGAGAGTTTGATTGAATTTAGATTCAATATTGAACATATCTTACATGCTTGCCAGTGTATTTTTAATGACATTAAATGTGGACGGTAACCTCCAGTGCATGATTCTTGTCCTTGCCCCCAGGAGGATGGAATGGTACCAGCTGGAAGAGGATACAAAAGCAGCAACTGTGCAGGTCAGAGCATGTAGCACTAGCTTCTGCTTAAGCGAATTTTAATTCCAGGGCATGAAATCCACCACCACTTTTAAGTGTCAGATGTACAGAGTATGCTTCATGCAGAAGTGCTGTCCCAAAGGTGCAGCACGATAATGTTCAAGAAACAATTTTATAACACAGCCTGAGCTGTTAGCCAGTTAGTACAAGCACAGTATCTGCCTTTTGCTAGCACAAGCAGGACACTGTAGTAGCAGGATGTGCTCCTGAGTTTAATGGGGCCTCCGGGTACTCTTGAAAAACAAAATAAAATGAACAACCAAACTCTGCTTTTTTTTTTTTTTTTTTTTTTTTTTTTACTCTCTGGAGATCTATTCCAAATAATAGTCATCTAAGAAATGCAGAAGACTTGCTGGAGCTTTTTGATTTTTTAGGCAATACTTCTTAGTATTCACTGGGTTTTGTGGTTCTTGAAGTAGAAATTTTGAAGAATTTCTTATTGCAAACAAAAGTTTTCCTATTTTTAGGGAGAATCACTCACTCAAGATATAAATATATAAGTTCAAGTGCTGAAAGTTAATAGGCACAAGTGAAGGTGCCCTCTCAAGCTGAACTTTCAGCTGACAGGCCAGTAAAAATATTTGGAATGTAAGAATGAAACTTGATTTGTGACTGCCAGTGTGAAACAGATTTGTTCCTATTTTTAGTTTCACCAACATACTGTAGTCACATGCACTGAATAAACTGAGCATTGGATATAGTTTCGTGAAAATTAAATGTTCTGAGAGTAAAAGAATTTAAATAAGCATACAAAGGATATTTCCAAATTCACAGACACATGGGCTCTTTGTAGTTCAAATTGTGATAAGATACTGCTGGCAGAGTTTGAATTGTATTAGATCACCTGTAGAGGAGGGTCAGTCAGAGCCTGTTTTTAAGGATCAGAAGTAGGGACTACACTCAATAAAGCAAATCTGTCATTCCCTGTGTGTACTTCCTCTGTGAAATACCTCTCATGTGTTTGCCAAACACATTAAACTTTCATTCATCTCACAACTGATGCGAATTGCTTTGCTCTCCATCCCAGTACCTCCATCACAGCTGTTTTCCCCTCTTTCCAGAAATCTTAATTCTGCCTCAAACCCTAACGCTGGTACTTCTCATTACCTGTATTTCTGAATAACCGTCACCGGCTTCTGAGAAATAATTTGAATTGTAGCATTAAGGTCTTTTCTGACCCAAACAATTCTGTGATTTTATGATCAAAATCTAGAGGGATCCACTACAGATAATATCAGTTTTAAGAATCAGAAGCCATACCTCCAACAATCATGACCTTGCTTGATTGCTTTCTTTCATGTACGTGTCCCCTTCCCTTAATTCTGAGCATATTAAGAAGATGGTTTTCCAAGTCCTTCTCAACACTCAGAGTGGTATGTTCCTTTTTTAAAAACTTTTTTTTTTGTTTTAAATGACTACTCAGATTTTGACAAATGCATGAACTTGTCTGGGAGTTTATGTTCTAAATAAAAAATGAAATTTCAAAAGCTTTGCAATAAAATTGCAATACTGTAGGTGTATGAAGTTTCTTTCTGTTATACCTTAATCTTAAAATGAATAATGGCCTTTTCAACCCCTGGAATTTTAAAATATCTTAGCAATCAGATAAACTTACAAAAAAAAAAAAATTAGTGCTTAGTGTCATTATTCATCCAGCTGTGTTTTCACGTTTGCTTCTATAGCTGTTTCCCTTTAAATGTTCTGCACCTGCAGTTCTTTTAAAAATACATGCATATTCAAGAAAGTGGTTTTAATTATTCTGGCATTTGTTTATTTTTAAACTTTTTAAAACTGGAAATATCAGGTCTGTTCTCCACTGCATGTGTCGGAAGACAGGTTCGACAGGTCACTTTAAACCACATTGATAAAACCCTTTTCTCTCTGAATTGTTGGTCTGGGTCTTGTTCATTTAGTTGTACTCTGTAAGGTATAAATTTCTACCCAGCAGAAGTAATCACCCTTGGTGGGTGACACAGTATTGCATCTGAAATGGTTCCAGCAGCTGAATTACTTTATTGGGAAGCACCTGCCCAGCCCTGCACTGTCAGAGCTCCTGGAGAACTCACAGGGAAGATGCAACCTTAGTTTTTGTGTGGTGTACCTGTGAAGTGAAAATGTTCAGAAAATATGGCACACTTAAAGCAAATGAACAGAGTCATTAGCAGAAAATGAAAAGCAGACATAAAGAGACAAAGGCAGAAGGTTTATTTTGCATATAAAGGTAGGAAAGTTATGTACACATGCGCAACGTAGTTGAGAATACAGAAGTACAAATAAGAAAGGAACAGCATTTCTGAAGTTGGGGATGTTTCATGATGACAAGGCATTAGAGAAAGTATTCAGTTAATGTTGTGTATTCAGTTAAAGAAAGAATGAACAGATGCCCTGCTAATGTAGTCTAGATAAATAACTTGCATAATGCTGTAAATCCATATAAATATTGTATTTAATACAGTATGTATGCTCATATTGAGTTCTTAGTACTGAAGAGAGTGTTTTGGAATCTCTATGCAGATTTATTACACGTTTTGCTTTCTAGCTTTCTTCATCATTAATACCAGAATGAAATTATTTCTTACTGTAGTGTATCCCAAGTGTATATTCTATTAAGAGCATAACAGTTCAACTTATATGGGAGCTGCACTAAACCCACTGAGAAAAAAACCCCAAAACTTCATTGTGATTTTATTAGTTTTCTTACTTAAAAAAAACCCCAACCTTGAGTTGAACAGCTTTGTTTAGTTGCATCTTTTTTTTTAATTTGAACTTTCAATATTTCTTACTTCTTTGCTTCAAGTTAGCTTTCAGAAAAGATATGACAGTTTTAATTTCAAGATATTTGTGTTTAGATTTTTCACATTTGATCTAAATAATACTGAAACAGGTAACATTTTTAGCTATGATTAAATGTAAGCTACAGTTTGGAATAAAATTTCCAACATAATATGTTGTTTATTATTTTTAAATTTCTCTTTATGAAAGAAAATTGACACTTTAACTCAAAACATGGTGAATATTTTAATTTTGTTTCATCTTATTTTGATATTTTAAACCAAAATCCAAACATTTCACATGGAAATATTTATTTCATTTAAAATATATATTTTCCTCTCACACTGTAGGCTTGATCACATTACTTTATCTGAAGTAAAAAGCAATTGTCCAAAACTGTATTTTCATTGAAAAAAAATTCAAAATGCAGCTTGGTTTTGGTTCATTGTGAATTAGATAAGACAGGAGAAGACAATATTACACGTGATTACCGGTAAGTAAGATAAGCTCTCCCTCTGATTGATAGATTATACAGTTTTGTTTCTGACACTGTTAATTTCATCCCTAGTATTGGAACGTGCATTCCTATCTTGTGTTTTTATTTACTGGTTATAAACAGGGAAGGATCATCTAGCTGAATGATTTTTATTTCTTTTATAAGAAATAAACAAGAAAATTACTCCAACCACTTTTCTATTATGATAATGACAGCAAATAAATTATCCTAATGTAATATAATTATTTTAAGTAAATACATTGTGCTTAAGTTTTCATACTAAGGCAGGTGCTTGAGCCAGGACTATGTGACATGAGACAAGTGTTGCTGCAATTATAGACTGAATAGCATTCAGAAAAAAGCCCAAAACAGCCTTTGCATTTATGGAAGGTGGGAAATGAAAAATAGAGGGTTGATCCTCAGACAGAAACATCTGCTATAACCAGCTATGGCAAAATGGGCACCTTAGCATTTCACTTATACATGTTAAGGTGTTTTAATGCAACTGTAGAATTAAAGGTGGAATTTGTTCTTCATGAACACTCCAAGTCCAATCCACAGTGAAATGGGTAGGACTAAAGAAAAAGAGTCAGGTTTGAAGTGGGAAAAACTAATATCAGTGGGCTCAAGGACTTTCGCAAATGTTCATCTGTTCTCTCTGGAGATGTAAAACCCATTGTATAGTGTTACTTAGTTTTCCCTATAACTCTGCTACATGCCCTATCACATAATAATAAAAAAGCACTTTATACATGCTTAGTCTTCTGAATTATCAGTCAAGAACACTATTTAAAGGACCTAAGAGGAGTACATAATCTATACAAATATGATCATGAATGCCCAAAGAAATTATTGCACCATTCAAAAATGTTATTTCCCTTAAAGAATTGTTCAGAAAAATGAAAACTCACTTTTCACTACTGTTTTGTATTTAACAATGTATTTCAGTTGTGTCTATGCTTTCAAAGGCAACTACAAAGATATTTTGCTAAATATTTTTTTCTATACTCCTGGTATTCGTAATTTTCAGGTCCCTTATTTTCATTCTTTAAATAATCCATGGATAATCAATCAACTGAATTACCTTGATTGCTTCCTAAAAAGGAAAAAACACATCTTTTTTCTGATGACACTCATATTTATTGATGGATGACAGAGATTTACTTAAAGTTGTAAAAATATTTGAATAATCAACAGATCTATGATTTTAAAATCTGATGTACTTACTGGGCCTATCTTGCAAGAGGAATCATGATGAAGATAAAGATGACTGTACTTTATCTCAGCATAATATATTGGAGGTGTGCAGGTTAGTGAAGAAGAGGTTCAGGATAAGTACAGGATTAGTGATATCAGTGCAGAATTGCCACTAATTCAAATGGATGTGAGATTGTCCTCAGCATGTTGCCAACTGCTAATCCAAACCACTATCTAATTATTCAAAAATATCCTGCATGGTTTCACAGCTGTGACACTTAACTGTCAATGAAATGAACATGGTGCGTGATGCAAAGATAGTGACCATCTGTAAGATTTATAGTAAAATTAGTCCTGTTGAAGGCAGTGGGTCTTTGCCACTCTTTGCAGGAGGGTTTAAATGCTGCCATCAGTCAAGTTTTTTAATATATATTGCCTGTTGCTGTGTCTCACTCTTGCCTACTGGTATATGCAGTGAAATGTTCTGATGGAGGTGGGATGAAATGCTTTAAGATCTGCTATTTGTTCTAAAATTAAGTGAAAGAATTAAACCAGATCCAAAGCCATTCATAGAAAATTATTCAAAGAAGTATTAAATGAGTTTTAAAACTCTGATGTTTGTATTGCTTTGCTAAGCAGTTTGGTCATGGCATCTTCTGGTGCATTAAAATATAAAGGTTTAAAGACTGCTTAATAGTCTTCCTGTTCACCCCACTCAACGGCTGGATCATCATCCATTCGTAGAATAAGATAGGAAAGAAGCTGAAAGAGATTCTGCCACAACAGTAAAGAGACAAAAAAGGAGAGGTCGCTTACATCTATTTCACAACGGTCTCCAGCATAGTTGATATCGCAGAGGCAGTGGAACTTGTTGAGCAGGTTCTGGCAGAGGCCCCCGTTTAGACATGGGTCTGAGCTGCACTCATCAATGTCCTTTTCACACCTAGTGGAAAGACCGCAGATAGTGAGCAACAGGAATCACAAATCAAATGCATCAAACAACACATTTTTTATTCAGAAGCCTTCAAGGGAAGGTAGAGGAGGATGCTCTATTTGAAATCTTTGGTTTTCATGAATCTCTGATGAAATATTGTCCTAAAGGAAAATGCCTGTTTTATCAATCTAGCACATAAATATAGAAAAGGGTTTGTTCTTCATTTTCTTATTAACTGCTATATATGAATTTGTTCTAAAAAAAAAGAAGAGGTGAAATTTTCTCATTTGATGTACTCAGATCTACAGTCACAGAAGTAATTAATACTGATGAATGGTTTGCCAACCTGGAAGAAAAGAGGACAGATAGTCAATTTTGAACATTGGACAAGAATGCCTTGCTGTGATAGTCAGTTAAAGCACAGCATGGTTGGTACATGGCCTCTGTTCAATATGAGAACCACGGGAACCATAAACTAGAGATTATCGCCAGCCAGTGGGATGGATGTAAAGAAGGCTCATTCCCAAAGCTGTAGTTAGCAAGCTGCCTGCTGAGGGAAGGAAGCAGGAAAAGTACCTTCCTTTTGCCTTGAACTCCCAAGAAATACAGGCACCAAAACAGTGTCTGAAAATACTTATACATTTTCATATTTGATTTGACTTGATTTTTTCACCTATTTTTGAATATTATGAGCTGGCACACAGAACATCTGGCTGAGTTAAATGGTACAATGCAGATGTTTCTGCCAACTACACTTTGCACATAGTGGGTGGAAATTTTAATTTCATCTCTTTTATAGCTAACTGTACAGTTTCCACAAAGTCAGTGGGTTAATAAGTTTTCAAGAGAATGAAAACCTTTTGTTGAAAATGTCTTTGTGTTTGCAGAGCCAGTATAGCTTTGTCTTGTTGAACTTTTGGATATTAAACTCTGATGTAATACTAATTTCAGTAAAAGCACATATGGTATTTCCCTTCTTACAATCCAAAAAGGTGACCTTACCTGTTCACGCTCTTATAACTGGGACAATGTCACCTACATCTCTACAGCATATAATGCCCTGAAGCTGTCAGGATCTCTGCTCCAGAGCTGTTTGTAGAACACTGTCAGACGGTAAGTGTGAATTGTAATATGCTACTAGATGCAAATTTCACTCTGAGAAAGGCCTCTCTTGTTTCACATTAAACTATAACAGGCAAAAAGTATTTCTTAGTTTCTTTTTAAAACAATAATTCTGTTTTGTTACATCAGCATTCAGTAAAAGAGTAATAAGCTGCAATGCCACTAGTTATTTCTCCTCATACCATCCCTGTGAAATAATAATTGTATATCGACAACACATACATGTGAAAATGAAACAGCTTCACATATTCATGTGTCAGTATATCATAGCTGATTTTAACAAATAAGCATGATGTCTGCGTTTCCATCTATGGAAAGATAACATTGTAGCTTATCACATGCAAAATTGGCATGGAAGCCAAAAAAATGGCACGTAGAAGCAAGTGTACAACACTGTCTAAGAAATAATATCTTGCATTGGAGTTAATGGTTCTGTATTGGATTGAACCTTGCTACATTAATTTGTGATTCTTTTCTAAGTAAAAATGCTATATTTTCAGACCCTTGAAGTCACTGAAGCAAGGAACTGCTAAACATCACGTCTTTGTCAGTATTTCTGCAGGAGTGCAACCCCCCTGTAACTGTTACCCTCTGGAACCTTTTGGAATAGCTTTTGGAAGAATTGCTCACAAAGGTGTGCTGGGCAAAGGCTCTCACCGTTCTCCAGCAAATCCTGGTAAGCACACACATGTCAACTCGCTGCCAAGATCAGTGCAGTTGCCATAGTTGAAACACGTGAGGTTTCTCTCTTCATTCCCACAAACTGTATGTGGTAATCTTCTGTATCTAGGTAAGTAAGAAGGCAATAATAGTTATTTGCAACTTACTTTGTTTCTGGATGTCTCATGCTCTCTCAGCTTTTCATTTGACTCTTGTCCACTGCTTTAGTGGAGTTTACTTAGAGCTGCCTTGCAAATCTCTTATTTGAATGGAGAAATACTGTTCAATACTAATGGGAAATGTCTATGTGATACTTGGGCAGCTTAGTAGATAGTTCATAACTGAGATTTAGTAAACAGATAGAACATATTGGGCTAATATGAGGCATCTTCAAATCTCAGGATGTCCTTGCTACCAAAAAAGTCAACAAACATTAACAATTGTGTATTTATTGCCTAGAAGATTCTAGTTGGTCAGATAACTGGCTATTTGTGTTGTTTGGGCTGCAGCAGACTCAGTTTGTTGGAGTCCTCTGGTGGACGGAGAATGATTTTGCCTTTTCTGAGAACAACAGAACATGCTCAGAAGGGAAAAGTTTATAGTGTGCAAAGAAGGGCAATTAAAGGAGAGAGGTGCCAAGGAGGAGCCTGTAGGCTTTACAGAGGAGTGTCTGAAAAGAACAAGAGCTAGGCATGTGAGGAGTTTTAGAAGTCATGGAAAGAGTGGGCAATGTGGTGTCTGCAGCCACCAGGGCTGCTGACCTAAGAAAGCAAGCTTGGAGGAAAAGATGCACCTAGCAAAGATGCTGTAAATGGGGACAAAAACTTTATAAGACCTTTTATTGTTATTTTGTTTTACACACCAACTCCGATTTCATCTTCTTATAGTTTTGTAGCTCTCTTCCCCTAAACCAGTATAGTTTTAGTGATTCAAACCCCTTAATCAATTTAAAACAGATATAACACATCTGTCTTTGAGCTCTGGTGGACTTGTAATCCTGTCATCTTAGTGCTGATCAGATCCAGGCTGGCAGCTGAGCTCTACCTTGTTCCCTGTCTCGTAGCCTCATCAGTCTCTGCCTAAGCCGCCAGCTCACCAATGCCTTGGTCCACATCTAATTGATCTGTACAGCTTTCTGTACTGCAGACTCTTTATACATGAATTCTGCTGTCATAATTTATATATATATAGAGATGTATTACGTCTGTGTTTATATCACCAATGTCCCCATTTTAACACCCCTTCAGAAAAGACCAGACAAAATCATATGGATCAGCCTTGTTTATAGTACCTGCAAAATTTCCCAGTGAAGTTACCAGCACACAGGCAAGAATATCCATTAATCCCATCAACGCAAGTAGCCCCATTTGCACACTGGTGGCCACGGCAGTTGTCTATGTCCTCTTCGCAATTTACCCCTGTGTAACCAGGTTCACAACTGCACTCATAAAATGTGATCCTGTCAGTGCAGTTTCCATGAATGCAGGGGTTTGAAGAGCATTCATCGATGTTGATTTCGCAATGGGTGCCAGTCCACCCTTTGGGACATACGCAACGGTAGGAAGTATAGAAGTCTTCACACATCCCCTCATGCATACAGGGATCTGAGCTGCAGACATCTACCTGCAAACAGCCTGTAAAAGCAGGGTTTGCAGATATTTTGAGAAATTGCTCCACTTGAGGTTTTTTAGTGGGGATGTCAGCATTTTCAAAGTATGAGAGATAAATGCCACTGATTTCTATGGTGCTCATACATCCTCGCAGGCCATCCAAACTGTCAAAAGCCTTGTCAGCCACATAGATGTCTGTTTCTTCTCTTAAAAAGTTGAGGCTTCCTGCGGCTGTTGTGCTAGTTGCAGTGTCTTTCTTGTTATCTACATCAATGTGCCACCTAGAGAACTGGGACAGGGGCTCTACCATAGAGACCATCACTTGATGCCATTTTCCATCACTCACAGGCAATGAACTAGCAAGGGTGAGCTTATAAAAGCTGTTGCCGCTTTGCAATTGAAAGAGTAATTTAGAGTTGTGAATACTGATGGTAACAAACTCTGGCTCCTTCTCTGCATACAGAAGTATCACGTCAGTGTCCCTAGTTCGAAAGCCAAATACGATATTGGTGAGGTCTCTGCTGATTTTTCCATTGCTTCTGTAAAATATTGCACTGCTTCGACCACTAAACACTGCGTTAGCAAGACCTGTGCAAAGATAATAATCGAGAAACAAAGCCAACTTTAAACCAATACATGTGGAATAGTGTCTCTTCTGTGCCCCATGCTTATGGTCATTAAGCCCATTTGAATTTGCTGAAATACAATAAAATTCCACAAGTGTTTCAGTTATCCTTGCCTGCCCCTTATGGTTTTTCAAATTACAGCTGCCAGCTATATTGCCATCAAAAACGTGCTGCTTTGCATCATCTCAAGTTATCATTCTAGATACAATTCTACACTAGCATTATCTCTCTTTTTACTCTTTAGACAAAGAGAAGGAGGTGATTGTAACTGTATACAACTCACACCTGAGGCTGAGAGGGTATTTCTAAAGAATATATGCATTTGTCATTGTATGTTTCTTCCCTAGTACAGGCAGCTAGTTATTCCCCATGACAGATCTGGGCACAGTGAACCTTTGTTCTCAATTCCTCTTTTCTTAGGTAAAACACTTAAGAGGCTTTAGTAAGTGTTTTATTGGATCTCAGTTTACTCTCATTGATGCAAAAAGGATGAATGTAATTAAAGTCACTTGGCAAAAATCCCTTCAAAACCAACATAAGAAGAGTTATGCCTATCAAGTTTAAAGCCAGCTTCTCCTGCTGTCCATGCACTGCTGCAGCCCTGCCGACAGCACTGAGATGGTGCTGATGGGCATCAGTGTCCTGGATTTGCACTACTGTGAGTGAAAATTAATGGGCAACATTGTGGCAGTTCTATGTACATCTTCACAAAGGTATCTGACATCTTTCATTAGCATGGTTTCTACTAAAATGCACTAACTTGCTGGGCTGTAAATTTGCACATTCTGAGATTTGTGAGAATTATAGAGAGGGAGGAGGGGCAGGAAGGAATGTCTTCTGTCTATAGTTTACACAAATTTAGCTCTACAAGATCCTAGGGTGGAGGTAAGGTGAGTTCCTGAACTGTCTCTGGGCTCAGTAAATCTTGATGAAAAGAACCCTTGAGAGTCCCAGTATGAAATTATTGACTGTATATCCTGATACCAAGGAAGCAGAGGCGTAACTACATTGCCTGGATCATCAAATGTCTTTCTCATAGGAAAAGTTTCTCCAGAGGAAAATGTATTAAAAATGAAAGTCAGATCTTTTCAAAATACTTTGGGTTTTTTTTTTAATGTCTCACAAATATGATTTTTTTAAGCTCATAAAGCTAAAATACTTGTGTAGAACTCATTGGGCATAACGTTTGGCTGTTATGTGATGTTCCCTACACCAGCTTCCTGCATTGGCATTTTTGCTTTCTTTGGAGGGCATGTGCTTACTAATTGTAGCCATCTAGGTGGAAGTAGAGCCACAGCCCCTGGAAAAATAGCTCTTTTTCTACCATAGCTTAAAATGGTATCCAGAGCGTAAGATACCAGGTGCTTACTTCTCTATGTTCATCTATATTTCACCATAATACACAAGAGTAAAGTTTATGAGAGAACATAATTTAGTGTTATCATTAAAGGTGTCTATTAGAGAAGGTGTGATTATTTTCAATTTAGTTATAAATTTTAACAAGTGCTGCAATGCTGATTCTATCAGTGTCAACAAATGTAGCATCATATTGTTATGTCAGTACATTGTCTATGATAGAAATCTTTTGTTGACCAACTTTCTCATTCCTAAGAGTCATCCATTCTAACTGCTTCCATCATACCGTGTGTGTATTTATCTTCCTTCACAGCATTGTTAGGGTTTTCTTTGATAGCAAAAAGAAAAAATATTTCTTCAAAATCCTTACTTGCTTTTTAAATTCCACTCCAGGGTGGGAAGGAGGAGGAAAGTGAGGAAGGAAAGAGGTAGACAGGGTTGTTAAGATAGCTAATGGTCATCAGTTTTCAAACAGACTGCGTGGCATGCAGCTGCTTATTATAAGGACACACATAACTGTAATGCTGGTATTAAGGTGACTTTCTTCAAAGATATTTAACATTTAAGAAAATGAAATTATGCACTGTATGTCATGTAGTTTGTCTTTTCAGGAGGATGGAGAACATCCTAAGGTTAATCCAACACCGGATATCCTCTTATCTCTTTGCAGTGGAATTATAAGAGGTACTCTCATACTCTGGCAATGTACTGATCTATTGTACAACCTTGACGAGTTGTGTTACATAAGTTAAAAACAAAGGTCCTGTAAACAGCTGTGTCTGTGTCAGGGGATCTGGTTGAAAATTTCTGAGCTTGCTAGGACAGCCTCTTCCCACTAATGTCACTTACAATTGACATAATTATTATCTTGATATAGAAATATCAGTAGAATGAACTTTAAAGGCAGTGAATAGTGAGTTTTAAGGAAATGGTGATTAAATTTTCTATTTTTTCTAATCTCCAAAGGTGATAGGAATAATTGAAATGTACCTACATTCAAATCCTTGGTGCACTAGCTGGCATTGAGCTTCATGAGGACAGGGCCCAAGCTCACACCACTTAACTTCCTCACATGCCTTCCCCGCTGTGTTAGGGGGACAAGCACAAGTAAAGTCATCCCAGATGGAATAGCACACGCCACCGTTGTGGCAAGGGTTCAGCTATGGGAAAAAGAAAAGACAACTTACATATAAATTAAAGCTGATTAATTTCCAACTCCAAGGATGGGGGATTGTTTGGCAGAAAGGAGATATCTGTTTATTTCAGATGAAAAGTTATAAAGACCACTACTATGACAGTACAACATATTCGATAATTGGTGAAAAACAGTATTTAAAATATTTTAATTCCCTCCTCTGCAAGTACATTTGGCTGCTGATATTAATCATATGTAACACAACTAAATAAAATTGGCTCTTTCTAGAATTTTTACATATTTTCCTAACATGCCATTATATGAAATACCATATCATATAGTATGGGAATGTATGAAAAATTGAAATAAATTCCCCATTATAAACATGTGAAAATGTGAAAAATGCCATTCTTACCTTGCAGAGGTTGTCACCAGTGCAACCTTGTGTGACATTGATCAGAGTTCGATTGACAAGAGGATTTGGTGGATTGGTGATGGGGAAGAATTCCAGTGGCTGGTTATTCACTCTTACATCTTGGATGCAGCCTTTGAAATAGCTGCCATTTCTATCAGTTTCTTTGTTATCTGGTAGGCCTCCAATGTACAGAATATCCTTGGTCAGGATGTTTACTACTGAAGTAGAAATAAAGCCTAGGTATTGAGAAGACTGGAACAATTCCATCTTATTTGGTTCTATTTTTAATGTTATTAAGTAAAAGTTTCCATCATTCATGGAGTGTTTCCCTACTAGCTTCATGGAATTTAGAGCTAACATTGTGAGTTTCCCATCTTCCAAGTAGACTCTTACATAGAGGTAAGTACTATTTCTCAAAGCCAGTAACAAGCCAGAAGATTTGCGTGTTCGGACAAACATTGATATGTTCAAATTTTCAGTCTGAGTGGCATCAACAGAAAAAGCAGCATAGCCTGAGAAGTCTTCAGTTCCAAACCGGCCTGGAATGTACTCTAGAGGTTAGATGCATGGGAAAAGATTTTAAAAAAATAAAAAAGAGAAGAAGGGAGAAAAACAAAATAGTTAGGGATAGATAACAAGGGAGCCAACGCAATGATCAAACAGCAGCTTCTCATAATATTTATGTATGGTAGTAAGATGTGCCAGTGTTTATGGATGAATAAAGACTTGATCCAGCTGTAAATAGGTCCCATTTCAAAATTTCTGTTGGAGTCCATGGCTGTAGCATTAAGAACCAGTACAAGACCAGATGTATCAGGCATATTTTCCACTTTATTATGCTCTGTGTAACATCAGGTTTTAAAGTATTTAAACAAGGAAAGATTTCTACACTTCCCTGGACTGGTCCTCAGAAAGATCATTTTGGAAAGGACCTAGCTGTTTTTATGCTTTGATGTCCATGGAAGTTAATATAATTCTGGAACTTTTTGGTATTTTTGCACCGATTCCAATTGAAGAAATAGCCAGAAGATGCTCTTGTGTAAAATCTCCAAAGCGGGCATCTATTCCACGCTGCATGGGCTGCAGAGTTCTCTGACAGATTTTCTGTTACTGGGTCTCAACACACGCACATATACATCAACTTGTATCCAGTTATGAATACTGCTCAGTCCTGTGACTGCCCATAATGCTATGGTGTTGCAGGGGAAAAATGATCCAGGCTTGAGTAAACCTTTTTCTTTATGTGCTTATCAATTAAAATGATTAAACCAAAACCATCTGTCTCTCTCCCTTACTCTTTATTTTCACTAATGATTTTCAGACCTGTAAGGATACAAAATATGTAGCCCAAACCGTATTTTATTCTGATGAATCATCTCATTAAAGCACAACAAAGTGTTTCTATTTCTGCACTTTAGGTTTCATGATCTTGTCCTCAATATTATAGACTTCCTGCCTAAACACTTTCAAGAGCTATTTTTAATATATCGAATTCATAGAACAAATAAACCAAGCTTTTTTAAAAAATGCTCACATAGCTAAAGAGTCAGTCCTTTTTTTGTCCAGTAAAACTCCTAGAGTGAGACCTCATAGGCCAAGTTCCTGCCTGCAGCACTACTCTTTTTTATGACTACATTAAAAAACCCAATAAAAACAGGGGACTGACTATGAAGCCCTGACAGACCCTTAATAACCACACTGCACTACTATGTGGCATGGTAATATTATTTAGAAACAGGAATAAACCCCTTACTTGTTCCTAAACAGACACTTCAATAAATAAATAAAGTTTGAAATATTTTAATTCTATTAATAAGACTACCTGTATAATTACATCTGATTGCTAAAACTCTGTTTTGTAGAAATAAATATTTGTTGGAATGGATGTCTTTAGGCACTAAATCTTTTTAACTTGTATCTTCTCTGTAATGTGGTACTTGACTAAGATACTTTTTCAGGAGGGTAAAAAAAAACTTTGCTGGAATAAGGATTACACATTTGCAGTATCAGAAGGAAATCTTACTCTTCAAAAAGGTATTTCATGCTTACAATTACTTTGTTACATTTCTCTATATAAATATACACATATAAGCCATCAATCTGATCTTCTGATTGATGAGATGGCTAGCATCACCTTGGTTAATAATAACCTCTTGGGTCACAACATCTGGATGTTGGTCAAAATGAGTCAACATCTGTTTGTTATTTTGTGTATGTAGAGAAAATATTGCCTCTTGTCAATTACATACTTGGCAGCAACTTTTTTTCAAAAAGACACTAGCGTTTCTTACGTTATCCTCTACCACAAGTCTTCCCTGCTCTGCCTTTTAAGAAGCTTGCCACAGTCTTTTAAATATGGCATACGCCTAGAACTTATGTATCAAAATGGCCTAGTGCCATGATTTGCATGGAATATTGTGGTCAGCAGGAAAAAAAAGGCACACTTTCTAATCATTCTCAACAGTTCTAATGCCAGTATAAGCCTCTTCTGGCCCTGACTGGTTTTAATTTTGCTTCATAGGAGGAGGCAAACATATTTACCAGATGTTGTCCTATACTCCAAAGTTGCTTTCCAAATCTTTGGATAAATTACAGCTAGACTTCAAAGAAGTCTGTTACAATTACCTCTCAGACTTTGTCATTTTGCAATAAAACCAAAAAGAAAAACTATTGAAAAGTTTTGATAACTATTAAGTATAGCATACAAAATGAAATTGTATTTAAACATTTGAAATGTATCTCAAGCTACAGCTTTCTGCAGCAATACATTCAATAAAAGCCTAGGGCCAGTCACTCAGCTGGTGTGAATCAACGTAGCTTCACTGGCACCGGTGCAGCCATCCCAGTTTACACCAGTTTAAGATCTGTCCATGCCAATCTGACCATGACTCTGCTGTTGCACTTCATTTTTTTCTAAACCACTTGGCAAATTTATACACATAAATTTATGTATGTATTTTTAATTTCTGAAACGTGGCCATGATTGGCCACGTGCAGATGGTCAGTACAGGGCAGAGAGGGAAGCAGAGGCAAGGGTACTGTGTAGAAGACTCAGTCCTGTACAATTTTCTTCAACAAAACCACTTCTTTGAAATCACTAAAAATTTTGCTGAGAAAGGATTGCGGAGTCCACCCCAAACCGTTTCTGAGGGGTGCTGTATTTACACACGCCAGATGCAGTATAGCAGGGAGCTGGGCAGGGGAGTCCTGTTGTCCTTCCACTTTGCCTCAGCTTGCACTTGGAGAGATCATTTGCAACAGGAAAACTGCTACACTTATCTGCAGCTTTTGTATTCTTGCTTGTTGCTGCCAAAGAGGCTGTTGGCTGAGATATGCTCTTTTGTTCAGTGAAAGACAGACACGTTTCCCTCTGGTCACCAAGCAGCCCCCTGGTAATGGCTTGTCTTCCTTAGTGATTGTCCAGAGCTGCCCTGGGACCAGCCAAGAGATGAATGGGACCTGTTTTCAGTCCCTGCAGCCCTGCCTTCTCCTTGTGCTAATCAGATTAAGTTAATAGTATAATATTTTTTTTTTTTTAACTTGGAATCTGTCCTTTTTAACTTGCAGTACTTTTGCTAGCATTACGTTAGATGAGTTTCTTTAGAAAAACCTAGAGAAGTTTAGGATAAACTTTTCAAAGAACACTTTGAAAGTAAGACTTAAACTCCAAGTGACTTGGTTGCTTTCTAAATTTTACTCAGGGTGCATAACCCCCAGTGAACTACAGTTTTCCAGAGTTTATGGCTTGCTAATAACAGCACAAAGATTTCAAAACTGGATGAGTGGAATCCACCAGTTTAGCCTAACTTTTTTTTGTCAGCCTGAAAAGCAGCCTTTCAGGGACAGTAACTATAAAATAATGAAGATGTGCTATTACTAATCTCTTGCACTTTCTTACCAGTTGGTATCAAGTTCCAGAGATACTAAGGGTCATGCCATCTCTTCATCAGGTGAGTGGGATTGTTTATGACCATATTTTCAGCAACCACTTAAATCATGGACGCCAAGAGTATTCCCTTACCTCTTTCGCAGCTTGGTCCTGTGTATGGCCGGTAGCAGTCACAGTGGTAGCTCAGCCACAGGTTGGTACAGCGTCCCCTGTTCTGACAGGGGTGGGTTTCACACCAGTCTTTTTTAGTACATCCTGTCCTGACATTTAAAGATGATTCAGGTGTTACAGTCTCTGGAGTAATAACATTTGAGTCTATTTCAATGTCCTGCAGACAGCCGACAAATGAAGGTGGAAAATGTATATCATAGAAGTTAAGTAGAGAGTTGCTGCTAATGTTCTCCACTGGTAAGCCACCCAAAAACATGCTCTGAAATGCAAGCATCACGTGATCGTTATCTAGCATAACAGAAGTTTTATTCAGACATGATTCTACACAAGAGCTGTCAAGCAAATTAAGAGTAACATCTCTTGCCAAGGTTACCTCCACTGAATGCCACTCTCCATCACTGACATTATGTGAAATATGCAAAAAAGCCTGTGGCTGGTTATTGACTTGCACAGATAAGTGTAAATAGCTATTCAGTAACCCCAACTTCACAAATGTATTTTTCTCCCCTCGGTAAAACAGAAAAGTTGTAGATTGGACAGTCTGAAACCTCAGTTTTATATTATAGAAAAATTCCTTTTTAGAGGACAGGGGATTCTTCAACCAAAAGAAACTGTTTCCTTGAAAAGAAAACGTGGTTGTGGTTTCACAGTGTATTCCAGTATATCCAGGTGAACATATGCAGCTGAATCCGTGTTGGCCGTTTTTCAAATGTGGGATACATATTCCATCGTTTTGGCATTGCTGATCAGTGCAGCCACGGAGAATTTCTGTACAGTTCCAGCCACCATAATAAATTCCTTCTTTGTCTTCAGGTGGGCAATGGCAAGTGTAACTCCCAGGAAAATTCTCACAGATTCCACCGTTTTGGCAAGGATTTGTGAAACATTCATTGATGTCTTCATCACAGTGAGTACCTGAAGAAGAATCAAAGAATTAGCTATACTGGATTTGATAACTGGAGGCCAAAATAGCACTTTTAATAATGGATGGTTTATTAGATTAATTTTAATTACAGGGGAATTCTTGATAAATAGATTGTCTTGCATGTCTAAAATATGTTAAATATAAAAATACCACTCATACGCCATGGTTTTCTTATGGAAAGTACTATATAAACACCTTAGCAACAGTTACATTTTGGACAAAACCCCATACAAATGGACTGTTCTGATACGGATTATGCAATGAAATTAAGATAAACATCACCTCCAAAAGATGCAATCAAGTAATTGTTTCCCACTTGTTCTGTGGTAGAAATCTAGAATGTTTGGGGAGGAAGTGAATTATTTCTCACATACGAAAAGCCAAGAATTGTCACTTCATTTTTGTCACACAATATGTTGATGAGCTGGAGTATAGTTTGCTGATCTTTTCTTCTCTTTCACATTCATTCAAAGACTAGAAGATTTACAGACTAGTATTCTTGGTCCCACATGAAAATATTGGAACAATAATCTTCAAGTGAGAGCCTCAGGACTTATAAGTACTATATGAGATAGTGGGACAGACTGACAAGCAGGTCAACATTCCTGCAACAAGTAGGTAGAGTGAGCTGGCTTTCTGAAGAATCAGATTCATAGAGTGAGCAAGGAGCTCTACAGTGTGATAATAATTAACGCAAAGAAGAGCTTAAACCTACATCCTATCAGTGGTCTGGGCAAGATGCAGTGAGATGCACACTGTCCACAGTGAGTGGGCAGCTGGAACGTTTCAAGTTAGGTGCATACTGCAGTTGATACAATCTTTCACAGTCTCCTCCTAAACAAATTGTCCAGCATACCACTAGATAAACACATAACGCAGTGGTGAACAATTGTCTGATGGGTTATGCTCAAAAGGATATAGTGGATGGTGTTACACTGGGCTGGTGACCAGTCACTAGTGGGGTTCTGGAGGGATCCATCTTAGGACCAGTGCTCTTTAATATCTTCATAAGTGACCTGGATGCAGGACTCAAAGGTTTACTAACCAAGTTCACTGATGACACGAAACTGGGGTGAGCTCTTGACATTCTTGAGGGTAAAGAGGCCTTGCAGAGGGATCTAGATAAATCGGAGAGCTGGGAAATTGCTAACCACATGAAGTTTAACAAAGGCAAGTGCTAAGTTTTGCACCTTGGACACAGCAACCCTGGATATACATACAGACTGAGGAGATAGATGTTGGAGAGCAGCCCTTGGGCAAGGGATCTAGGAGTTCTGGTTGATGGCAAGTTGAATATGAGCCAACAGTGCACCCTGGCAGCCAAGAAGGCAATCGTGTCCTGGGGTGCATGAAGCACAGCAATGCTAGCCAGTCGAGAAAGAGCATTGTTCTGTTCTACTCCAATCTGGTGCAGCCCCACCTCAAGTATTGTGTGTAGTTTTGGGTACTGCAGTATTAAAAGGATATCAAGCTAATGGAGAGTGTCCATAGGAGGGCCACAAAGTTGGTGAAGGGTCTAGAGGGGAAATCGTACGAGAAGTGCCTGAAGTCAACTTGGTCTGTTCAGCCTCTAGAAGAGGAGACTGACAGAGCACCTCAGAGCAGTTTACTGCTTCCTCACAAGGGAAGGAGGACAAGCTGATCTCTTCTTCCTGGTGACCAATGATAGGACCTGAGGGAATGGCAGGAAGATGTGCCAGAGTAGGATTCGGCTGGGTATTAGGAAAAGGTTGGAGCACTGGTGCAGCACTGGAGTACCCCAGGGAAGCAGTCACGGCACCAAGCCTAACAATATTCAAGAAGCATTTGGGCAGTGCCCTCAGAAACATGATGTAAATTTTGGGGTTGTCCAACGCAGAGATATGAGTTGGACTCAATGTTCCTTGTGGGTCCCTTCCAACTCAGGTAATTCTGTAATTCTGCATTCTGTTATTTACAAATGAACAACTTTTCTCACTTCTTCCAAAAACAAGGCAGCAGTGACTTCTGGTCATTCAGCCATGCTCTCAAACTGTGAGGAGAATTCACTTGGGGTATGACAATGTGAGAGACACTGTTGGAAGGGTTTGAACCTGTATAACCCAGCAGAATATTCCTGGCACTGTGTACCTACAGGGGAAGTTACTTTACCTTTCCTATATACAAAATATAAAGTAAAGAAAGATGAAAGGAATATTTTCACAAATATCTCAGAGCTTGGTGATGAAAATGCTTCCACAGAAGATGGCCTACACAAACTCATATTTCCTCTTCTTCCATATAATGCTTGGCTTCTGATATGTAGGTTAAAAAGAGAGATTGTCATCTCAACTTCACTGTAATTTAATAGATGTGACCTTAGTATGCCTACTGGATCAGATTTCACAAAAACCCCAAATCTGTTCCTCTTGTAAAACTAATCTGTTTATCCTTCTCCAACATTGTTCATTTAAAAATGGTAATTATAGTAACTTCTCCCCTGAGTAATCAAGTGACTGATATGTATGCAATGGATCAGGGAAAATCTGCTTCTTATCTCCCTTGGAAGCAGTCAAAATATCCAAATACTTTTCTGAAAACTCATGCTAGCCACAACTCCTAGTATTTCCGTTTCCCTTCATAGTTATACTAGAGAAAAATAAGAAATCCTCTGCAGTTAGTTTACAAACTAGTATTATCAGCACAAAGTAGTTAATAAACATATTTACACCTGTCCCCACAGCAAACCTGATACCAGTAAATTAGATAGTGAGCTATGCTGAGACACGCAGAGCTGCGTCTAGGTACTTGGCACTACACCTAGTTTTACATATAAATTCAGATCAAGCTTTATTTTTACAGCAAAACACAAGTATTTTTCATGGAAAATTACAGAGCAGCATTCAGCCACAATGAAATGTTTCAAATAGCAGTAGATAAATGTAGTTATCCAGGCTAATTCCTTGCCTGTCCACTTTATTCAATCACAGTTGTAACTAGATCCATCTCAGACAATGGTAAGTTACAGCAGAGCCAGAAGGGAACAGTGAATTGATTGAGGTTTGTTTGAAAGAATAGCTAAAGTGAAGCGGTCATAGCAAATATATAAAAGGTGCTCTCCACAGTGATCCTCCAGACTCATCTGTCTTCAGATTATCAAACTGAAGCTTCAGATAAGCAAATGCAGCTAGAGCTCTCTCCCTTGCCTGGCGGTGGGATTCTACAGCAGCAGCCTCTCTCTGTTTTCCAGCCAGGCTCATATTTATTCCAACGTGAGATGTCTATGTCTACCTTAATGTGTAGTGGCATCTGGCAGAAACGTGACTCATTGGGACTGACTTTCTCAAAGTGAAGTGCACTTCCCAAACCATTCCTGACTAGGGGCCAGACCAATGTCCACTTTGCCCAGTTTGTGGCAATTTCTGTGTTAGCAACTTGTCCTGCTTTTGCAATTCCAGTATATGAGAAGTGAAGTTACTGTGGGCTGTTTCCAGTTTTGGACAATGTTTTAGTAGATCTCCTGCCTGACATTGCTCCCTTCCCTCCTTTGACATTGAGAACAATTTGTCCACAGGTCTTGTATACAACTCAGTCTTTATCTGACAGCTGTAGAAAAGCAGATCTCTCTGGGGTTTTGTGTCAGACATAAAAATTAGTACAGCCTAAAAGCAGTAAGATCAGGAATGTACTTAGCCTTGTCATGGGGCTTCAGTGTGGTCAGACCACACTTAAGGATTTGAAGACTGGGAGTCCCTATAAAACCTTTAATAGAAGAACTCAGCACAGTGAATTTCTAGAAACATGGCTGCTGCATTTTCAGTGATGTGTAATGACTCTCTGTACGTTAGTTTATTCTCCTACCTTTGCCTTGTAACTTGTCATCTGAGTCACACCTTGCAACAGCAACTTGTCCCCAGGAAGGATGAAATAGACGTATAAACAGAACCCAAATTTACAATAAAGTCTACTGTCTGTGTTTTCTTCTTGATCAGATTAGGTCTAAAATAACTGAAATTATTTCATGACCATACTAAACTTCTTTGGAAATCATATATGTTTCTACTTCTAAATTCAGTTAACATATTTGATGACAAAAGCATCAATGTCTGAAAAAGAAATAAAATTAATTTTATGAAGTACATATATTATTGTTACAGTATTCCTTGCCTAAAGAAAATGAATAATTTCAGTTAATAAATGCAAAGTGACTATCATAAAGACACTTAAATACGTGCAATTTCATAAGCAAGTCAGTATCTGAAAATAACATCCATTTTTATGTTACAAAATAATTGGTTTGTGGGTTTGTATGTCGGTGCATATATATATATTATATATATATTTTATATATATATATATGTATATGTATATATGTATATATATAAAAGCATATATGTGTAGATATACATACCTAGATATACATACATCTATATACCTACTGTTTCATAGTAAGATTAGCAAAACATAAATGTAGGTCACAACAAAAGACAAGGAAGTATGCAATTTTTCATATTAAGAATAAATAAATCATCTATTCTTACAAGCATTGTTGCTATTGCTTGTTATCTGCCACTTGCTGCACAAGCAAAGACCACTGTCACTCAAGATAAAAGCACTCTAGATAAAAGGATTAGTCAATATTTTTAGAATGATATAAGCAGTTCAAATGGCTCAGGTTGGAAGAGAAGTTAAGCATCAAATGATGTAGGACATACCGGAAGTAAGTGAAAGGAGAATGACTGTTTTCTTTTCAGTGTTTGCATGCATTAGCTCAGCTAAACATATCCATATTTATAAAGGAAATAGTAAAGTAAAATAATACAGCATTTTCTGTTCTCAATATATTACAAACCTATGAAAAAAATCAGATAATGTGAATATTTTAATCATATTTTTATAGATAATGGTTACTTTTTTCTTCCTGTGAAGTTTTATCCTAAACAGAGATGAAACATCTCCTTTGACTCTGCTTGATAACACCACTCGTATTTAGCTCCTTTTTTCACTTACACATTATTACTATAGGGTAGCTATTTTTTAACTGTTAACCACTTAATTAAACTATCTGTTTTGTATTTAGCAGTAAAGGTTTCCTGCAGAAGCAGGATGACAAAAGCAATTATTCAAGCATAATTCTGCTAAACGCCACTAATTTTCATTATGATTAAGCAATTACAAAACCAATGTCCCAGTTATGCTTTTGATTCACACCTTTGGTCAGAAATCTGTTTAGAGCCTTCTGCATTTCCAGCTCCTTGACACTATATAAATATCAAGCAAGGACAAGCGAGAAGCCTGGGTAGATACTACACATTCAATACAATCTAAATGCACATACAATTTCACAAAAAGAAAATATTTACCTGTAAACATTGTCATTAAAACGATGTAAACTTGTATCCTAGTTGCAATCATCTTTTTCCGAAGGAAAAAGATTGTTTAGCACTTAAGCAGCCCAAAAATTAAGTTTCTGTAAAATTCAAAACAGTACTTAGCATAACGATTCCTTTCCGGGATTAGCTTGTTCCACTTCTGTACCTGCTGGTGTAGTCTGATGGTGTGTTTTGCTCAAGCCAGATCAACAAGACTTAAAGTAAGACTCATTAACCTGCTTACGCAATAGATATGTATTCTACTTAAATTCTTTTTTGCATGTTCTGTGCAAGTATGCTCACATGAAACTTAGATGGTGTTTCACAGAAAGGCATATCTTTAGGATCTGTTCAAAACTGTTTTGACACTTTTTGTTCTTTTTTTCAAGGTGTTATTTTTCAGACCATATTTTCTTTAATTTTCAAAAGGTTTGACTCACAGATTAACTCTTGCACAGTCCCTGTCATTCAGAGAAACTGTACATCTCAATAAACAGATAGAGGAGACCTAAACTGTATCTCCTTTCTTTATTTTATAAAGTATTTTTGTTGTATTGGCTCTCACCCAACTACTTACTGGAAATTTATGTCTCTAGATATTTGAGTGTGCTAAAGACAGGGAAAAAATTCCTAAAGCACTTTCTTTTTTCAGCTTCACATGAGACATTTTGATTTGAACCTAATTTAATGAAAGGAAAAGAGAGTTCAGGAGACTGAATTACTTATTTTTGTGATAATTTAAGCAGCAGATTTTTTTTTTGTTTTCTTTTCATTATCCTTTATCTACATGATGAATTGCTTAAAATATTGTTACGGCACTATTTCTTTGTGTAATTAGGGAAATAATTGTAAAGCAAGAGAGCCTGTCCCTGGGCTGGTATTTACCACCATCCAAACAGCAAATGGCAAACTGTGGATTCATATCTTTGTCTTGTCAGGTTCCCATTTTAAAGTGAAGTGTCTCTCAGCCTCCCCACAAGACAATGTTGATTTTCAACAAATGTGTTTTTC
The DNA here is from genome assembly GCA_013389865.1 of Piaya cayana. NCBI lineage: Eukaryota > Metazoa > Chordata > Aves > Cuculiformes > Coccyzidae > Piaya > Piaya cayana. The sequence goes on from WAAB01012114.1 coordinate 164,535, forward strand.
AATTCCTTCTTTTCCCTCAATTCATTTAGTCATTAATTAAGAAATTCTTGACCTTGTGTCAAATTTATTTCTAAGTTCCACAAAAGACTCATATGCAGGGTACAATTTTGTATTAATTTATTTTACAGCTCACAGATAATTTTCTACTCAGAAAACTGCTCCTCCTTTTAACCTTCAATAGAGGCATTGAGTGATTTTTTCCTATAATAAGTTCAAATACCAAGTGGTAAGAATGTCATCCAGAGTCCTTGATGGGTAACTAAGAAACATGTAAACAAAATAAGGTTCGTGTTCCTAAGTTAGTATACATGTATTTTATGTCTTATCAGATGTCTTCTGCTACAGCTTTAAATGCATTTTTATTTTGAAAATAACAAGAGCAAGTTGGAGGTTCTCATAATTGCCAGTCCTTTTGCGCTATGACTCTGATAAATGTTCTGAAGGTAAGATTATGAACGTATGCACTGTCAGCGAGTTGGGATAGGCATATACCATTATAGCTTAGAGAAAACACAGAGTGATGACACTCTGAGAGAGAGGAACTTCATACCAGGATATTTAGCAAACTGCCTGAAGCCATGTCAGCACTGCTAGTGCGTGTTTTGAACAAACCTGTCAAAAACAAGTGGTTACAGAAGGTGATAGTTGCTCTAATTACAGTAAGGGATTGACATTGTCTTAATTAGTATTTTCATATACAAATCAAGGAGAAAAATCTACATGAAACCACTATAAATTGGATATAAAACTTGCATAACCTTGCCCAGAAAGATGTTCCCCTTCAAATTGCGAGGTTCTGTTTAGTATGGTTTGGGATTGTCCTGTGCTTGCTGTGGTGGTGTTTTCATAAAAGATGTGAATGATGGTATAGAAAGTTTGCTTATTAAGTTGTCAGATAAAGCAGAGTTAAGTGAAAAGTTTGAGTGTGTCGAAGACAAAATGAGCTATATAGCATAGAACATAAGAAATTGGAGAAGTGGTCTGAAAAATATTGGATTAAATTCTGGAAGGACTCGTTCATTTTCTATAGTCTCAGGACAGAAAAATCAGCAATCAGGTGGAACGATAATTCCAGTTTACAAAGCCTTCACCATATCTTGGCAGAAATACTAAGTCCACTTTTAGTTCTGTACTGAAGTAAGATTTGGATCAATTGGGGAGAAATTCAGAGAAATGCAATGGCAATAATCACAGGTCTAGAGAATATTGCTTGTGGGAAGAGACTGAAAAAGGGCTCTTCAAAAGACAAGCTGAGGGGAAATGGGATATGGTAAAAGTCTTACAGTAATAAAAAGAAAGCATGCTGTTCCCAGAGACCATAGTAAACAAATGAAGAAGTCACAGGTTTGACCTGCACCAAGAAAGACCCAAGTCACACCTTAGGAAAATATTTCTGATGATAATAAGGCAACAAAGACTTGGCATAAGATATCCACTGGGAGGCATAATATCTCTTTTGGATCCTTAAAAATAGGTGAGAGACAAAAGTGCAGTGTGACACAAGTTAGCTGATTCTACCTTAGGCACATAGATAGACCAAATGGCACCTGCATGTCTATCTCTTCCAATTCTACTTTTTTTCCATGTTTTTGTGACTTCCTTGAACAAAATAATTCACGGCAACTGATCTGTGTGTGTGTCAAACTACACATTCATGTATGTGTACCTATGCATACATAAATATAAAATGCAAGTAGGATTACATCTTGAAGAAAGTAAAATTATAGCATACAGTGTAGAATATGCTTAATGGAAGATGAAAACAAAGAGTTTGTGAGAATGTTTCTTCCACCTATATTCTACACTTTTGGAAATCTCAGGCCGAAACAACTTTTTTCAACAGACTCATTAATCCTAAGGCCAGCAGAAAGATATGGCTGAGCACAATGTCTTCAGGGCTTCAGGTCTTAGCAGACAATCATGGAAATTCTAACTTTGCCGCATCTGTGCTGATAATTGCAAAGAGATAATTACTCTTTGCTGGAAGGAGGAAATGCACATTCACGAGTGAGTAAGCACAAGGAAAAAAACTGACCATCTTTATGTTATCGTAATTAAAACTCAGGCTTCTGGGCATAAATCAGTTGTCATGGAGGTCAAGAAGGAGGCTTTACTCTTATGTACATCAGTGTACAGCAAGTGAGGGTTACTTAAATGGATTTTTTTCCCCCCTATTTTTCTTCAGTAAAGAACTGGCTTATTTTGGATATTGAACTTAATGTGATCAGTGATCTGTTCGAGCATGGAAATTTTTGTTGCTGCCTTAGAAGGAAAAGCATATGTAAAATGAAGGACAGAATAGAGTACAGAGCTGGAGCACATGGAAAACTGAATACTTAAAAAAGTAGAATAATAAGTGTTTGCTAACCATGAGCTAATTTGCACATGATACTTTTCACACAGAATTCTAATTTTGCAAAGTTGTAACACCTTTCTAGTTATTCCTTTATTGCAGACAAATTCACTATTCTGCTGTTTTTCCCCTTGCCCTTTGAAATGTACATAGAAAGTTAATACTAGCTAGGAAAAGTATTAAAATAGAAATAGAGTTTGGCTTAATCATTAAATATGTCACTCTAGCTGAGGGACATGGAATTCATAACGTGCTACACTCAGAATGGCATGCTGTAACTCAATCTTTTTACATGTTGCTGGCCTGAAGCTTCATAGACCAGTTTGAACTTTCAGTACAAATATATTTTTTAAAGTAGTAAAACCCCCCAATCCCTTAATCTCTTCCAATCATTAAACATTTTCTGAAGGCAAAAGTACTTGGAAATATTTTTCCACTTCTTTCACATGTTTTGTCACACCTAAGAGAGTTTTCATTAAAAAAAAAAAAAAGAAGAAAATTATGTACATGCTGTAGGTGATTAGTTGTTTAGTGAGTTCTGGTGTGTTTATTTTATTTTATAAATATTGAAAACAGCTGACTGATTTAAGCATTGGCTTCAGCTTCTGGGTAGATCAGTCTTTTTCATGAGCCTGGTCTGCAGACAGTGAGTGCTCCTTAGGCAAAATTGTGTGAGCGGCACAGCCATAGGTCAGACGCATATAGCTTGTGAATGGCAAGGGGCCATGTCCTAGAAGGGCAGCATGGCAAAACTGTGGCTTGTAGCCTACACCTTCATCCCATATTTCGATTAACACAGCCAGCCATGTGGATCCAATTGTAGGATTAGGGGCTGAATCTGGAGTAAAGAAAAACTTGGTGAAGAAATATGTCCCTGCATGGCACTCATTTTCCTTTCATTTCCCTACTTCTAGAGTCAGCTTTATATATATTGTAAAAGTTGTTGCATCTGACTGATGGAGGTAAGAAAAAAATCAAACAGTGGCAGCTCAGTTTTCCCAGGCTGCATCCTTGAGTGGGTTTTCTGGCTGCACTAAGGTGTATGTAGCTATGGCCACATTGTTGATATGAGCTAGGAATGGCCAATGAGAGGAGCGAGAGTGGAATCAGGACAGGCCAAAGTGGAGAAAGGTGATTTATGAAGGATGATACCATTAAGAAAGAAAAAACAATAGTAGGTAAGAAATTGGAGAGTAAACAGATGAAAAAGTAGTTAAAATGTGAATGGGAACTCAGTATAAAGGAAAAGAAAACACAGGAATCAATGATGCCTCAAAGATACTCGTGTAGCATTTGAGACAGTGTTCTTGTTGGACACAGAAGCATTGATGGGTAGGAAGAGGAACAAGTGTGTATGTGTATGACCATTAACCTATATAGTAAAGGTGAGGGATGCTTAGAAAGACTACAGATCAGAATGAAGGTCTACACAGAGGTCTGAGCTAAAACAGAGTGGAGAAAGGAGTCCGCAGGGGCAATGCCAAAGACTAGAGACAAAACAAAATTTAAAAAAATAGAAAATAAAAAACGGGTATAGATTTTTTTGTTATTAAGTAAGGATAGTCAAGTATGCTGGATAAGAGGAGTCAATTCAAAAAATGTAGAGAATTAAGATAGAACCATAGAAAAATATAGATTGAAAGGGACCTTTGAAGGTTGTTATCTTCCAATGTTCCATTCATGTTTCAGAGTATGTGATCACTTTATACTTGATTTTGGGCCAGATATTTGGATGCCAAAGGAAGATACATGGTGTTGTGCTTCCAGTATGTTTTTCATGTGTTCTTTAAGTTGCAAAAAGAGTATATATAATTCAGGAATTCTTCATGTTTTACCCTTTAGAAAACTGTGGTAAGACTGTCAAATTCAAAGCATTAATCAACTGATTTGCATGTCTTGTAGATTTATTAGCTTGTACATACAGATGATATGTGTGTATTTGAACTGAAATATATCCAGAGGGATCTTAAGACAACCAATACCTTTGAGTTGTTTAATTAGATCATACAAGGTCATGTTTCATTGACTTGAAAAACTGTTTGGAGCAGATGATTCACTTTGGAAGTGGAAAACAAATTAATTTGCAGTCCTACCAACACTTAAGGGCTTTGAAAGAGTACTTGCTGTGGATAAACACATCCATGGAGAAATGTATGCTGTGTCTAGTCACCCCTAAAAGAGATTTTCTACCTTGTCTCTTGTTGGCTGCTTCATGTTTCATTTCATTAAGACAGGTAAGAACAGCCACTGTGTTGCCCAGTGTGAAACGACTTCTGGCCTGTAAATGGTACTTTGAAAAATTTCAGCTGCTTGCAAGGTTTTCTCATTTTGTTAAAACAAATGTGGGTCTCTGCAACACACAAAAGTGACTGTATTCACATAACTTCATTGTCAATCCATATTGAAACAAACTGAAAAAGCCAGTAGGCTAGAAAATCATAGTTTTAATAAGACCTATATAGCTTAACTGAGGATGGAGACTTCAGAATAGAAAAATACAAAATATGAATGTGTGAACATACATACTATGTTTATGCTGTGTGTTTTTTGAGCTGTGCATCACATAACTGTATAAATACCATGACTATGATCTGTAGTAATGCTGTAGATAAGTACACCTCTCTCTTCCTACAGTACATATTGCTAGATCAGGCCTTATGAGGAATGGCTGAGAGAGCTGGGGTTATTTAGCCTGGAGAAGAGGAGTCTAAGGGGAGACCTCATTGCTCACTATAACTACCTGAAAGGAGGTTGTAGAGAGGAGGATGATGGCCNTATTATCACTATAAATACAGAAAAACAAGTCTTCTACCTTGAACTATCCACTTCTACCTTTTTTTATGAGGCAGTTACTCTACTTGATGTATATTCTCTTTCCTGTGTAAATAGCTGTGGCTTGCCATAGAGCAGATGCAAATGCAGAAGACCTTAAGACTCTGGATTGTGGTCCTTCATTCCCATTCTTTATAAATGGCAGAATATCATACCTCTTTTCACTTCAGCAGTGGTATTCGTTTCTCTCATCCCTTCCAATGTTAGTTCTGCAGTGTGAAAACTCATCCTAATGACAGCTTTGTTTATCCAAGGTTTCACATGCTTAATCCATCTTGTAGCTATGAAGCATGAGACCCAAACTAGTTTCACTTTTGCTAGGGCACATAATGGTTCCAATGGCAATGGGATGCATGGACTTCAGTTGAGATTGTGCTTGCCAAGGACTGCTGGCTATCTTATTGGGGAATTTCTTGGGTCATATGATGGCTATGTGATATACCTAGATTAAATCTAGTTTTTATGTCTTTATGTGCTACAGTTAACAGCTGTAGCTGTGCAGACATTTTCACAGTACAGCATTTAAATAGTTTTTCTTTATTTGTTACTATAGTAGTCATTTATCAAGATGTTCTGGCCTCACAAACAGGTCTAATAACAGATTATAAAACTTCTTTGTTAAGAAAAAGTAGTGCCCATAGGACAGTGACTACAGCCATAATTGTATTGATCATTATGATTCTCTGTGTAATAGCGTCATGTTGTTAAAACAGAGCCACTGGAAGAATTACAGAGGCGAGAGAGCAATCTGAATTGGAACCACTGAATCTATTTCTAGCAGTTAATTATCTGCAGAAATTAACTGTCTATACTAGGCTTTTTTTTTTCTTTCTGAGATTGTTTATTAAAAGTGCAAAGTTTGTTGTCAGCCAGGGAAAGAGTATGTTTTCTTTAATCCAGTCCTTTATACACAATCAGCAGAAATCCTTTGCTAATTAAAATATCTTTTAAAAAAGGATCAGCATACCAGCTGATTAGTAAAAGTCTAGCTTAACATCTTTGAAATTCTCACAGTACCTGAAAAAGTCAGTCCAGGTACCTAAACAGAAGCAAGTCATGTCTTACAGTGGTTACCTCAGAGTTTACTTCAAACAGTGCAAATGAGCAAACAAAAAAATACTAGGCTTGTGCCTCCCATTAGCAAACATTGGATAATTAAGAGCTAGATGCTACAGGGAACAATTCATGTAAGAGCTTTTATGTAGTATATCACATAAAATTAATTTTGATGTTCACTCTACCAGTTTACTTTTATTACTCAGTATCAAAACATAATCTTTACATCCTTGAGAAGGTCTTAGACCTGGGACTAATCGGTGATAATTAATTGCCAGCAAACTATAAAATTCCTGAGTCCAATCCACCAAAAACACTGAAGTGAATTTTTTATTTATTAACAATTAAAATTGTAATTGTATATATGTATTAATACATGTATGCAAAATTGTGAAGAGTCTTTATACACCAGAGAGTGACCTCAACAGGCTGGATAAATAGGGAGTCTCCAGGAATCTGATGAAGTTCTGCAAAGGGATTTGCAAAGCTCTGCACCTGGAGACAAATAACTGAATCCACCAGTATGTGCTGACAGCCAGCTAGCTGGAAAGCAGCTTTGCATTGCTGGTGAACAATTTGGACGTGAGCCAGCAGCGTGCCCTTCCAGCCAGGAGAGCCAACAGCCTCCTGGGCTTTAGTAGGAAGTGTGTTGCCAACACATCAAGGGAGGGGACTTCACCTCTACTCAGCACTGGTGAGACCACATCAATTCCAAGTCTGGGCTTCCTTCACATAAGAAAGAAGTGAATGTACTGGAGCAAGTCCAGCAATGGGTCATGAATGTGATTAAAGGATTCAAAAATATGTCATGAGAAGAGGCTGAGAGAGCTGGGGTGGCTTAGAAGTTGAAATGACAGTTAATGTTAAAGGCAGGAGATAGCATTTCAAAGAAAAAAAACACATTTAAACTTCTCTCCAATTCACCTGTTCCTTCCACTTGAAGAACTATATGTTGCCTGATGTTGTAAACACAACTCTTCTCATGAGTGCAATTCTTCTTATGACCACTTGATCACATAAGTGTGAAGCTAAGCTGTATAAAGTACTTTTAAATTTAAAATGCTGTATGTTATTAAATAATTCCTTTTAACAGGTACAAGTGGGAAATCTGAGACATATTTGCACTGCAAAAATTAAGATTATTTGGATTCTCTATTATGTTCCTTCTGTATATAGACTTGACAGTGTTAGTTCAGGAAGGTTTAGGAGATCATATGCACATGACAACCCTGAAGATTTCCATCATCATTGTGATTTTCCTTCCAACTGTTTTGTTGTTTGGTTTGGGGTTTTTGTGTTTTTTTTTTTATTAAGAGTCAGAAGACCTATGACAACTAAGCCTTATTCTCTGTGGAGTTTACTGTTGCTTCTGTTTAATGGATCAGACAGTTTGTGATACCTCAGTACAAGACACTTTCTTACCCATGTCAAGCAAGGGTACCTCTTCAATTTTTCCCATCTGTGCTGACCTGTTTGATCAAGAGGTCATGTCCTGAAGTCAAACCCAGAATTGAAACACTCAGTTCTACCACGGGCCAGACTATTAATGTAACTCATTTAATTTACATCAAGTTGGAACTTGACATTCAATTTCTCAGTCCAGAAGCAATTATTTTTAAAGGAACATGCCAACAATATTGCTTGGCTTAGAATAGTAGAAGTTCAAAAGGGTAAAAAACATTTCACACCATAAATAAAGAATTGATTATTCTTGAAAACAAAGTTTGTAATTACTACGGACATTTCTGAGCCTAGATGAGGTGCCTTTTATGCTTTAGAAACTGGTGTCACTTATGCCACTGGCACTATGGGAACCTTATGTGAGTCTGAAATAGTCCTTTCCTAGTATTTTAGGTATCAGGAGGAAAACATCAATATTTTGCACAATGCTTGAGCCAAACATATTTTTTGTCAAGCAAGGGTGCGAAATTCATTGTGGGCGCTTAGCCTTTAGTAGGACAGGAATTCCTCTGCCTTCTTTCACTCTAATAGCTCCATCAGCAGACCACTGGCATAATTAATAAAATCAAATACTTGGGGATGGAAAATTGTTATTTGTTTTGTGTGAAAGCGAAACCTCCAAGGTGCTGAAAGATTTTAACTAGGAATAGCCTTGATCTGGGTCATCAAATTTCTCTTCTGTACTAGAAACTGCAGTGCTTGTTTTTTTCCAAAAACAAGCTGCCCTGAGCAGACTTTGTATGACTGCCTTAAGACCAATATCCCTGAACACCACACAGAAGATAGTGTTAATCAAACTGTGTAGTGCAAAAGCTAAAAACTGATGTTAAGAATTTGAACTAGTGAACAGTGTTCATCAAATATTCTTTGAAAAACAGTATCTTCCAGATCAGGCCCTAATGACTGTGTTGAAATATCAGCTAACACTAGATTTTGCTGATGCGTAGCAGATGCTACAATATATAGGCAGTATTTCACGCTCCTCTACTGGCTAATAGGTACAGGAGGAGTACAAAAAACTTAGTTTTATAAAAGCTTTTGGATCTCTCAGAGCTCTGCTGGTACCAAAAAGCTGATGCTAGTACAAACAAATTGCATATTTTCACATATTAGCACAGCTTGTAATTTTTTTTGATGAGGGTAATACAAATAGTAGTTTACCAAGTAAAGCCCTTTACCAAGGCCAAAGGAGAATGCCATCTGACTGCTGTGGGTTATTTGGGGTTGTTCATAGGTGAGAAATGGTATTTGAAAGGCATATAAAAACCTGTGAGAGTGAAAACAAAGTAGCTAAGCTATACCAAAAACCATAATCTCTACAAAAATGAGGTGTTGAGTGGCATTATACCATTTCTATTTGATGCCATAGCAAGATAACAGCAGCCTGCATGCTTTAATCTTAAATAAGTTTACTCATGCATCTTGACTTTTTATCTGAATATAGGCCAGTATTGCTTTCATAACAAAGACACAGAGGTTTGACATTCAAACATCACACGTTTCCCACTGTCAGAAGCCATGCAATTAAAATAATTAATTAGTAATGAAGATCAACATAAACTCTGCTTATTAACAAGCATACGTGTGGCATTCTTCAAACCTTGCAGAAAGAAATGAAGACAAATCTTTCATTTTCACCACAAAACAACCCAGCCAGAAAGCCATGCACTTCAAAACAGAAAAGATTAACATTGTGGACCCTTTTAGTAAGTGATCAAATAAAGTGCTCTGAAGCAGCTATTGTGTATGTGTTCGCATATATATGTGTATCAGTGCATGTGCGTGTGTACATGCATTTATACATACGTGCATACAGTTCAGAACTACCATCCAAGTGCTATTTCTGACTGAACTCCTCCAGCTTCTCCACCATCACTCCTTACTTATTTCATTATGGGGGGGTGGGGAAAGAGACGTAACACCTCTTAAATGTTTGGTTGTATAATTTACTGTATTTCCAATAAACTAGACTTTAATGGGGTTCACAATGGTGAGATTATTAAGGCTAGTTTTAAAATCTGTTGAGTAAAACATTTAACTATTAAATCAGGTAGTTTTGTTTATTGCTTGACATTTGACCTTAAATATTTCATAAATTAGAAAGATTGAGGAAGTAAAATATTAGTCCCACAGCACAGATCTTCTCTTTACTGTCTACATGTTAAGCACTTTCTCCAGATTAGTGAAAACTACACAATGTGTGAATCTAAAGAAAGTTCATTTATGCTTGGGGAAAATTCTTCACTTTGCAATTTGACTGAAGTTCAACCAGGTTGATGCATGCTTATACAATACAATTCTAAATATGTTTAAAAAGATATGTTGTAAAGTAGCTCCTGAGATAGACCATCTCCACCAGGAGACAAGCAAAGTACTACTAGTAGTTTAGTATGTGCAATACCTTTGATTTCACCAGAGTTTCTCCATGGTTATCACTAAGACCACCCTTTAAACTCTACTTTCATTACTGGTTGTCTTTGCAATTGAACACACGTGTGTATGCAAGAAACACCTCTCTTTAGGAGACATAAGATTATCTGTAATGTCAGGATATGATAAACATGTAGAACTTGCACTAGAGTGCATATCAGGAGATACACAGTAATTTCTGTTCATATCAGGAAAATGTAGATTACTGATTATTCAACAACAGCAAGAGTAGGGCAACATGAGCCCTGTGCTTGGTTCCAGGCTGCAGAGTGTGTTGCTGAGCTGGGGCAAAGCAAGCAAGAAATAAATGAGAAGGAGATTGTTCAATAGAGACAGATAGAACTGAGCGGGTTCATAAGGCCAGACAAGAGATGGCAAAACTGGATTTAGGAGTCTATAAATATCTGAGGTATGCCAATTAAAAAGGCTAGGAAAGGTTTATTCTCAGTATTAAGAAAGAAATCACAAATGTAAGTAGGCAAAGCTCCAGAAAGTAAATTCTTAATGGATGTTTAGGCAAGTTTTAACAAGTAGTCAATTGTATGATGGAATAACTCACCAGGAAGCGTGTCAGGAAAATAACAGGTGCTTGAAAAGCATTATTCCTGCTACCAAATAAAATACAGTTGTCACTGTTTTTCCCCCTCTTTAAGCCTTTTGTGCCAGGCACTAGACTTGGAGATTCTTTAAATCTAAGGACATAACCTGTCTCTGTGTTGCAATACTTGGGAGCTTATGCATGTAAAGCCATTCATCCCCTTCTCCTTCCCTTCAAGGAAAAAAGCTTTTCATACTAAAAATTGTTTATGTGCAACACTGTTTAACACAGAGAGATGTGCCAGATTCAAAATATCCACTGCTTGCAGGCTCTGTCAATCATGTCAGACTAGATTATACAACTTATCATGTCAGCATAGTGAGATAAAAGAGATCATAGTAATATTGGGTCAGTTGTGAAATTTTAAAGTTTAAAACTCTATACATGTTCTGAAAATAATATTAGTACATGCTTCCTAGTGTTCTAATTTTGTATAATTCTCACTGAAAAAAACCCCAAAAACAACAAAGCACCTGAACATTTGTGCATTCTTTTGGTGCTGAATAATTCTGATGGCTGTGATCTCTTCACTTTTCCAGTGCAACCTCCAGTGAAAAGGAGAGATATTCCTCATGTAATACATACTTCTTGTGAAAAAATATACATAGGACCCTAAATATAATTTTCAGCAGTGCAAACAAATTGTCAGGTCTAGGGTCTCCTTTCTTAATTATCATAGTTCACCTTTTCCAAAATTTTAAGAGATATCATTATTGCCACTGAAAATACTCTTCTGTCAAAAAGTTGCCCTGTACAATAGGAGCAACAGAGACAAGCTGAAGTTTTTAACAAAACTGAATTTTATTTCATTAGGAGTCCTGCATAGTTAGTGTCCATGCTAGGTTCAAATTTTGTACCTAGAATCTGAAACTACTTCAGTTTCTACTTGGAGCACATTAAATATGGTTACTGGATCTGAAAGTGGTGTATAAATGCATCCTCCATTGGCTGGAGCTGTGAGTCGTGGAGTTGTCTCCTGAGATGCCATTGTTCATAAAGTAATGTCATACCTTACAATATTGGACCATAGCCTTTTTTTCTGTTTTTTTCTGGATTGTGGATAATGCTTATGTACTTCACAGTAATAATACATGATTGAATTTGCTTCTAGTCAAGAAATGTTCAGATTTTAGTGAGTCAAAATCCACGCTACAGAGCATTGCTTTAAATACAGACAGTTGGTATCAATATCAGGTAGAGGTATATACTGCTGTTTTCTAAAGTGTCCCCCACTAAATTAGAATTCTTTAACCAGGGATAAACACTGGGTAACTATTACAGCAAGAGTCAGCACATTTAAACAACTGCTCTTGCAATCCACTGCCATGCAGGTGGGCAAAATAATCATAAGACGATTTTTTTGGGGAAAAAAAGGCTATTATGCTGTTAAGGAAAGAGATGTCATTAATAAAAAAGTCAGTCTTAGCTGCTGCGGTGATTTATATGGCTGAAGAACGTAAAAATTACACTTTCTTGCACTAGATGGTATTTATTGCAGTTGTTGAAGAGGAGCACTACCTGCAGTAGAAATTAAGTAGAAAAAATCCCATGAGTTCTGTAATGGAAACAGATAAAGGAATATCAAATCCACAAATTTCTCCAGGTACAGCCTAACTTCTGCGCCACCATGTGTCCTTCACATGGACATTGTGTTACAGAGAGTGCAAAATGTGAGTTCAGCCTTGGTTCTCCTTCTTGTAGACTATCCAGAGAAAGACTAATTAGCCCAGACTAAGAATCAGTTTGGTCTGGGAGCTAAGCGGGCTGAAGTGACTAGTGCTTACTGCAAAAGAAAGCAGTTTGATCAACAGTGAATCAAAAAAAAAAGAAAGAAACTAGTCAGAATGCTGCATTCTCAGAGTCTGAAACCACTTGCAAAGCTGTCTTTCCCTGGAGCAGCCCACTGACCAGCACTGAAGGACACACTGTGATTCAAAGAGAATAACCTGACCCATTCCAAAAATTAAGAAAAAAGAGGAGAAGGAAGACCTCCATGACAAAAGTAGGGGAGAAGGGAAAAAATGAGAAGGAACCAATTCTGATGAAAATGCGAATAACTCCTTAGCAGGATGCTACTAACTGAAAAAATATTAAATAATATTAGAGGATAGAATCATTAATAGTCTGTTGAAATGTTCTTTCAAGATCAGAGGCTTTAGTAGAAATGGAAAAAGTATTTTAAAGTGCTGCCTTTTATTCTGTAGGGCTTTTACAGGCAGCAAGTGCCTGCCAGGCCCTTAGGGCATCTTGTGTTGGTAGAGCAGTTGCCCATACTGGTCTTGTAATGCTGGCGCTGCTGGTGACTGGTTATGAGCAGTAAAAGAAGGTCCTCCTCCTTCCCTCGTGTGCTTTTGAACACAGAAATATATGGAGGTTGAAGAGTCTAGAACTGAGATAGGCAAGAAGGTAGAAATACCTCCAGGAGATCAGTAACTTCTCTCCCATGCTCAGAAATAGCAAGACTTTTTCATGTTTTGCTGCACAATCACCCAGCACCACAAAGCTGATTTTGTAAGGAAACACTTCACTGCAGTTGGTCCAGTGTAAAATGGACCCTGTACTGATTGAGAATTGAATTTAGGCAGAAGAGATTTGTATTTTCATCCCCATTACAGCTCCCCTGCAGTTCCATATATTCAATGGCCTTGAAGAGTTCCTAGCTGGGAACAGACTGGGATTTTTTTAATTATTTTTAATAATAAAATAATGTAAATAATGTTGGTTTTAGATTTGTTTCTTCCCAAGCTTTTAGTAGGAGTACTGACTGCTTTTCAAGTCACCTGAATGATCACAATCTATAACAAGTTCCACAGTGGTAAGAAGCCTATAATTCATCAAGCCCTCATTCTGTTTTTCAGAGATTCGCATGTGTAGCATTTCTCCTTAAACTAGCTGACCATGAATGGGTGCTTGCTAGTAGCAGCATTTTCCTTCTTGAACCTTCGTTTTTACTGGAATCATAGTCAGCTAACTACTTCCAGACCTGTAAATTTTGAACCTGCACATGCCCTTGAAGCCTTCTTAATTTAAAAGATTGTCTTTTCTTTTTGTATCTCCTCTTTTTTTATCCTCATTCTTTCCTTGAACAGTTTTGTTTTATTCTAAGGTCTCAGAATCAAGAAAAAATAACCCTCTAAACTGTGATGATGGGCCATGAAATAAAATTAATTAGCTTGGTGTAATGGAGGAATAGTTAACCATCATGGTGTGAACAGCTAAGGATGGATGAAGAAATAAAGGAAAAAAATATAAATCAGACTTTGGGGACAAGATGAGAGCTCTGCTATTCATCTGCTTGATTTCATTTGTGTAAGACTACGTCACTGTATATACCTAAGAAAGATGGCAACCCTGTATTGTTGATGACTAAGAAGGGGATTTACAAAGTAAAGAAACCAAAAATATATGTATGTGGGACCTGGACAGGCTGGAGAGTTAGTGATAATGTGTCTGTTATCCTACTCATTACTCAAATAATATTTATGTCTGTATAATACTGTCACAGGCCAGGGGGGAGGAGCATGGCAGGCAGAGACAGTCTATCTTGCAGCCTGCTAGGTGGTCTGCCTAGAGCAGCATCTAAAGGTGTGCAAGGAAACAAAAGCCCGATACCCTGTATACTTCTGTATTTCTTTCACTCTGGCTTGAATGCAGAATTAGAGTCCAAATAATTCAGTTTTTAAGCACTGATCCTGTCACGTTCACAGTTCGATATCTGAGCTGTGGGGTTCTTTAGTTAGTTGAGTACTCCATACTCTCCCGTAATGGCCATTTATCTGCTTCATCTTCTGGCTCGAGGAGACAGTTTCTTTCCCCCACGCATATGCCAGGAATTCAGTGTGCATACGACACCAGTCTAGTTGTATTATTTTCTCTTACAGTAGTCCAACAGACTGGGAAAAGGGCCAAAGAGATTTAAAAGGGAAAAACAGTAAACAAGATAGATAAATGAAAAGGCCAAAAAGCACTTAGGAATTCATGATGCCAAAGCAAGCAGCAGCGCTGGTGGCACAACTGGCACACAACTGATAACAAGACACCAGAAGCAGTAAGGTCTTCAGCAGCCAGCACTCATCTGCATGTTAGCAGCAGCAGGCACCCTGCCTACTTATGCTTATTCTGTTGAAGTAAAATGGACAGTCTCCATCCCTGCCAGCAGCACTGTCCGATCCACCTGGCAACCACAAGCAGCACTGCCTTGAAGTAATCACCCCTCCTCAGGCTCAGTTCAATGCTGGAACGTGTCACTTGATAGACCGTGCAAGTTTAGAGGCTCTTTAATTTTGACATAGTGTTAAGTTTATTACAACCTGATGAAATGAGTCACTATCAAATCCATAGCTCTGACCTCCTCCCTTCCCACACATTTTCATGAGGGAAGTGAAAAGTTTAACCTTTCAAATAAAAGTCTTTTTAAAAAATGTGCAGTGTCAGAGCAATACAATATATCCAAGATAGGAAAGGATGCAGTTCCAGGGTAACTATTGCATTTAGCTAGCTGTAACAAATCACAAGCCCTTTAAAAGAAAGCCCAATCTATCAAAAGTGCTGTTGTGCTAGGGGACCAGCAGCCCAACCTAATATTGAAAATCTAGGGGTTGCTACTGCAGAACTACTGAGACCTCTTGAAATCTGAGTATCCCAAACCCTGTGATTTAAAAAGAAGCTGGAGAAGTTTTAACCCTTTGTAGAACCTGAACATGAATTTTCTATCTTGGATCCAGGACACAGCATATATTCAATGGCCTTGAAGAGTTCCTAGCTGGGTAAAGTCTACAGACTGGGATTTTTTTAATTCTTATTTTTAAGAATAAAATCATGTAAATAATGTTGGCTGTAGATTTGTTTCTTCCCAAACTTTTAGTAGGACTACTGACTGTTTTTCAAGTCACCTGAATGATCACAATCTATAACAAGATACTGCCAGGAAATATTTATTCCTTTCTCCAAACTGGCTGGGGAAATGTATCCAGACAGAAGCGCCTTTACCTCCTAGCCCTGGGGCTAAAAACTGTAGTCCAAAAGGCATATGGTCTCAGATTTTCAGTTGAATTACAGTAATTTGTTTGAAATCTTACCCAGTGGTTTTGAAGATGCCATTATATGCTTCTTACAAAATCTGCAACCTTCCTCAAATTGTTTCCATTGATTTCAATGACTTTTGGATCAGGCCCTCACAATACAGGGTATGCAGATTATTGTTTCTTCTACCCTGAAGAATGAAGTATGATTGTAGCATTCTGTAAGTGCTTTACTGAGGAAAGAGATATAATGAAATATTGCATGTGATTTATTAAAGAAAATCTTTGCCCTGTTTCAACAGGAATCTGAGGTTTTGTGCCTACAGCACACACAACTATTGAGGTGTTGAAGCTGGAAGGAAATAGCCACAGAAATGTAGGTCTGTGGCTGTCAGTGAGATGCACTGATACCTAGATGAAAGGATCTGACCTTTTTTTTCCAGATGACTGTTAGTTCATATGCATTAGATAAGCGTTCATACACTGAGTGATCCTGATCAGAGATTCATCTGCTACCTTGAATCATACTGCTGCTATCAACTCCAATCCTAAATATTCCTTAATTTCACAGAATCACAGAATCACAGAATCACTGGGTTGGAAGAGACCCACTGGATCATCGAGTCCAACCACTCCCACAAAAAACTAAACCATGTCCCTCAGGACCTCGTCCACCCGTAACTTAAACACCTCCAGGGAAGGCGAATCAACCACCTCCCTGGGCAGCATATTCCAGTGCCTAATGACCCTTTCCGTAAAAAACTTTCTCCTAATCTCTAACCTAAACCTCCCCTGGCGGAGTTTGAGGCCATTCCCCCTTGTCCTGTCCCCTGACACCTGGGAGAAGAGGCCAGCTCCCTCCTCTCTACAACCTCCCTTCAGGTATTTGTAGAGAGCAATGAGGTCTCCCCTCAGCCTCCTCTTCTCCAGGNCCAACACCCCCAGGTCCCTCTCCTCCTGGCAGCCCTCCAAACAGACCTCACCCAGTCTGTAGCTCTGCATAGGGTTGTTGTGCCCCAGGTGCAGGACTCGGCATTTGGCTGTGTTAAACCTCATGCCATTGGACTCTGCCCAGCGGTCAGGTTTCCATGAAAACGTGATTTATTTATTATGAATTTGCCTATGAATGCAGAAACTACTTACCACCATCAGAAGTGAAAAAGCAAAGAGTTCAAGCCCTGCTGAAAAGCAAAGGCAGAGAAGGAGCTGACAAGAGTAGTGAGATTAACATTCTTTTGCCATTGTTTTGCAGCATGTTACCGAATAGCATTTCACATGCGACTTTTGCAGCCATCCCTGTAAGAGATTACGTTCTTCCTGCCTCCAGCTGCCTAAGCACACTATTTGGTAAGGATAGCTACTTTGGGTTTCTTTCCAATCAAAGTTACATATAGTACTCCACCACTATGTGGATAGCTAAACCTACCGAAAGTTTTAAAACATTTAATGTAATTTGCACATGCAGTCGGCAGAAATTTCAGTCTCTCAGTTATGTTTTGCAGAGACCTACTTTGTGATTTAGGAGGTTGTCTATTGAAAAAACAATATTTAAGATTAATCTATTTAAATAGATTCTGGCACTCTTGTTTTTCAGACTGTTAGAATCTTTCAGTGCATGGATCCAGTAACTCCCTGGGGAGTGAAAGAATTCCATGAGACTGAAACCAGCAAAATCACAACTCAAATCAGGCAAACAAACCAGGTAAGGGCAAATGATATGGAAGTGGGAGGAAAAGGGATAACGATTAAACAAAGCACCTTCTGGATTGTCTGACAGAGCACGAGAGTTTTTAAATTAGGAAAAGAGGAGGGGAAAAGAAATCTGAGAGCTGGATGTCACTGGAAGGAAGCAAAGAGAAAGAAGAGGTATGTGAAGAGGTAAAGGTTCTTTGGACGGCCTGGGGTTTACAAGCTTTAGTAGAAGTGTCACTCTCTTGGGCAGAACGAAAGTACAACAGCAACACTTAGTGACAGGATAGGGAAGGACAGTTAAGAGGAAGGGAAGGAACAAAACCAAGCAAGTATTAATGCCACTGAGTTCAGAGTGAAAGCTGTGCTCTCCATGTACTTGTGTATCTGCTACATCAGAGATGTTAGTCATGCAACCCAGACGGGAAAATCTGTAAGTTGCTCAGGTGATAATGGGAGTGAGAAATGAAGACTGGTTAAATTAATCTAGCCATTAAGGATTTTTTTCCTTCAGAAGGAAAAAGGGAATGGAGTTGACAGAAAAATTACTGTAAACCCAGGAGTGTACAATCCAAAGTAAATTTGTTTGTGGCTGTGAGGCTGTGCTGAATCATGTAGGCTGTGTTAAATGGTGAATCTTAACAGATCTCCTTATTTCTTAGGATTATGGGTATCTAATTTTTACAGGGTCCCCCCCACCTCCCACTTAAGAACACAGCTATGCATACAACTTGAAATTATTTCCCATTTAAGCTGCAGAATATTGCTGATGCACTGCCCTGCTGAACTTGTACAGAGAACTGCTGTGTGCTCTGATAAGGAGGTGTTCCTATCAGTGCTCTTCTGCACAACCGTATGCAACAAAACTGCCTGAAGCTTGAGATCTTTGTTTGACAGTTGGGTTGTGACAGCACTCCCTTATTTACCACTTGTTGTTTCCATCCATATGATGGACGGGATGTCATCCAGAGGGACCTGGACAGGCTGGAGAAGTGGACCTGTGAGAACCTCATGAGGTTCAACAAGGCCAAGTGCAAGGTCCTGCACGTGGGTCGGGGCAATCCCCGATTTCATCCCGCCCACGATAGGGGATGATGTGATTGAGAGCTGCCCTGCAGAGAAGGACTTGGGGGTGCTGGTCAATGAGGAGCTTGACATGAGCTGGCAATGTGCACTTGCAGCCCAGAAGGCCAAGCATATCCTGGGCTGCATCAAAAGAAGCGTCACCAGCAGGTCGAAGGAGGTGATTCTGCCCCTCTATTCCTCTCTTGTGAGACCTCATCTGAAGTATTGTGTCCCATTCTGGAATCCTCAACATAAGGAGGATACGTAACCAATGGAATGGGTCCAGAGGAGGGCTACAAAGATGATCAGAGGGCTGGAGCACCTCCCATATAAGGACAGGCTGAGAGAATTTGGGATGTTCAGCCTGAAGAAAAGAAGTGTCTGAGGAGATCTTATAGTCACCTTCCAGTACCTGAAGGGGCTGCAAGAAAACTGACGTGGGACTGTTTACAAAGGTTTGTAGTGACAGGATTAGGAGCAATAGGTGTAAACTGAAGAAGGGCAGATTTAGACTAGACATAAGGAGGAATTTATTCATGATGAGGGTGGTGAGGCCCTGGCCCACGTTGCCCAGGGAAGCTGTGGCTGCCCCATCGCTGGAGGTGTTCAAGACCGGGTTGGATGGGCCTTGGGCAGCTTGATCCAGTGGGAGGTGTCCCTGCCCATGGCAAAGGGGTGGAACTAGATGACCTTTAAGGTTCTCTCCAACTGAAGCTATTTCACGATGTCAATAAACACCCGCGCACAGCGCATTCCGCTCCGCGCCCCGCTCCGCCTCCAAAGGGACCTGGACCCGCCGCCAGAGGGACCTGGACCCGCCGCGCTGCCCCGAGCGGCTCTTACCAGTGAATCCCGCGGCGCAGTTGCACACGTAGCCTTCGGCCGCCGAGTAGCTGAAGGCGGGCGGCAGCCCCGGGACGCTACCGTAGCGGCCGGCCCAGGAGCGCTCCACGCACTCGGCACCGGCGCCGCAGGGGCTGCTGCCGCACTCCCCGACGTCCTCCTCGCAGCGGGACCCCGCGTAGCCTGCCGAGAGCCAGGGGAGAGGGCGGTTCGGACACGTGCTGCTCGTTCATTCCCGACGTGACGCGGAATCGTCGCATGTCCCGAAGCGGGGATGCTGGAACACGCGAGGATCACCGCGTCCAGCCGTCGTCCCTGCGCGGGACGAGCCCGACGTTCGCGGCTGAGCGCGGTGTCCGAGCGCTCCTCGAGCTGCTCCGGCTTGCGCCACCCGGCGGGGCGCTCGGCCTCGCTCCCTGCCGCGTCTCCTCCGCTGCCGGGAGGTGCGAACGTCCCCTCGCAGCCTCAGGCCGGGACTGGGCGGCTCGGTGTGGCCGGTGCTCTCCCACGTTAGCGATTCCTAAATTCTCTAATCTCTCTTCCAGGACAAAGCTGAAAACATC
>WAAB01012114.1:185870-202337 GCA_013389865.1 Piaya cayana
ACCTTTAAGGTTCTCTCCAACTGAAGCTATTTCACGATGTCAATAAACACCCGCGCACAGCGCATTCCGCTCCGCGCCCCGCTCCGCCTCCAAAGGGACCTGGACCCGCCGCCAGAGGGACCTGGACCCGCCGCGCTGCCCCGAGCGGCTCTTACCAGTGAATCCCGCGGCGCAGTTGCACACGTAGCCTTCGGCCGCCGAGTAGCTGAAGGCGGGCGGCAGCCCCGGGACGCTACCGTAGCGGCCGGCCCAGGAGCGCTCCACGCACTCGGCACCGGCGCCGCAGGGGCTGCTGCCGCACTCCCCGACGTCCTCCTCGCAGCGGGACCCCGCGTAGCCTGCCGAGAGCCAGGGGAGAGGGCGGTTCGGACACGTGCTGCTCGTTCATTCCCGACGTGACGCGGAATCGTCGCATGTCCCGAAGCGGGGATGCTGGAACACGCGAGGATCACCGCGTCCAGCCGTCGTCCCTGCGCGGGACGAGCCCGACGTTCGCGGCTGAGCGCGGTGTCCGAGCGCTCCTCGAGCTGCTCCGGCTTGCGCCACCCGGCGGGGCGCTCGGCCTCGCTCCCTGCCGCGTCTCCTCCGCTGCCGGGAGGTGCGAACGTCCCCTCGCAGCCTCAGGCCGGGACTGGGCGGCTCGGTGTGGCCGGTGCTCTCCCACGTTAGCGAGCTTCGCTTCGCTGTGCTGCACGGACTAAGGGGGCTTGTAGAAAGCAAGGTGGGGGTCCCTGTGGGTGACACGGCACCGCCGTGGGGCGTCACTGTGCTCTCGGGTCCTGTGAGGTTCATAGAGTCATAGAAAGTCTTGACCCACAGGGATTACCGAGTCCTCAAGCTCCACCAGGGGAGATTTAGGCTGGACATTAGGAAAAAAAATTGCACAGAAAGGGTCCTTGGGCACTGGCACAGGCTGCCGAGGGAGGGGGTTGTGTCACTTTGCCTGAAGGTGTTCAAGGCACGGGTGGACGAGGCACTGAGGGGCGCGGTTTAGTGTTTGATAGGAATAGTTGGACTCGATAATCCGGTGGGTCTCTTCCAACCTGGTTGTTCTATGATTCTATGACAACGCCAACATTCACATCATGTGTCTTTTTCATCACCTCCCTGCGACAGAGGAGGGCAAGGGTGATAAATTACTTGGTGTCTGGAAAGTGCTTTACCTAGAGACTAAACTTCCACACCCCTTCCCGTTTTCTGGAAAATCCTAAGGCTTCTGCCTATTTTGTCCGTGTCTAATGCACCGAGAACCGTGTTGCCCCGCAAGACTGTGGTTTTTATTCCTCGCAGTGCTCTGCACTCCTGCATCCTGGGTAAGGATACAAATGTTAAACTTTCTAGAGGCTTCTTGTAGTTAGTCTGCCTGCAGAGTCACAAGGCCTCTCTGTGTCCCCACTGGGGTTGTGGGAGCCTTTTCGCAAGGCTGATAGTAGAGAATGCAGCTCAGTGTGTTTCATACAACATGGACGGACAGAAGGACTTGCACTGGTGATATGAAGGAGACCAGTTTCCCAGTGTAAATCCTAGTTTAATTTTGATTCATAAATGAGTAATATTTTGCATTGAAAAATAAGCTTTTAGACTTTTTTTAAAGTTCATGTTAAAGGAGAGTAAAAAAGTCAGCTGCAGCAGTGATTCACGTATCACAAGGGTTGAAGGATCAGGTAATTGGGAGATGGATCCCAACTTTGACTTATCTGCTGCCTTGACTCATAATACTGTCACTTTTGCCTATTTCTGTTGTGCAGGGAAATAAGTCCTTAGCTGGGAAAGAGGGCAACTTACCCATAGGGCTCTGACTCATCATTAAGTGAAGCTCATCTAAGCACAAGCCCATCATATGTTTCTAGGGTTAAGTAGCTTCAACATTTCATTGTATGAGAATAAAATGAGGGCCTATAAACACTCTCTTTCCTTGTGTAGTAGTCAGAAGAACTTAGAGTTTACCTGGCCAACAGTGGCACGTATAATTGTCAGCATTGTCCTCGCAAGTGCCATTGTTGTAGCATGGTTGTGACCAGCATAAGGGAGTTGGGGTCTCACAGTGTAGGCCCATAAATCCAGTACCAGTACAGTTGCAGCTGTACCTGTAACAGAGAATGCAATGTTCACTCTAGCTGGAAGTCAGGAGATCTGCCTGGGCTTTGTTCCCAAACCTGCACAGGCTTCTTGTGTAGCCTTAGCTAGCAGCTTGCGCAGTTGAGTCCAGGTTTCAGACCGCCATCTGCTGCTCAAGGGGAAACCACAGAACCAACAATGAGCTTTTCCCCAAAATATGTGGGTTTGTCTGGGGAAAAAAACCTGCTTGTGAATTCAAATTGGTTTTGACAGATCATTTCTTCTCAGAATTATAGATCCTTTGTATTATTATTTTTTAATTTTGGAGGAAAAAAAGTCATTTTCAATGTGGTTTTTTGTAGGCTTAGTGTTATTCACAAAATGAAACAGGAGAGGCAGTAAGTGTGTTAAGAACCCTTTATGTTGGATTGGTAAAACTGAATTTGCAAAAAAATAAGGCAATTTCTCTTCCTCAACTAAGCTATATTTTCTTTTTCATGAAAATCAATATTTGTTAGATTAGAACAAAAAATGGCAATTGCTTGCATAGGTCCAATAATAGCACTAATACAAGCTTCCTTTTGATAGCAACATTACAATTACAGATTTAGAAGTAAACAAATTAGTATCTAAAAATAACTATGTGCAGGTAATCAGTAATGCCGGGGGGGGTTGTGGTTTTTTTCAGGTGAGCTAATTATTATAAAACAGTTAAGTCCTATGCTTAGGTCACAGAGTATGAGGTCGACTTGTATGTGTCATAAGAAAAGACACGTTTTTACAAGGTAAGTATGTTAAATGTGTGTGCTTGGATGATCTTTGTCTAATGATAATTATCAGAAACAAAAAATATTCTTCCATTGCTTTGTTTTACATGAAAATGCTACACTAGTTATTGTACAGTTGAAATCATAGGGAATCTTCCTGAAAAAGGGATAAGTATACTTATTTGGTAATTTCTTAATATCAAGTCTTAGACTTGGAGTAAATATATGGAAAGAAAGCAAAATTGTTAGCATATAGGCACATCAGTGAAAAAGCGGTTCCTGAAGTCTAATAGACGAAAAAGCACAAACTTTTTCACAGAATCACTAGGTTGGAAAAAGCCCACAGGATCATTGTGTCCAACCATTCCTATCAACCACTAAACCATTTTTTTTTACAACATTATATAAGTGTACGTAAGCAGAAACTTCTGGCAGTCCAGTTTATTACTAGTATATGGATTATTCCTAAATCAAAATCAGAAATTACTTAAACCAGGTGGCATTTGAATTTAGGATATAAAAAATAATGAGGAAGATGTGAATCAGAAAATAATTTTCATTCAGAGGTTTGATCTCACAGCAGAAGTCTTCTGCTATTTTTTTCACACATTTCTTCCATGTACCTTCAGTTTGATGCTGTTCAGCTGAAAGAATTTTTTTCTACCTTGGTCCATGCTTCTTTTCCCTTCTAGTCCAGAATCATGGAGCAGTGAGGAATATTCACAACTCACTGCTTAATGTAAAGGCCCACCTCTGTGCCTTTTTTCTCTGGTACCTTGAAGTGTTTGAAATTGCTGTTGACCTTCAGGGATTCTGGAGGGTGCCCTGCTTGGTGGTAGGATATGACTGAGCAGGCAGATGTCTTTTTCTGTTAAGAGTGATACTTTTTTATACTCTATCTAACATTGGTTTTGGGCTTCTTGTTTGATTTCCTCACAATATGCAGAAAGCAATATGTGCAGATGTTCTTTCCTATGCAGTCAAAAGAGTGTTGAAAGTCTTGGGACTATTTCCTATGAAAAAAAAAAAGGCTTGGAGCATGCAGAGAAATCCTCTATGCCTGTGCACACCAGGTTTTGTAGGTCTAACTAAGACACCTCTGTGAATTACTAAGTTTAATTAAGAAGTGTTCAATAATGAAACTGTTCAATAATGAAACAGTTCCATGTGAAACTGGTTTTTTAGTAAGAGATAAAGTTCTACTTTGTTGCATTCCTGAAATGTCACTGAAGGATCAGTCTGAAATTTGAGAGACAATTTGGTTTGGTGTTTGTATTTACATCTTTTAATGCTAAATCTGTCACCTCATATATTTATGTGAGAGATGCTGGCACATACAAGAGCCTCAGCTTTACTGTAGCATTAATCAGAAAAGGAAAACTACAGTTTAAAGACTACAGTTCTTCATTTAACCCCCCCAAAATACACAAAAGAAAGGACGTTGCTAGACACCCTTCTGTTTTCAATTGCTTTGTTGTCCAACCCTTTTCATCATGTAACAAATGTGGTAAGAGCTCCAATCGTACTCCCGATATCCTGCAGTATTACAAGCCAATTAAAATTGCTCTTACATATAGCTCAGCTTTAAAAGCTAGGATAAAAATGAGTAGGATTTAAGCCTGGCCTGAATGAGCACCCCAGTTGCTCATCCCATGCACACATCCTCAAAAGGTTTGCAACTTACTAAGTTGGTCTGCTGTGAACTAGCCAGGTGCCAGGTGACCTTCCTCTGCCCGCTGTCATGCTTTAGCTATGCTAGAAAATAGTAAATGGCTTTGTCCTGATCACAATCATTCAGCACTGTTGAAAAGGAACTCCATAAGGTTGGTGCTGTTTCACCATGCCATACAAAAGCTCATCCCCAGAACATAATCTTATTCAAGACAAGCTTGCCTTTTACTGACATGACTTTTGGGGCACTAAAATATTTGAAACTGCTTTATAAAAACTGGAAAATACACAATAGAAAACAAATCTTATACTGGCAAGAGAAGCACCTGCATTAATATGCTTATGATTTACAGACTGAGCTTATACATATGTATTTTCAGTCTGGGAATCTTGTGCTGAGTATGCAAAGCCAGTATTGGTATGTGAATACCAGAACTCTGGCTGCCTGGGCTGCACTTGGACCTGTGGGTAGGGCTATTAACAGTAGGTGGAAAAGCTCACTTTTCTGTTGCCTTGTATTCTCTTTTTTTTTTCCTTTTAATTTGCCCATGGACTGTAGGTTGTTTAAAATAAGAATCTGTTGTTCTGTATGCTTGTAAAGTTCCTGACATGTTTCCTAATAATATCTATTACTATGGTTACTATTATTACAGTTTTCCTCTGCCTCCCTTTTCTTATGCTTCTGTCTGATACTGTGGACAGCTGCTGTTGGCAAATTCAGTTTTATACACTCTCACATCTCTCTTGGAAATTAAAGGCTGATGACCATTCGAAACAGAATTTGTCTCTAAATGGCATTCCTCAGGGCCAGGCAAACAACACGTGGTAAATATTTAATGTAAAAGTACAAACATGAAGAATATACTTCTCGGGCAGTCTTTACCTTAAAAATTTTGTTGTCCTATTGGCCCTGATACCAGACTTGCATTTTTTAATCATTTTCAAATACAAAGTGAAATCAGTGCAGGATCAAGGAGTGAAATCCACAATTTGAAATTAATTTGGCTACCTAGCTGTGCAGGCTCTTGTGGCATCGTCATCTGCAAAGAGAGGAGCTAGCAGCACCTCACATTAGCATTACCCAGCGGCAGAAGACATACCCATTGGCATGGTCCATGCACTGTCCCCCACTGAGGCACGGCTGGCTGATGCATTCATCGATGTTGGTTTCACAGAAGTCACCAAGGAAGCCTGGTGCACAGGAGCATGAGAAGCTCCCCAGGGAATCAAGGCAGGTCGCACCATTCAGGCATGGCTTTGACAAGCACTCATCTATTTCCAGCTCACAGTTTGTACCTTCAAAAGTAGAGAAAACAAGCAAATCCCAGACTGAGGAGATGGTTAGTTTTGAAGGTCTTAGCAAGGTCTGTTTTAAGTGCAATATTCACATTTTTTTTATTTTAAGTGATCGCCTATTTTTAAAAGGCATTTCCTCCTCAACATGCATTGCAAGACTAGTTTTTTCAAGGCATGGGAGAATTTACAAAACAACAAACCAGCTGTTGTTCACAAGAATAGGCAGAATAAGAACTTGTTATTTTAGCCTGAACCTGGAAACAGGAACAATTAATTTTCAGATTATTCAAACCATGCTACTAAATTATTTATATAACACAGAAATGAATACATTGATTCAGTGGCAAGCTGTCTGTTTAGCCATGCTTTATCGATTAATTTTTTTCAAGATATAGCAATGTGTAAATAAATTGGTCTGTGTTGCCATGTTTGCAACAGGTCAAAATATTGGAGCTGCTTTTCAGTGATAGCTGATGGAACTAAATCAGTTTTAATAATAGTTTACAGCTATTTACAATAGCTGGCAGGTTAAGTATGCATTACTTTTTAAATTCTCCAGCAGACTACAGGAGACACTAAGAAAGTTTCATAATTAATGCCTTGCAGCTTCTCTTTTGCTTACTTCAGTGTTTTGTATGCTTATGTACTTATTTACTATTTTGAGTAATAAATAATAATTTAAAAAATATGTTTTACCTGCCAAGTCAGTTTGTTTTAACACTTATAGTATCAGCCAAAACCCAGATACAAATTGGCAAATTATGATGAAGAAGATGCTTTTAAGTGGACTTCCCTGTCTTTTATTTGGCATACTAATGTAAATACTTTTCAAGGGAATTTCCTACTTGAAATAGACTGCAGCCTTGAGAATGGGTTCCATTTCTTGGATGGATGATGTTTTCAGTATAAGATGATGGGATAGGCTTTCACATTTTGATGATGGTTATTATCTTAGCAATTTATTTAGGAGCTCACTTCTATTTCTTTCCTGTTGCTTTTGCCAGTTCTGTCCTACTGTGAAATTTGTACATTCTAACTGAGAACATCATTCTCAAAACACTGAGATTGCTAATATTTAGCACTGTTACTTGATTACTAATTTATTTTGACCCTTTTGAATGTAGCAGCTTTGTTAAAAAACAAAACAAAATGAAACAAAACAAAAAACCCCAAACATATTATGGATAAATACCTGGAAATATCTTAAAATGCCAAAGCAAAATTTGAGGATATTAGCTCCTAATTATTTTTCATTGTATTTTAACATTTAAGTGCAAGCTCATCTTTTCTGTAGTTAATATTACTGCTCCAATTTTAGATAAAGTATTTTTAAAGTTTCTTGATACCACATATAGAACACTGGATGGGCAAAGTTGCCGGTTCCATGCATCCAGTTTAAGGTTCACTGATCAGTTAGCCACTACTTTCAGTGGGAGCCTGCCGCGAGACCCTAGCACAGGAATGCTCTTTTATGGCTTTATGGTAATGTACATTACATCCAGATATAGTGAGCAGTCCCTCTGTGGTCATTGCCCTGTGAATTCACTGTAATTGTAAACAATGTGTTTGCAAAAGTATGTCTAGTGACCGTAAATCTGCCAGAGCTTGTTAACAGCTTACTGCGAATACTAAAAATCATGTGACAAAACAAGCCCTGTTCAACTGATCCTCAGTTCAGCCAAATTTAAAACTACGGGCCTGAGAACAGGCTGACGATTAACATGAGAACATAACGTTGTTGTTTTGGTTCATGTCTTTAGTCTATCAAGCCCAGTAACCTGCCTTCGGCAATGTTGCCTCAGAAAAAAACTTCTCTCTGTATAATGCACCCAGCCAATGCGATATGCCATGCAAACAGGGGGAATTCCTTCCTAGCCTCTACTGAATCTGCTGTCAGGCTTTCTTATATGTGAAGAAGAGAGATGAAAAGATTAGATGTGGAGTTGCACCTCAGTCTAACATTCTGTCATAAATATGCTATATGCCAAATATCATATGCCAAGAAGGAAAAAAAAAAACCACCAAGCCCTGCCACAGTTACTGCATGGGGCTATAGCATCAGGAGCAAAGGTGTCCTGTCCTAGAGCAGGCAGAGCGTCTCAGCAGATACCAAATCACACAAATGGTTTCTGGGAAGGTGGATATAAGTGACATTTATAGCTTTTGTGGTTCCTTTGAAGAACTAAGATTATTTCTTACAGTACTTGCTTTTCAAACAAGTCCTGTTGTGCATTTCTTTGTAAAGCCCCAGTCAATAAAAAGTAAAGGCAGGCAGGAATGAAAGAGGTACAGCCAACACTTTGAGACTTGTCTCCCTACAGATATATTGTAAAGTTACCTTCTGGTTAAAGATGCAAGAGGTTTGCAGTGTAGTTCTGGGTCCAGGTGGACCTACATGTTCTTAGTATGGCTGGAAACTGTATCCTGGACACCTCTTCTGCTCTCCTGTGCTGTAGTGCTGTGCTGGGACACAGCAGGTACAGATGATTGTCCCCAAATTCTGCGGTCTGTATACAGTAATCTTGTGTGCCAGCATCTGGATGTGGAGTGTCAGACAGCTGTTTCTTTAGACATCAGCTTTGAAAAGGCAGGAAGAGAGCTCGTAAAATATTAGACAGAGGGAAGAGTTCAGTTTCTTGGAGTGAGGCTTGTCCTTTTTGTGCAGAGGTCTATGCTGACCACCAGTTACCTGTGTGTGTGCATAGACATAAATTGTTATGGATCTTACAACACTGCACTAACCAGATGCAGTCAGAGAATGGCAAGGCTAAACCCAGTCAGAGGTTCTGGTGCCAGGAATTTATGAACTATGGCAACACCTCTTTGGATACACGTGCCCTCTGCTTGTCTTCATTTTGAAAGCCATTTGAAATGGGGCCTCCTGCTGCTCTCCTCTCACGTTACAGTCCCATGGTTAGGAATCTCGGCAGCAAGTTGATAACCTGGCCATAAGGCAGGATGTGTTGGTTTGGAACTTGAAAACTGGAGAAGGAAATGGACTTTCCACATTGTTGGCAGCTGCTGTTGGATGGACATTGCTGTTTGCTGTTGATATCCATGATGATACTGCCGTGAGCTCATTGGGAGGTGAGATCTGTACTTGAGGTACTTCATCCCATGCTGAAAGCTGCAGTGTCTCTTTGTGTCTTTGAGTGCTTAAGACTTCTGATGCATCTGCTCTAATGTTTGCATGTTATACAGGTTATTCATAAGAATAATGCATGAGAACTTTAAGATCCTCCAGTCTTCATATTGTATGGAGTTCACCCCAGTTGTGGTTATACCATAGAAAAAGGTATCACACCAAGAATGAATCTGTCTGTCTCTGTCACTGAAACACTTTCTCCTGCTCTTGCCTTAGATTAAGACTGGGTTTTGGAACTGCGGTGTCCCCCAATAGTTCACACTAAAACGTTTACTGGCAGTGAAGGACTGGTTTATGCTGTGTCTAGCCAGGTAATTAATGTACCTAGTTGTGGTAATAACAGGCTCTTACACTGTGCTCTGTTGGGGTGAATTAAATGCAAGTGCAATTAGTGCAATGGAGGAAAAAATCCATTTGATCAAGGTAGCCAGCAAAGCTTCAACAAACCAATTGAGCTTCATTATTTGACAGCTGCGTGACACATGTCTTGTAAATAAGTTCTCACATGCAGAGCATTATCATAGAAGCTGCAGATTTCATGCTAAATTTTCCAGTCTTTGGCTCTTGGTGCATTCTAACCTCTTCCATTTGTGTAAGAATTATGTGTGACATTTCTCAGCTATTTTAAGAAGTCCTGCAGCATACCAATCATGCAAAATAGCAGTTGTAGTCCATGAAACAAGTAGCAACTGCAGCCAGTAACTCAAGCATTTGGTTAACATTACTGCTGTAGATTTACTGTGCAGTCTCTACCAACATATATAACCTTTTTAACATCTTAGGGAAATAGGATGAGGCTGTATGACTTCCCACAGTAATTCATGGTGTCAGGCCAGGATAATAGTGGTTGGCAAGATTCCCTGACAGAGTAAATGAGGGTTTTTATTACCAGTGGAGACACCTCAGGGCTTTCATTCAGTAATCCCTCTGACTTGTGCATTTAGTGCAACGCACAGCAAGGTGCAGAAAACAACAACAAAGAATGCTTCTGATAAATCATGTTTTTAAGTAGCCTTTAAAAGCTGGTGTTTTACTGCTGAAGGAACAGTCCGCTACTTCTCTATAGAATTATTATGATTAGTCTCTTTGCTGCTGGAAGCAGTGTCAGAACTGTATGTCAAAACACTGCAGCCTCTTCAGCTTTATATTTTAGACCTCTTCTCCTTCCTTGGTTCTCTTCTCATTTCTTAACTCTGCTTGTGCTGAGTGTGAAGCACTTGGTGGCATCGCTTGATTTTTGGTGAGAGCAGGGAGCATCAGCCTAGTAAACAGCAGAATTTTATGATGAAAGAGCAGTGACTCCAGCAGAGTGAGTTTTCCTCCAGCAGTTTGTGTTGATCCTCATTTCTTTTTGATTGGACTTTACTATTTTAT
Organism: Piaya cayana; assembly: GCA_013389865.1. Taxonomy (NCBI): domain Eukaryota; kingdom Metazoa; phylum Chordata; class Aves; order Cuculiformes; family Coccyzidae; genus Piaya; species Piaya cayana. The sequence goes on from WAAB01012114.1 coordinate 196,182, forward strand.
TATGTTTTCTCGTTCGTTGTCTCAAAGGTGTATATTCTGCTTCTTTCAAACAGAATTCCTGGTCTATGGATCCAGACCGGGACCTCACTAACAGTGCCAGTTAAACAAATACAGTTTCCTGAATACAACAGGAGGTCTGGGCTGAGTCTGATCATTGCAGAGTAACCATGCTGGTTGTTAATAGGTTTTTCCTTCCTCCTGCTTTTTGACTTTCCCCTGGTTGTGTAGTTTTCTCCTTGGCTGGCCTGGACTCAGACACCCACTGGCAGCAGCAGGGTGGCAGGAAGGTAACAAGCTTCCTTCAAATAACATTCTCTGTGCTCATGAGGGATATTAACCGAGGGCTGGCTTCCAACAAGTGCTGTGTCAGACACGGGAAAGCTGCTTTTTACCTCTGACTTCCCCTCCTGCATAGGGACTTGGGGTTGGAGCTGTGAACCACATCTCTTATTTCTTATTCATTTGAATCACTTGAAGCAATAGCTGGGGTTTCTCCCCTTTTGCTGTATGACTCTTTTTTCTTTTTTCTTTTCTTCCTTTGCTTACCTGACTGGCAATCTACCACTAAAATGCCTCCCCTTTCCTCCTTTTTAGTGATTCAGTGTGCTACCTCTTGCTCTGAATACAGCTTTGAAATTTGAAGAGAGCTGTCTCCAGCAAGGATTACACGTTTTCTAGTAGAGGGACAAGGCAAGAAAAATTACACCCGTACCTTAAAAATAAAATAGGGTTATCAAAAAATGAGCTGTTTGGGAACCTGATAATACTTCTCTTTGTATTTAACTTGCATAGTGTTTTAGTTGTAAATGAGTTCTCTGTTTCTGGGAAGGGCAGAGGAGAGTGAGTTAATGTGAAATGTCTAGGTTTAAAAGTACAGTGTGTCATGATTAGCAAATCAAGCAATCAATTCTAATTAAATCTAACTTTTAGCCTTGTCAAACACAGATGTTGTCTGAGGACTAAAAATGGTGTATAGTACTCTAAGAACAACCATTTTGAGAATGTTTCTTTTAAAAGAATAGTTAACCTAGCCCTGTGACATAGCTTGATGTTTGTGAAACTGGTGTGTACTTTTTGGCCAATGTGAGATTTCTTTAGTCCTTCTCTATCTTATACCACTACTTCACAATTATAAAGAAAGCCATAATGCAGCAACAAGTATTGATGCTGAAGCTGAAGGTGAGGTGGTAGTACAGATACGACTGCATAAGTGAGTAGGTAGGGAGGTTGAACTTGGAATATTAATTATGTTGGTTCCTCATGATGCAAAGGAAAAGCTGTTGTGTTTTTGCTTACCTGTGTACCCGAGTGGACAGATGCAGTCATAGTGTCCTATCTGGTTGAGACACGTTGCCCCATTCAGGCATGGGTCAGACATACATTCATTCACTTCCAAATCACAGTGCTTGCCTTGGTAGCCTGGGACACAATAGCAGGTGTATTCATCAACCCCATCCCTGCAAAGTGCTCCATTGTGGCACGGTTCAGAAATGCACTCATCAAAATCCATTTCACAGAGTGTACCTGTGTATCCAGCACTACAAAGGCAGGTGGGCCCAGCCAGGCCATTTTGGCAAGTGCCGCCATGCTCACAAGGGTTTGTGTCACAAACGCTGATGGCTTGCTCACAGGTAGGTCCATTATATCCAGCAGGGCACTCACAAGTAAAGCTGAGGTTTCCCACAGAGCTTAAACAGGTAGTGTTTTGAAGACAAGGGCTTGAGGAGCAAGGATCAGAGGTTTTATTGCAGAGTTCGTCCACACTGTCCACTGATGCATCTGTACAACGGCAAGTTTCGTCTTTGTGACCAGCAATGCAAGGAGAGTTCTTTTGGCAAGAATTTGACAGGCACCTGGAATCATTCCTCATGCAAAATGACTCTAGAAAGGAAGCACAAAAACTTCTGAGGACTTCCCCAGCACCAGGAATAAACAAGAGTGAAAGTACAAATCTTAACACAATTGTGCTTCAAAATCAACAGATTCAGTTGCTGGCTGCTGAGAACAGAACAGGGCTGGTAACTGTATGATGCATACTAGTAGACTAATAAATGTAAAATTCAATTATGAAAATATGAGTAGGTGGTTATTTCCTGTTCTTACTTCTTCCAACAACCAGGTCCTGGACTGCCAGTATTTTTTAACATGATGCTAAAATTATAGTAGCAACAATATTGGTGGTTGTCAACAGTTATCCAGTGATATAGAATGCATTTAGATATATTTAAGACAAATCTAATTCATTTACTAGAAAAAGGAGTTGAACCACATTTTTCAATTCAATACCACTTTGTATTCTTTTGTGGTTGAAGTTGTTTTATTAGAGTTCAACAAAGCTAAATGGCTCACATGCAGTTACAGTTCAAGTAAGTTGTTCAAACTATCATGCACTTTGATTTTGACTTCCTGATTATCAATAGTAATTTGACAGCTGTACAGTATTTTCACCACAAAGTATCTCCCAAACACCTGAGATTCAGAATAGCCCTCTGAGAGCCTATGGATCTGGAAGGACATCATGAACATCGTCATCTTCAGAATGAGGGCGGTGAGGCACTGGCACACATTACCCAGGGAAGCTGTGGCTGCTCCATCCCTGGGGGCGCTCAAGACCAGGTTGGATGGGGCCTTGGGCAGTCTGATGTAGTGGGAAGTGGAATTAGATGGTCTTTAAGGTCTCTTCCAACTCAAACTGTTCTATGATTTTATGAACAAGATATAAACATGTTCCTTACCCTCCTTACTGAGCTCTGGGTAGTGATTAAAGGACTCCTGGAGTTGCCTTGCTGCTGTAAAGACTGGCTGACAATAACATCAGCTACTCTCACTTCCCAGTCAAGGAGGAGCGAGTTGTTGCCAGCATTGTTCATAACCTATAACTAGGAAACACTAATAGAGTTAAAAAAATAAAAGTAGTGAAAGAGAGTCTTTCTAGTAAAAGAAAAGAAGAACTTTGCCATTCAACTGTAATTTTGAAAATCAAGATTGTCTCCATAACAAAATAAATGGCTATATTCAGGTAAGCACTGAGTACATATGTAAGTATATGGCTGCTGCCTTAAACTCAGTGTTAGGCGTACTGAGCAATGTGGCAAGATGCCAAAAACTGAGTGCCTGAGGTAGGTGTGTTGGCCTGGGCTAAATCCTCAGCAATCACAGCTTCACTGCCAACAGTATCAAGGGAGCTAGACTGAAACTTGTGCACTTCTGTGTGTGCTATAATCAGGTCTCCCACATGCAGGACAGATGTAGATGAAGAATGCAATGGGGTTCTACTGATCACTGGATTAATCTTATAATAGTTGCTTCTCTTGTGATTTGCCTTTTTTTTTGGTATGGGTCAGTGGGAAAAGTATTAATCATCAGCACTCATCCTGCAGTGTTTGGGAATTTTGTTACTCATGTAGAAACTGACTCAAATCTGTGGAATATGGTAAGACCCAATGGGATGACTGCAAATGGGATTTCTGCTCTAGACCTCTAATTTGGTCTAATTGTCAAGCTTTTCAATGCTGAAGGGAGGCTAGTGGAAGAAATTCTGGAGTTGCAGCAAATACTGGACTAGCAAAATGGAACAATGGCAGGTCAAACCTCATGGACAATGATTAATGGGAAGCAGGAAGGCAAGTAGTTATTTACCAACATAAATCACCTAAAAGACAGGGCCCAAATAAATACTGACCAGTGGCCTTTGTGTACTGACTTGCTCACAATCAGCAGTATCACCGACCTTTCTCCTCTTCAACACACCATCATGTATGTTCCAATGTCCTAGTTTACATAATTTTTGTATACTACTCATTTATTTAAGTTCTTTTTTCTTTAGCTTGGATAATAAGGAACTTACTGCAATCTGTTAGTTATAGTTAAATGAGCAAAGCTCTGTTCTTAGGAACTTTTGCATCCCACGTTGCAAACTTTAAAGAGCTTTTCTTTCAGTCTGTTTACTTACTTAAAATTCATTAAAAGTGCATGTTTGAAGAAACATTACAAATTTGAAGAAATTAACTATGATTAAGTTAAAGCATTATCTAATTATTGTTCTGTGTAAACTACAAGAGGTGAGGTCAATCATTCCAGTGCTTCTTAAGCAGGGACACTGTGACATGAGAATCAATTTAGTTAATTATTACTGCTTTTCCAGAGATAATTTACATGCAACAACTCAATTTGTTGTAATGGCTGTGTGTGAGAGAAACAAGCATTTGCCAGTCTGTAGTTTTGATAGCAACTTAACAAATTTGAGTGCTGGTTAAAAGGCTTCCTGGCTCTCTGAGGCAGTAATGGGTGGAAAATGAGAGAAGAGGAAAGAAAGGCCTAAATGCATGGTCTGTAGTGAGGACAACCAATTTGTCTCCAAGGTGACACCATGATGGGAAAAACACAAAACTGAAAGCCTTTCCTGTCATTATTAAATTAGTTTCTTAATTTCAACTCCTCTGGCATTTATAAAACAGATTTCTTACACAGAAATTGCAAACAGACAATTCAATAAATCCTGTACTCCCTAGAGGATGCTTTTGTCTGATTTGTACTACAAGTTTAGAGTGAAGAAGGTTTTTTTTGTTTTATCTTCATTCTCATGTTCTCTGCCATGTTTTTTTATTATTTGTGTAGTTCTTAAGGAACATAAAAGTTGTGAAGGTCTTAGCAGAGTTGTAATCACTGAGTTTTAGCTTACTTGTGATTTAAAAGCTAGGACCAAGAGTTTTTATTAGGGCTGCTATACAGTAGTTCTGCATCAGCGGCAAAACATCTCAAAAAGGTGATTATCAAAGTATATGCAATTATCATGTTGTGGTTATTAAACAGCATGCAATTCACCAGGACATTCCCATGATTTTGAGGGGGAAAAAAAATCCTTAGATACTGGACTGCTACTTAAAACACCAATTTCCACCTATTTGAGAGAAGTTATTTATGCTACCTCCCTTCTGACCCATGGAAATCCTGTTTCCCTGCTGTTCTGAGGTGATGCGGAAGGATGGATATTGAGCTATTGAGAGTTATGTGAAAGTGAGAGAGGAAAAAGATCACAGCTTGTGGAAGCTGAACTCTTCCATGCTCTGCAATGTGATATGGCAGGGTATGGTGATGTCTGGTGCAAATACTGGCTCAGTTTGAGCTTGTGGTTGAAGAATATTCTCTATTACATGTACAAAAAGAGAGTAGAATTGTTTCAGAAATTTGGGGGGCTTGATTTTTGGTAAGGTTGCAGAGGGATAAGCGTATACTCTAGCTCATATCAAAGAGGAGTTGCCTTCTTTCTTTAGGTATTAAGGTCACTTTGGTAGCAACTTGTTCTGACAGAGTGTTAAAACTTGTGTGTAACATTAGAAAAATGGAAACAAGATGCCAGTTACTTTGGATTTACACTGACTGACACTTGAGGTAATTATTAGTCTCTTCATAAATACTTGTACATTAATCTAATTATGAGAGGAATTAGTGCCAAGCATTGTACCCCGTGGTTAAGTCCTTTCGATGCTGGTGAGATACTTGGTACATTTCTTCGTAGTAAAGCTTGCCATCTACTGGCAAATCGTCAGTACTACTAGAAACATGCCAATGCCTGCATTTTTTAAGAGCTGGTGCGAACTGTTAAATAAAAGAAATGCTGAGAAAGAGACATTTTTTTCTCTCTTGGATAAGCTGACTTAAATTCATTAAAATGGTGCTGTTAATGTGTGAATAATTGAGCTTATATAACTAGTCAGCACTAAAAAAAAGAGTGGATTTCGTCTGGTAAAGACTTCTTACTGATCAAAAATCGCTGAAGTGATCTTGGAAGTGTGTGACAACGAGCTCAGGAGGGCAAAATGAAATTACTGGGAAAGTTTATATAAACTGGGCAGGAGTTTTGAAAAGGACAAAGCAATTTGGCATGGATGATTTTATTCCTAATGAGGAAAATAGTGTTCATCAGTTAAACCAGGTAGGTCCTGCCAAACCAACCTGATCGCCTTCTATGACACAGTGACTCGTCTACTGGATGAGGGAAAGGCTGTGGATGTGGTCTTCCTGGACTTCAGCAAAGCCTTTGACACAGTTTCTCACAGCATTCTGCTACAGAAACTGTCAGCCTCTGGCCTGGACAGGCACACACTCTCCTGGGTGGAGAACTGGTTGGCTGGCCGGGCCCAGAGAGTGGTGGTA
>WAAB01012114.1:202822-257279 GCA_013389865.1 Piaya cayana
GAAGTTTTTTACGGAAAGGGTCATTAGGCACTGGAATATGCTGCCCAGGGAGGTGGTTGATTCACCTTCCCTGGAGGTGTTTAAGTTACAGGTGGACGAGGTCCTGAGGGACATGGTTTAGTTTTTTGTGGGAGTGGTTGGACTCGATGATCCAGTGGGTCTCTTCCAACCCAGTGATTCTGTGATCTGTGAATTCTGAAGACCTCATTCTCATATATTTCCTGAGAATTTGATTGGGGGGTTTGGCTTGAATCAGAGAGCTAGAGAATTCACATGTGCTTTTTGAAATGTTCTATTATCTTAAGTCAATAAAATCAAAAGGAAATTAAAATGATAATCCCCAATTCTGAGAATCTGATTAGCAATCTTAGACATTCAAAGTCCTCAAACAAAATCTAGCAAACTGTGTTCAGTTGCTTTTTTTCAGAAATGTCTTTCAGCAAAGATTTATTATTTCTAGATACAACTCTCTCTATGCTTCAGTGAGATATCATAATCAGCAGCAGTATTTAAAATCAAATTTCTTTCATTACTAATCACGTTGTTATGAACTGAAGTTCACTTGACTGTGGTCATGCCTGCACTTTGCTAATCATCTTATCATGCCTGAAGGCTGCTTGTAATACACAGTGCTATTCTTCAAATATGCTTTCTTCCCCTGAAGGATGATTCCAAGCTTCACAGAAGCCCTCAATGCTAACAGCTGCAGGGTCTTTTACATATGCTGCAGAGATTTTATGACCTTCTTAACAGAGATAGTCTATTCTCAGGAAAAAAAAATAATCTATGAGAGAATAGGAAACTCTTTGATAACCAAATAGTGCTCAACACTGAATTTACTGTGCTTTGAGAAAGACTTTTTTTTTCTCCCCACTTTTTTTTTTCCACTTTTTTGACAAGTTTTAATTAAAAATGAGAAAGCTACACCAGCTAATGCAGGTGAAGCAGTACACAACAGAATCTGACATTTTAGTAACTCACACACTTTGGAAAGAAATGGGTAGCAAAAGACCAGCATGTTGGTATATGAGTTGAGAAATGAAACTTCAAAAATAATCCTAAGAAAACAATGATCGAATAATATTAGAGGGGAAAAAAGTTAAAAGTGGTGGGGTTTTTTCTTCAACAACCCAGAAAATGTGTTGAGTGGGTTTTTTGTGGTTTTTAATTTGCTAAAATATCTTATATAATTGACATTTCAGTTGAAGTCATTAGAAAAATAAAATTTTTCTTGGGGAAATGAAGAAACCACTGCTACCTTTAGTACCATTACTTCAGTTAGTCCTCTGTTGACTCAACAACATCATATAGCATTTGTTCACAGCATTACGACCAAATAAGCTCACTGAAGAAGTCATGGGACAACATGATAGTAGCAAGGGTTTAGATAGCCCAATGTCTTGAGTTAGAAATGAGAGCCTTCAATGTTTGTGTTCATTTCTTGTTTGAAAATTGCCCCTGGGATTTTGAAACAAGTGTGGAATCTGTGTCAGTAAAATATCAAGCTCTGTGACTTCAGTGAGATCTTGAAATAATTAACATTTAACTGGAAATATTAAAATACTGTCCAAGGCATTTGGTGCTGCATTGAAGAGTGCTTGGCTTTGGTATAACTAGGCATATCTCAGTTTATCTGCAGTGCAAACTTCATTGCAAAGACGGCCTTAGAAATTTGTGGGTGTGCATATATATTCAGTCTTGATGTGTCTTGAACTAGGGAAGAGATGAGCATAGATGCATAATCAACAGTGACAGAGATTGGGATCAGATGCCTTCACCATGGACTGAAAGATACTATTCATGAATCAGTATTTGGCAGACAGGAAAAGAAAGGACATGAAATCATATCACTGGATAAAACACAACCAGGTAAGGGTCTATCTTAGCCGTCAAAACAGCTTTTCTGTTGAGATTTTCTGTGAATAGATAATTTAAGTTTTTCCATGCAGTTCTGACTTCCAGACTAAAGTCTCAAAGTTCCAAATGTTGCACTAACACTATTTTACCTCTTCTCTGCCTATCTCCCAAAACATGTCAACTGTCTTGATTATTTAGTGTAATAAGCAGCTAGATACTGTGGTGCCATTTCTCCTATGCAAGCTTCACCTAGGATGGAAGAGCTAGTCCCAGAACCTGACCTGCTCTATCCACAGTTGAAATTATTACTCAATCTGTCAATGTGAAAGCACACCCTGGGACGGTATAAACTAAGTTTGCCAAACAAGCGTTTGTCATTGTGCCTACAAATGTTGTGATTATAAAGAGTTAATCTTGAATCTCTAACTTCAATTGTGTGTCCAAAACATCCTAACATGTTGTTATAGAAACCACTTTAAGGCTTTAAATCTTGAATCAGAATTATTACCATAGTAACCACCACCGCACACAGGCAGAAAAGAAAAAAAGGTTGTTTCACAAATATCTCATTTCTATTAAAAAGCCTATTTTGTTTTCAGGTATATTTGTATCAGCAAAAACAAGGAAAGTACATTGACAACTTCTTTTCTGAAGCAGAAGTATTGTGTATTATAAGAACAGCAACTGAGTAGCATCAAAATTTTAAATACTGTTTAGAAAACACTTTTAAGATTAACTCTCTCTATGATTCAAATTACAGAATTATTAAATGATTGTCTCCATTTCACTGGTCTCCAGACACTTCTGCAAGCTCACAATAATTTGATCCTGTCCCCAAGAAAGGAGGACATTGCTATTTGCTGTCATTTTCCTTCACTGTCTTTTTATCTTTGTGCCATTCCAGAGTTCCTTACCCTGTGAGCACTTCACCATCTGCAGTCCTTACAGCACACCAACCAATTATATCACACAGCAACAATTTCACAGGCTTTCCTACAAATCACCCAAGCAGTGACTGCTTCATTATACTGTGGTGAGGAGTGCTAGTTCAAAGGCCCTTGCTTGGTAGGCACACACATACTGCTGTTTTCTGGCCAGGGCAAGTGTTGGAGAAAAAAGGGGTAAGGGTGCAGCTCATTAACTTGTAAGTTGTGTTGTCAGCAGCAGACAAATAAAACAAAAGTTTTGAAAATGGGGTAAATGCTTTCTTTACTACCTAAAGTAAATATTTTATTTTGCTCTGACTTTATTTTGCATCATGCTCTAGTGTCTGTGCTGAGAATATGAGGGTAATCGGGCCCTGGAGCTCAACAGGGCTACTATAGATTGAATTTGGAGGAATTTTGGTTCAGCTGGACATCAAGGCATACTGGTACTAGCAATGCAAATAAACTGGTTTCTAATGAGAATAAAGGAGTTTATCCACTGTTTCTTTATGTTTAGCACTGCAACACTGCTGTTAAAGTTGATAGTGCATAGTGATAATCGTGCTTTTACAATGCATGGATATTATTGTTTGTTTAATATGCAGGACAGTGGCTGAATGGACCCAGAAAGTAGCTGTAATGCATTGCAGTAAATTATGCAGACATCGATGAACTGAACTGAACTCTGCTGTGCAATCCTCACTAATGGATATGCTCTATCTGAATATAACTTTCCTCTTTAATAGTTTTATGACAGGTCTCCACATTCTTATCTTCTAAGCCTGCAGAATAATAAAAATACAAGTGTAATGAGGTGTTCCTTCTCCCTCTAAAAGTGGTGAAATTTCATTTTAATTGAAATCACACAGCAAAATTTATTCTTAATACTGCAGAACAGGATTTTTCTACACAGCAGGTACCAGGGATATAAATAAGCAGGTATGAAACAATTGCGGTACCTGGTGATGGGAACCTGCATGCCAACTCAAAGTCTGCCTTTCTATCAGCTCTGAAGAGGCAAAGAACATGAAAAATTTATCGTGCTCAAAACCTGAAACAATTTTATTCAGGTAATAAACTTGATTGGTGTATTTAGCTTCTATAGCAAGATTTTGGTAGCAGAGGCAGCTACAGACTCTGTGGGAAGCTGCTAGAAGGTTACTCTGTGTTCAACAGAGCCAATGTCAGACAAGTCCAAGGTGCTGGCCAAGGCTGAGCCCATCAGTTACAGTGGTAGCATCTCCACGAGCACCTTTAAGAAAAGGAGGAAAGTTGCAGCACAACAGCAACAGCAGATGGAAAGAGGAGTGAGAATATGTGAGAGAAACAACTGTACAGACACCAAGGTCACTGAAGGAGGAGGTGCTCCCAGCTCCTTAGCAGATGCTCCCCTGCAGCCTGGGCTAAAGATCATGGTGAAGCTGGCTATCCTCCTGCAGCCCATGGAGGTTAAGAGTGGAGCAGTTATTCACTTGCAGCCTTGGGAAGACCCCACGCCAGAGCAGGTGGATACCCAAAGGAGGCTGTGACCCTGTGGGAAGCCCATGCTAGAGCAGGCTCCTGGCAGGGCCTGTGGTCCCATGGAAAGAGGGGAGCCTACACTGGAGCAAGATTGCTGTTAGGACTTGTGATCCCATGAGGGACCCATGCTGGAGCAGTTCATGAAGAACCATAGCCCATGGCAGAGACTCCATACTGGAGCAGGACAAGAGTGTGATGAATCCTCCTCCTGATGGAGCAGCAGAAACAATGTGTGATGAGCTGACTGCAACCCCCATTCTCTGCCCCCTTGTGCTACTGTGAGAGAAAGCAGAGGTTTTAAAGATTTAATTTTATTTCTTATTACCATACTCTGATTTGATTAGTAATAAATTAAATTAATTTTTCCTCCAGTCAAGTTTGTTCTGCCCATCATGGTAATTGATGAATGCTCTCTCACTGCCCTTATCTTGACCCAAGAGCCTTTTATTTTGTTTTCTCTCCCCTGTCCAGCTGAGGAAGGGAAGTGATAGAGGCTTTGGTGGGCACCTGGTGTCTAGCCAGGCTCAGCCTACCACAATTACCTATAGGAAAGATTTGATGGTTCTGCAGGTTAAACATCCTTGTCCCAAGGATTCAATCAAGACCTTTGCTGTCTGTGCTGCTCTTAAGGCTTCATTAAAGCTGGGAACATCCTCAGCTTATAAATCAGGATATAGAGCTGTGTGTGTAAAGATCTCTCCTGTGATATGAAAGGTTTTGTAGAAATAAAGAGAGAAATAAAGAGAAAACCTAACTGGTTTAGGTAAGGGTGTGAATTACGTCTTACTTTAAATTGTTATCCTGTGCTGCTTGCCCTTACTGAGGCTTTTCAGCATGCCTTGATGAGTTTATTTGAATGGGTGGATTTATAATGCTTTTGTGAAAGGTGTTGTTCCTGCTCTCTTCCCAAGAGGTACAAAGATGGCAGCATTAAGCATTTTAAATTTAATGGAAGCATAATCCTACATTTCCAAATGTGATATCAGAACCCAGTGAAGGGTGCAAGTGGTGATGAGAAAATGGGAACAGTGCTCACAGTTGGAAAGATACCACCTGTATTCACAGCTATGCTAAGCAAGAATGCTAAAACATACACCTTGGAAGCAGATGCAAGGCAAAATAATGAGGGAAATCTTGCCAAAGTCAACAACGGTTGCAGAAAGACCAAAGCGTGGTCTCACTTCTTCTCTGCATCAATGGGGGAATTTTCAGGAGCACAGAGGGAGTAACACAGCATAAAACTGTCAGTTTGTGAGTTTGGGTGAAATCCAGTTGCTCCTAGTTCTGTCTGAATTCCAAACAGCAGAAAATGGGGAGCAAAGGAGCTGTTGCCTCTTGCAGAGGTCAGATCTCACCTTGAGAGACACAGGGTCTCACAGGTTCTCTGGAGTCTGGAAAGAGTTTACGGCACTTTGCCTTTGTGTAAGACAGAGGCTCCTGGCTCCCATTGAGCAGCTGGCTCCTACTGAATTCAGCCTCAGCAAGAAACTGCGGGCCGACTGAGCTGGGAGATGCTGCCCCTTAGACCAGGTGCTGCTGGTTTGCAGTGCTGAGATTTCATTTGGGCCAGAATATGCAAGCAGCCATGCTAACAATGTGATCGACTACAAACATGGGAAAGAAAACACTGCCAATTACTGCTAAATCTTTCATCTACAGAGCTTGAAGTAGAGAAGCTAAAAATTGAGTACAGAATTGACTTCAGGTCCAAACTTGGTGTCCACATGTTGTTTGCTTTCAAAAGCAGTTAGAAGGCATACTCTTCAGTCCCCTTTATCTGTGGTTCTGCCCTCTACTTCATTACCTCTTTTCATTTCTTAATATGAAAACAGCATACAGCAGTGATTCTGATATACAGTAACACATAAAGGTGCTGTGATTTTAAAACATAGCTTCAGTTGTCTGTAGCACTTCCCCAAATGTGATTTCTTTCTGAGTCAAAGTTGGATAGTCTTAAAGCCCTGACTGTTAGAAATGCATAGTACCAACCTGTAACAAGGGGCAAGAATTTATCTTCTGACAAAGGATATTTTCACCTCCACTTTGAAAGTCATAAACCAGAAAATTAGATTTCCCCCTGTTAGTAATACTTAAATTGTGGCTTCAAGAAAATATGTATATGCTCATCAGCCAAATATACTACACTAGTAAAAATGGGGAAGAATGTTATTGTCAGGTGTATCGCACAGGCATATGTTCATCAGAAAATGGTGGTTTTTAACACAGTAGAATGGAGCAAAACCACATAAGCTTTTTATAGATCTGTTCCTTTCCCCAGCCAGCTTGCTGTGCTCTGCTTTATCCTCTGATAGTATTCCAAATTGGTAGTGATGACATAGAGAACAGAAAGCCCCAAGCCATTAAGAGAGACTTCAGGGCTCTAGGGAGAATGATGGAGGGCTCTGGGGCTCAAACAGTATTTAGCTCCATTCCAATGCTAAACACAGAGGAGCAAGAAGTCAAAAAGAAGAAATTGATTGATGCCTGGCTCCAAGCCTGGTGTGAGGAGAGGGGCTTTGGTTTCTTTGATCATGGGGTTGCCCATGCACCCCCAGGCTTTCTTACTAGGGATGGGACACACATGTCTCCTAGGGGGACTAAAGCCCTTGTTAAAAATCTAACCAGGCTCATTAACCAAGCTCTAAACTAGACGTGAAGGGGGAGGGGGTTGTGACCAGGCTAGATGGGAGTGAGCCTGGAAGTGGGTCACCAGTGACTCGGAGATGGTGTGCAGGTGAGAACCATGAGTACATCACCACAGAGCAAGTGGGAGTGATTACACCTGGGGAAGGGAAGGAAGAAACTAGCACTCTGGTGTTACCTACTCTAATGACCAGCCAGTTGGGAATAAACTCTATTCCCTTTATGAGGGCTGAAGGTTCACCAGCCCAGCTGAAGTGCATTTACACCAAATGGGTGGACGAGGTGTGGTAGGGCATGGTTTAATATTTGATAGGAATGGTTGGACTCAACGATCCGGTGGGTCTTTTCTAACCTGGTGATTCTATGAAATAAATGTTTTAAAATTTCTAGGTGCAAAGCTGTGTACTGATGTGTGCTGATGTTGGGATTGCCTCCAGTAGGTTCTTAGTAATGTAGCTAAGAACTAAATGTTGCTGAAGATAGCAAAATGCAGGAGAACAGCAAGATCAGCTCCAGCTTTAGACTAGCACCACCCTGATATCCATGGCCACTGGAGTGCACACTGTGCCTCCAGGTTTGTGGAATGTATAGTCCTTTCCTCACACAATTTCGGTTATGTTATATGTAACAGTTCTCTCATAACAAAATTACAATGATGCTTCGCTCTCCCAAGGCTTTAGAAAAGTAACCAGCCCTGTAGCAAATCAGCATTACCTTGGCCCAAATGCAGTGTGGTTCAAATGCCATAAGAATCAGAAGAAATCTTCAGTGTAGCTACAATGCACAGTGAATACTGAGAAGCAAAGTCATTCTTTTTCAGCATGAACTTTATAGAGGAGTTCACATTCCATCCATTTCTGTTATTTGCTAAATTCTTTTCAATAGAAATCATCTAAAACTAGCTCTGCATGAGCTAATTACAATTGGGATTTAGAGACTACTTGGGGAAAGTCACAGCTCCTGTATTTTGGCACAATTTCCCCCTGTTAGGCTGTAGCCTAACTGATGCAACTAGAGTTTCCATCTGCTATCCTGCTGAGCTCCTGTGCTACAGGCAGCTACTAACAGGGTGAAGGTCATAACTTTGAGATTGGTGAAGAACAACGATGTGATGATGATCCACACAAGTTGCCCTCACTGACTTCATAGAGTTAAAAATCAGTTACAAGCCCAATAGAAGGTTGCTATAACACGATGTTTTCCAGAGGACTAGTCTTTTGAATGATAGTTTTATGTAAAAGTGAAGCCCTGCCACAGTCATGGCTCTGACACATTGCAATAGCTTTCCTGGCCTGAAAACAGACTGTATTGTAGCATCCTAATAATCTGCCTTGTAATGGAGGAAGAATTAATTAATTTCATGTGTTTGCAACAATTTATGTCCAGACTAAGCTCAGAAGCTTAATTTCAAGAACAGTTTGCTGATTAATAGGAAATGGCAAAACTCTGTGTCCACCCCTAACATTCAATATAATCTGCAGAGATGTTGGTCCACCACCACCTTTCCCTAAGAGCCATCACCTTCTTCTGGTCTGTACTGCAATCCTAGAGACACTGACCAAACCCTTGCTTTATGACACCACAGAATTTGACTGCATCTGATAGCATTGCAGTGTAATCAGATGAAAAAATGGAAGTTAAATAAAAGCCGAGAGAATAGCACCTGCAGGCCACATTGTCTTCTCTGTCATGTGAAAACTTGGACTGAAATGAGTCTGGTGGACAACGGAAACTATCTCTATGAGAGATATTAACAAATTTTTGGAGACTGCCAGGAACATCAGAGTTCTTGCTCTACTAGTATCTACAAAGCAAGTCCTCAGTTTGACATTTACCATTCGGTTCAGATAAGGAACTGGCTTTATCATATGGTTGTTTATGCAGCTCATTTGGCTGCCTTTCACTTTGCAGCAGAACAATGACTAGTCTGTGTAGTGGTGATCACAGCACAGTGCTCTGAGCTTGTGACACTGCCAGGCCAGACAAGGCTAGTAGACCCTCTGCTCTCATCAGTGTTGGCATATTTTTATGTCATTGCACTTGTCTGGCTGACTTAGTCCCTTGATGTCTCTATCACAGAGTTCAAGGCTGTATGAATCACCCTAATCCAGATGCTGTACCAAGGGGATAATTTTCCTTCCTCTCCCCTACATAATAATAACAGGAAAGAAAAAAAAATCCCCTGAGCTGTAATTTACTCACAACCCCCATTTTATGGTTGATTGTTGGAAACTTTAAGGAATACTTATTTCCGCTCAGTGACGTGATACAACATTCTTAGAAGTGCCAGACCATTTATTGATGTAGCCATAGCCAAAGTTGTCTCTAAGGCAGTTTATGTCTCTACAACACTAAAGTCTCCGTTTTAACTCCAAATTACAGAAGCCTTTCCCCACAGAAAAGCAGGATGTCAGACTGGCTTTTTATCCCAAAGTTCATTTGAGGTGATGGATCACCAGTTCATCTTTGTTTTTTTGTGGTTGCCTGCAACTTGAGTACAGGGTTTGATTGAAGCTTGTTGCCTGGAAGGCCCAGAGCATGTCTGCTCTCCTGAGGATCTGGCTGGCAGGGCTCAGGGCTGACACTTAGTGCACACTCCATGCCTTTAGGAAGCCTCAGCAGGGCCCTGCCCCTCCTTTGCTTGGAAGCTACTTTTATGATCAGGTTCTCACTCTTGGTATCTACCTGGCTTTGTACTGCACTGATCCAGCCCTGGGCTTGACCTCACCTGGTGATCACAGAATCACAGCTTGACCCTGGTTACTGTACTCCAGAACTGATCCTGCTCCTGACTTATGGACTGCAGCATCACTATAGACTTGCCTGGCAATCACTGGACTGTGACTAACCCTACCTGCTATCACCTGCTCTGCCTGCCTTGCTCAGGTCTCATAGGACGGATCTCTCCAAGGAACAGTTACTGCCCTGACTGAGCTGCTGTCATCCTCAGCTCCTGAGTTCCCTTCCCTTGAAGAGCAGCCCATACTTCCTGCTTCCTGGCTATGCCTTTCAGATTGAACTGGTTTATTACCAAGATAAGAAAATCTCAAGCTGCAAGCCTACATATATGGAAAAGGAGGACATATTTGGTTTTGTTGGGTTTATTTTTTCTGTTCTACACTGAAGTGTTAACACTCTCAAAGCACTTTCCATGCTAAAAGCATTGTTCACCAGCATCAGGATATGCCCAGGAGCCATCACTGGGGAACATGCTGAGTAATAAGCCTCTTGCATTACAGAAACATCACTAAAAGCCAATCTGTTTCTATAAGCCTAAAGTGGTGGTGTGATTTTTTATAATAAAACTACCTACCACAAGGACATTAAATATTTGCTATAAATGAAGAACTATCCAGGAAGCCACCATCAAAATCAAACCAGTAAGGTTTTTGCTAGTAAATTGATACAAAATTTAAAACCATGAATAAATAAACACTATCTAGGATCAGTCAATATAGTGTGGTCATTTATTGGATTTTAATTTTTATTATTTTATTTCTCTGTTGTTTTTCTCCTTTATTTCCTCTATTTAATTAATGTGAGAGGTAAATCTGACTCCTTGTCTTGCCTTCCTTTCCTAGTTCTCCCTTTTATGCTTTTACCATGCATTCTTCTTTTCTTCCTCTGAGACCTGATCCAAAGCAGATTTGGATTTACAAGGCAGCAACGGGAAGTTACAGGAACTTTGTGTGGCTGGTAAATGACAAAGGGTAACACAAATTCCTCTGGAACTGTGTTGAAGTGCTCACACTTGACAAAATGATCAGAAGGACAATAAAGATGCTCTTGCCTGTGCTTGCCTTATATCCCCCTGGATATAAGATTTAGCCATCCCTGTTGCAATGACAGTGGAGTTTTGCATCACACAAATTTGCTCTTAAGACACAGGGAGTGCTTGGGATGATGGTGGTGTAGTGGCTAGAGAGTGGAAGATAACATTGCCAGGAAGGAGGAGAGAACTGAAGCCTCCACAACTTGACATTGAGATTTCTCTATCTGAAGAAACTTTAGTGCCAGACAAGGATGAAATACTAGAAAGAATACCCTACTTTGGGTCAAGAGACCTTCCTCACAGTGATACAAGTCCAGATTTACCAGTACAGAGTACATTGTGGGGCAGCATCCTTACCCTGCTGTATAAATTAGGCTATATAAATAAGTGAATGAGATCTGTGTAAAGGTAAAGGTCACCCAGGAAAAAAAACTTAAGTAAGATTTGGTGTTGATGATATGTGAAAAACACCTAGTGACTATCTCACTGGCAGCATTTTTTGCAGACAGCTCTACAATGGGGCTTGTTTTATGATCCCAAAGGGCATCATACAACATATCGTGCTGAGAGGCTGTAGAACAGAATGGGAAGTAATACTCAGTACTTAATACCTGGGGACTCTCAGAAGCAATTTTCTCTTAGGATCACATTTCCTTTGATCCTTGGGATTATTAATTATAAATAGCCTTGAAGAGAACAAGGCATTGCTACTGTACTCCTCAAACAGTCATAGAATCACTAGATTGGAAAAGACCCACGGGATCACTGAGTCCAACCTTTCCTATCAAACACTAAACCATGCCCGTCAGCACCTCATCCACACATCTTTTAAATATCTCCAAGGATGATGCCTCAACCACCTCCCTGGGCAGCCTGTCCAGAGCCCAATGACCCTTTCAGTGAAAAATTCCTTTCTGATGTCCAGCCTGAACGTCCCCTGGCACAGCTTGAGGTCATTCCCTTTCATCCTGTCCCCTGTTACTTGGGAGAAGAGGCCAGCTCCCTCCTCTCTACAACCTCCTTTCAGGTAGTTGTAGAGAGCAATAAGGTCTCTCCTCAGCGTTCTCTTCAGTTCCTCTCTTCAACCCCAGTTCCCTCAGCCGCTCCTCATAAGACTTTTTCTTCAGCCCCTTCACCAACTTTGTTGCTCTTCTCTGGACTCACTCCAGAGCCTCAACATCCTTCTTGTGGTGAGGGGCCCAGAACTGAACACAGGATTCAAGGAGCGGTCTCACCAGTGCCGAGTACAGAGGGAGAATAACCTCCCTGGACCTGCCTGTCATGCCGTTTCTGATACAAGCTAAGATACCATTGGCCTTCTTGGCCACCTGGGCACACTGCTGGCTCATGTTCAGTCGCTGTCAATCAACACTCCAAGGTTCTTCTCCTCTGGGCAGCTTTCCAGCCAGCTGGAAAGTAGCATGGCACAGGGTTGTTGTGCCCCAAGTGCAGGACCTGGCATTTGGCCTTGTTAAACCTCATACCATTGGTCTCAGACCAGAGGTCCAGCCTATTCAGATCTCTTTGAAGAGCCTCCCTTCCCGCCAGCAGATCAACACCTCCACCCAGCTTAGTGTCATCCACAAACTTGCTAAGGGTGCACTCAAACGCTTCATACTAACAGTCTCTCATTTAACAGGAATAAAATACCTTCCTTAATTACAAGTTCAGCTGTGGTATCTTTTCAGGACACACTGGTATTGATTCGGTACCCTACTGTAGAAAGTATTATTCAAAGGGAGTTTGTAGACAAAACAGTGTAGAAAGGATGCACCAAAATGTCTGTAATTTGGCTTACCAGGGCAATCGAATTATCACCACCCAATACAGCATTTAGACTATGAATTATAGTCTATAGTTTAAAAGTGATTGTATCTATGTGGAGCCCTCTCCTTTGTGCCATTACTCTTAAAATCATAGAATAACAGAATCATAGAATGGTTTGGGTTGAAAGGGACCTTAAAAATCATCCAGTTCAAACTCCCCTGCCATGGGCAAGGACATGACCCACTGGATCAGGCTGCTAAAAGCCCCATCCAACTTCCAGGGATGGAGCAGCCGTGACTTCCCTGGACAACCTGTTCCAGTGCCTTACCATCCTCATCATGAAGAATTTCTTCCCAATATCTAATCTAAATCTTCCCCCTTCCAATTTAAGGCCGTCCCCCCCCTTGTCCTATCACTACATGCCCTTGTAAAAAGTCTCTCCTCGGCTTTCCTGCACACCCACTTCAGGTGCTATAAGGCTGCTATAAGGTCTTCTCAGAGCCTTCTCTTCTCCAGGCTCAACAACCCCAACTCTCTCAGCCTGTCCTCAGAGCAGAAGTGCTCCAGCCCTCTGACCATCTTTGTAGCCCTCCTCTGAACTTTTTCCAACAGTTCCATATCCTTCTTATGTTGGGCATTCCAGAACTGGACACAATACTCCATGTGAGGTGTCATGGGAGCAGAGTAGATGGGCAGAATCACCTCCCCCAACCTGCTGGCCACACTTCTTCTGATGCAGTCCAGGATACACTTGGCCTTCTGGGGTATGAGCGCACATTGCTGGCTCATGTCAAGCTTCTAGTCAATCAGCACCCTCAAGTCCTTCTCCGCAGGGCTGGTCTCAATCATGTTGTCCCCTAGCCTGTATTTCAACCCAGGTGTAGGACCTTGCAGTTAGCCTTGTTGAACCTCATGAGGTTCCCACAAGCCCATTTCTCCAGCTTCTACAGGTCCCTCTGGATGACTTCTGGTCCTGGTATGACAACTGCACCACTCAGCTTAGTGTAATCTACAGACTTGCTGAGGTTGCACTCAATCTTGCTGTCTGTGTCACTGATGAAGATACTAAATTATACAGGTCCCAATGTAGACCCCTGAGAGACAGCACTTGTCACATCTCCATCTGGACTCCTAGCCATTCTCTTGCTTGCATCCACCCCACACTTCATCAAGTGATGTCAGGTAGATGCATTTAAAGCTTAAATTTCTCTCTGGGTAAATGGAAATATAATGTTTCTGCTAGTAATACTTTAGGCTAGTTTTGCCTCTGTTCTTTTTTTACCTTACATGTACTTTAGTCATCATGATTGAACATATGAAATTAGCCACAAAATTAACCAGGTGAGCATCAGCTTGTATATATGCATACTCAGTTTACTCATGTAAGTATACTCATGTTTTCATTATTAGATGTGTTGATTCATTCTTCCCATCAACAAGGTACTTTAATTGGCTTTGAGAGCTTTATTTCTATAAGTTCTGATGTTGCAAGATGCTTTTCCTAATATTTTCTTTGCCCTACAGTCTTAAATAGACATGCTTTAGATACATGCTAGAATTACTGTATTTTTTATTTATTGCTTTCATGGATTACATCAGAGAAAGCAGAAAGTTTATTTCCCCAGCAATGTGGGTCAGATTCCTGTTGGGATGGATATGCAGAGCCAGGTGTAGGTCTATCAGCAGATGAGAAATTAGAACCTTCAAGCCCTTGCCCCTTCTTGGCTCTTTAGGGAGCTAACAGGGATGGGCTGGGGCTAAGGTTTGTTATAGCTCTGGAGCCCAAGTCTGTGGCATGTCATTTGAATCATAGAATCACCAGGTTGGAAAAAACCTACCGGATCATTGAGTCCAACCATTGCTATCAAATACTAAACCATGTCCCTCAGCACCTCATCCACCTGTCCCTTAAACACCTCCTTGGGCAGCCTATTCCAGTGCCCAATGACCCTTTCTGTTAAATTTTTTTCCTAATGTCCAGCCTAAACCTCCCCTGGCAGAGCTTGAGGCCATTCCCTCTTGTCCTGTCCCCTGTCACTTGGTAGAAGAGGCCGTCACCCTCCTCTCTACAACCTCCTTTCAGGTGGTAGAGAGCAATAAGGTCTCCCCTCAGCCTTCTCTTCTCCAGGCTAAACAACCCCAGCTCTCTCAGCCATTCCTCATAAGGCCTGTTCTCCAGCCCACTCACCAGCTTCATCGCTCTTTTCGAGTGTCCACTGCTAGACTAGTCATGTAGTTTGGGAGATGTTGTTGAAGAGCTATGCTCTGTGAAGAGAGATTCAGTGCATGGCCACCAGCCCTGCTGCCCTAGAGTCTCAGAGAAAGCCTTGGGGATCTATCACAAAGGGAAAAAGATTCAGGCTGTCTTCTCTTCCTAATTAAATCAGGAAGAAAAAAAGCCAGCTGCAGTAATAGAGCAGGAAAAGGACAACTGGAGAACTAGTGTTTGTCTGACCTTCAGGAAACCATACACATCACCTGCAGAGCACAGCAATGTTGTCTGCCCTGCTGATGAAGTTCTGCTTTGCAATGGATGCACTTTCATTATGCTTTTCAAGTAAGATGCAACTAGTATGTGGGCAAACATAATATAAAGCATTTTTTAAAGTAATTTTTGTATTACCTAGGTATTTTTCTAAGTGCCAAGAATTTCTGCTAGTATCAAAGCTGTATATATGCAGGGATTTATTTTCTGAAACAAACAAAGCAACAAAAAAATCCCCAAAATTCCCATATGGTCCTGATTATCAAAAATTAGTAGTAATTTTGTCAAACAGTTGAATTGCAAAACTTGTCAAGTATGTGCATGGTCTTTAAGCACTTCAGTGTGTCCCTGCATTCCCAAAACTGTTAAATGGGTCCTCAGAAGTTTAATTCAACCAGAGAACACTTAACAGTTACTAAATTTATCCCTTTCATGCTGGGTTCTTTGCCTGTTTCTGCAATTCTCAACATTTTAGATTGATTGCTAGGGAGTGATGCTTTCTTTCCAGGCTCCACTCCTCTAAGTTGTAAACCAACAAAACAAAATTTTATCTTATTATTAGCAAGGGGGTGTAACACTCCAGCTAACCTGATGTGATATTCTTCCTCCTCTGCCACCTTTCTTCCTTGGCTGCCTCAAAAGGAATCCCAGTTGGAAAAGTGTGCTTGGAAGGAAGTGTAGCTGGAGCATTTCTGGAGTCAGCATTTCACAGTAATCCAGCATGCCCCTTTCCCTGGGAGGTGGGCTGAAGTAGTTCTCATAAACAACCTCAAGGCTGTAAGAGGGAATTCCACTTAGGAACACCTGAATTTCAGGGGCAGAATCCACGATGCCAACTGATTTCTTTGAGATGGCTTTTGCCAGTGTGGCTGAAGTTTATGTAGAGCACTTTCTATTAAAAACTCTCTAGGAATATGGTCTTCAAAAAAATTGAGATCTTACTTTCACTGGTCTGTAATTCTTCACAGTTCCTTAATATTTTCCATAACACTGTTCCTTTTTCTTCTCCTCATTGTCATGGCTGTTTGCTGCAGTGATTGAGGTTTCTTAACTGTCAGAACAACGTCAAGACAATGTGAAGACAGTGTCAAGGCAAATATAGAAGGGTGACAATGTGAAGGAGAGAAAGAGAAAAGAGCTGTCAGTACTCAGAGTGTTCTGTAGAGAAAATATTTAAATGATGAAACCATTGTCACCATGCGCTGAGAGAGAAGAAAGTGAAGATTTTCAAGTTACTGCACTATGAACATGTCTGGATGACAACTTAAAAAAGGACTTAAAGAAATTTTCAAGGATTCCTTTCCTCCCTAATTCTTACCCCATATTATCTTCTAGACTTTGTTCCTGTCCCTAATACCTTATCATTAGGGTAACTTTCTGATTTAAGCTTCTGGCATATTAGTTTTTAGCAAGTACTCCTTTTAGAAAGTCAAAGAACAAGTATTGAGAAATATTTTTTTCTCTTTCTAAACAGCATAACTCAATATGGAGAGATATTTGACCACCCCCAGGAAGGTGGAGGATTTTCCCACTTGGTGTAATTCCAAGATACTTTCTTGGGTGTCATGAGCCACGATCTTTGCTTGTGACACACTGGTTGTTGCAACAGTCCAGAACATGATCCAACCACATTCAGAGTGCAGCACTGCAAGGTGCTGTGTGTCCTCCTTCTCTGTCAGTGCAGAGTTAAGACGTGTACTTAATTCAGTCCTGGAGAGTATTATTTTTTCTGAAATATCCCTGAAAAGGAGGCACATTCCTGCAAGGGCAAATAAGGGACAGATATACAGCTCTTACGTGACTAAGTTCCGGCACCAAAGCTCTGTACAGTACTTCTTCTGTCCTACTGAAGGTTCATCAGGTGCTACTTGCATTTAGAGCAGTTTTCAGGATTTAAAATTAAGCACTAGTCTTGCAGTGAGCTTGTGAATTTGTTTTTTGTGTGCCTTATTGCTGGGGAGAATAAAGAGTTTTCTTACTATTTGTCCTGTTTCTGAACATCAGGAGAATCCAATATAAGAACATTTAGGTGGGCATTAGTCAATATCATTGCAGTTCTGGAAAAATAAAAGCCATATTCTTAGTGACTTCTGAATTACTTTATAAATCCCAGTGCAGAGGTTTAAGAAAATTAAGGTCCTAAATAGTTTCCAGGGAATAACACACTGTAAACTCCTCAAAATAGTTCAGGGGTAGTATTTTCAGATATAAGAATTAGGTGTTTATGATTTGAAATTGAAAAGTCTAAATATTTTCTATACTTTGCCTCATTTATTTTATTTTAAGGAATTAAGTTGAATAGTTAACAGACTTCCTTACTTGTTGCCTATGAAGTAACTGAAAATAACGATAGAAATGCTTGCTTGCTATTCTATCATTATCCTATTCCTGCTTTATGTTTATTTGCAATTCATCAGAGAACTAAATCTTAAACCACCACACTTGGGTGACTCTCTTAGATGACGTAGTGGTTTTGATTTTAGACCCTCCTTGGTAACCAGGTTGTAACTGAGGACGTAGTCATCCTCCCAGTATTCCATGTGATTTTCTACGTAAACCAGGGTATAAATAAGAATGGGGAGAAGCCTCTTGCTCTCTTTCCTTTCCGGTGGACCCGGGAGCAGGTTCTCTGCTATCAGCTCTGCTCGTGTGGAGGAGTGAGGCCCAGTGAGGCCTTGTGGACCTTGAGAAGCGGAGAGTGCCAGCGGTCGCTTGGTGCAGTTCTGCTATCTTGAGGAGAGTAGCAAGATTTTCTCTTGTTAGTTTTTTTATTGGTTACTCCTGGGTTTTTATTGTGTGTATCTGTTTTAGATTTTTCTTTGGTTTTTTTCCTTCCCTCTCCCTTTTCCCTTCGGGGCAGGGGGAGGTGTTTGGGGTCCCTTCTCCTGTGTACATAGTATTCTAATTTATATAAGTGTAAATACATGTGTATATTTTTGTACAGCTTTGGTCTGCTCTTTTCGGCATTTCAGTAGCTTTTCCCTTCTCCCTTTCCCTTGTGTTCATAGAGGGGGTGGGGGGGAGGAAAGGCAAACTGTAAGGTTTGAGCATTTGGCAGAAAGGTCGGATCCAAACCATTACAGATGAACGGGAAAATTTATGCATAACCGCAGTAGCAATGGTCCAAGTAAGCTGTTTAAATTGCTTGTAGTCTAAGTTATATTTTGCTGAAGTTGACTTTTTGCTCTTGCCCAGTTATATATTTTTAACTTGAAAATAGTCTGCCATTTTGAATTGAGCATCAGCTGGAGAAGACTGTGTTTCTTGCCTGGGGCTCAGATGCCTCCTCCCATTAATGTTTACACCTTAGCCATCATGTCCCCCTAGTGATCACTGAATCTCACCAGTAGTCACAAAGGAAAGTCTATACGATGCCAAGTTAATGACTACAAAGAGTGTATTCCTCCCTTCACAGAAGGTGACTAAGAATTGCCAAATAAGAGGAGTGATATACAAAGAAAATCCTTGCAGATAGCAAGGAAAATCACAAATACAAGGACTGTCTACATTTGTTGTAAGAATGAATAAACACTTGATTGCTTTCTCTTTGTATATATATACATATATACTTGCCACATTATGGATTCCTCAGGCTTAACCAAAATCTGGAAAAGTGTATATGTCCCCTCCCCTCAATACACATATATTTTTATGTGTGTGTATAACATATGAAGTGAGAAACACAAGATCTAAATTTAGTGGTTTGAACAGAGAGATCACTTGGATTGTAGTCACTGCTTTCTCACTGCAGACAAGGTTTCACCTTGCCCTTCTTCAGTTCAGCGTTCTCGCCTGTAAAGCTGAGACGCTGCCTGCTTGCAGGCTATGAGGATCAATCTGCTTATGTTTTGTCAAACATACAATACAACTCATGAGGAAAATGCTGAAAGTATTTTTATAGAAAAAAAATTCTCTGCACACTTGTAAATATGAGAAAAAAACCAAAAGGAGTCTGTTGCTCCATACTTGCATGACTATGTTGGTTTGGGGCACAATTACACCTCTAACAAAAACTTTAAAAGTCTTTGAGAGAGCCTAAACTGATGTCTAAACTTAACCTCAATGTACAATTACAAATGCTAGGAGGACAAATGAGTTTTACAAGGTGAAATGTGGGACTGACCTTGAACATGAAAGAAAAGGCCTCAGTATTAGCACTGAAAAATGCTGGATTCCGCGACTTCACTTGAGAAGCAGAACTAATTAGAGAAGAATAGCAAAAAAAAAGAGGCATGTAATAGTTGGAACAAGGCATGACTGCAGTACGAAAGGCTGAATCACTGGACCTCTGATCAAGGCCAAGATCTTAAAAACACTAGAATTTTCTTCAAACCAAGTGAAAAGTATTGCAGATGTTCCTGTGGCATCTGAACATTCGTTATAACATTCAAGGTCTGATTTGCACATAGGAGTTTCCCCATGCTAAGACTGTTTTCAGGATACATTTCTGAGCATGGGGTCTTATTCAGGACCATGTCCACATTCCTATTATTTTGCATGGATCCTGAAGAGATAGTTAACATGTCTGCACTGGAGTGGTAACACAATGGAGATTTTAGATGTTGGGTTTTTTTGAATGATTTTTCTGTCTGTTGTTTTTCAAATTGAGTCTGAAATACACTTCACAGTTTTTCTTTGTACTTTCCACTTCCCCATTTTTTCTGTCACTGACTTGTGTCCCACAAATTCAAATGATCTCTTTATTACTGAATGGTAATGTACGTTCCAGAATTGATTGGACAGCACTTCTGATATACTCCCTGGAATTACTGCTTTACCAGCACTGTAGTAGTGGGCTCAGCTAAACTGAAAATGGTTCACATGGAATAGTCAGGGTTGAAACAGACTTCTGGAGATCATTTAGTCCAACCCACTTGCTCAAAATTAGATCAACTAGAGCTCAGCGCCTACTACATATGATATGTCTACTTCTCAGAACTTCCCATAAAGATTTCATAAAAATTTCTCATTTTGGAGAAGCCAGGTTTATTCTAAGCATGCATAACCACATGCCTGTGGTTAATGGAATTGTTGCTTGTCAGTGATTGCAGAAAAGAAGCATTCACCCATGAAGACCTGAAATTCTTCAGGCTGATTCAGAACCATGGCATAAAAGATGTGAAGCTTTACAAGAAGACAGGAAAATCAGTGTCACAGCTATCTGGATGTTTGCAGTTATTTTAATAAAAGTAAGGAACGGGTTCCCCTGTCTGTACAAAAGTTGACACAGCATGTCTGAAATATAATTGTTAGCACTGGCAAGTCATTGTGTGGGTATCCTCTGAACTAACATATTTCTATTCTAGTCCAAAGACTAAATAATGCAATTCAGAATGCAAACATTTCTGCCTGTTGTTTATCTGTTACACAAAACCTCTTTAAGGTATAAAAACAGTCTCCATTTGCTTTTAGTACTAATGAGGTATGCAGTTCTCTCAGTGTTTAAAAGCTGGCATATAATGAGCAGAAGTCATTCTTTAATTACGAGTAAGGAATGTAGTCCTACTTCTGATGCATCTGAATTATCTCAAAAAGTATCATTCTCTATCTACTTGGAAAGAAAACATTCTTGATAACAGCCACAAACTTCCTGGTTACACAGCAAAATCATGCTGGTCCTAACTGGTTGTAGCACAGCAGCATCTTTACCAAAATGAGGCGACTTACAAAGTTAAACCAGAATAAATAAAACTGAAATCAACTCTGCTGAAAACCATTGTCAGCTCTGAAATAATGGTTGGGGATACAGCAGGTCCACTGTAAGCTGTTTTCCTCTCTCTCTGGGCAGTGAGAATGTTTACAGAGATCTGTGGGAACAGAAAGTGCCCATGTGAAATTGTGAGCATTTTCCCAGACAAAATACAGTGTCTGAAGAGCATTTATGGCTTTAGACCATAATAGAAGTAGATCTACTTTTGTTCTGCCACGTGCACAGAAATGAATCCTCTTCTTTTCTTGCTTATTTTTATCACTTGTTAGATCATAAAGTCAGTCTGTTCACTGGAAAGATTTTTATTCAGATTCTTTAAAGGCATTCAGTGCCAATCCTTTCTCCTTTTTAATCCCATTACAGTTTTGTTCTGCACACCTTTTAGTCTTGGCACTGCACTAACATGGACAGTGGCGGAAGTTCCAAGTTGCCTACTCATTCTTCAGGAAATTCAATGTTCTTTGGAAAAGGCCTTTTGAATGTGAAAAGGACAGTTCATTTTAGTCACTTTACTCTTCTTGCATGTTTCCATGAGCTCCAAAATGTATAGATGTTGGGCTAAATTGAATCAGATATCCAAGACATACTCAAGAGAACAGAACAGCTATTTCTTCTTATATCAAGTGGAGGGCATTTTTACACGAACTTAATATTGCAAAATATTCAGTACTGTTAGTAGTGAATAAGGAATTATGAATGTCAGTTGTGTTTAATATGATAAAAGGGATAATTTAGCTAGAAAGTATGCACTGGGAGGCCCTACAAAATATTTGCCATATATTTTCTTTTTGCAGTTGCATTGTAGAGGCACTATTTGCATTCTGCTGTCGTGATATATACTGCTCCCAATACATATACAGATAGTGATCAATAAGGCTTGCATGATCATTCCTGCAAACATATTTTTCATATTTTGTGGTCCCTCGGGGGTCCATATGAGGACCACTGCTGTTTAATATTTTCACTAATGATGTAGACAGGGGGATTGAGTGCACCCTCAAGTTTGCAGATGACACCAAGCCAACTGGTGCATTTGTACAGGTATCTGTAGAAGCTGGAGAAACGGGCTTGTGGGAACCTCATGAGGTTCAACAAGGCTAACTGCAAGGTCCTACACCTGGGTTGAAATACAGGCTAGGGGACAACATGATTGAGACCAGCCCTGCGGAGAAGGACTTGAGGGTGCTGATTGACTAGAAGCTTGACATGAGCCAGCAATGTGCGCTCATACCCCAGAAGGCCAAGTGTATCCTGGACTGCATCAGAAGAAGTGTGGCCAGCAGGTTGGGGGAGGTGATTCTGCCCATCTACTCTGCTCCCATGACACCTCACATGGAGTATTGTGTCCAGTTCTGGAATGCCCAACATAAGAAGGATATGGAACTGTTGGAAAAAGTTCAGAGGAGGGCTACAAAGATGGTCAGAGGGCTGGAGCACTTCTGCTCTGAGGACAGGCTGAGAGAGTTGGGGTTGTTGAGCCTGGAGAAGAGAAGGCTCTGAGAAGACCTTATAGCAGCCTTATAGCACCTGAAGTGGGTGTGCAGGAAAGCCGAGGAGAGACTTTTTACAAGGGCATGTAGTGATAGGACAAGGGGGGGGACGGCCTTAAATTGGAAGGGGGAAGATTTAGATTAGATATTGGGAAGAAATTCTTCATGATGAGGATGGTAAGGCACTGGAACAGGTTGTCCAGGGAAGTCACGGCTGCTCCATCCCTGGAAGTGTTCCAGGCCAAGTTGGATGGGGCCTTGGACAGCCTGGTCTAGCAGGAGGTGTCCCTGCCCGTGGCACAGGTGTTGGAACTGGATAATCTTTAAGGTCCCTTCCAACCTAAACCATTCTATGAGTCTATGATTCTCTTTTCCTACATTTTGAGCTAGGAATGAAAGTGGAGCTTTACTTTCAACATTCTTCTAATTTCTACTTTTTAGATTGAATGGGACAGGAAACGCCTACAAGAGTCTTAAGCTTTTTCAACACATTCAATAGCTCTGATACAATCTTTGATATATTGGTGTCATTCTCTGGCTTCTTCTGTCATTATCATTGCTTACTTCTTTTGCTACCCAGCTTCTGTTTGTTTATCTTATAAGATCAGTCTTCTATCTGTACTTTATCCATGAGGCTATCAAAGGAAGGCTGATGTAGGAGAGCAGGTACAGTCAGGACTTCTTTACTTTGTGTCAGAACTCAGCAGTGGTTTTGCCCTTCTTGAAGTCCTTGGAGTCAGTAGACTCAAAGATGAACTACATATCACGTGTCTGTAGCTTGGCCACTGCAATTGATTTTCATCTAATGTGGCCCATAATTAACATTTTCAGAATTTTGTATGTAATTCCCAGATCTAGCTTACTACTCTACCCCACAAAATGAGATAACCAGTAGATTGCTTGGTATATTTAGCATTGCCTGACTGAATTTAAGAGAGAGACCATGGAAAGGTGACTATAAATAACAAGGTATAATTATTACAGATTGGTGCAGACAGAAACCCTTTTTGCATGCTTTGAGCCATCGCTAATTCAGGTGCCATTTAGCTCTATTTGCACAGCACAGTGCCTGATCTAACATATGCTGTCCCTTAGCATAAGCTTGGATTCAGCACAGTGCTAACACAACTGCACCATTTATGCACCAGAGGTGGCTGATGTCCAAGCAGCAAAGCAATGTGTAGTAGTTCAGGCATAGTCTATGGGGCTCTGTTTCCAGCTGTTAGAACGTTGGTGAGTTATACTACAGATTTCTTGCTGATAAATAAGCCTGATGTATCCCTTCAGCTCTGTGGGCATTTGACTATGCTGGGAATCATGGATGGTTAGCCATAGCAGGATCAGTGCCACAGATGCTTTTTAAGTACCTACAAATTGCCACAATGCTTAGCAAAACACATCTGAAGGTACTGCCACATACAGATGTCTTTTCAAGATTAAATTATTATAGACTTTTGGAGTCCCTGCTGTGAGTAATCTGTCAGCGCAGGTTACTTAAATTGCATTTGCTTGGATCCTTGCGGACTGATGACTGTCTATCTTTCTAAGTTCTTGCTTTGGCTTCCTGTCAAATCATGTTGTTTTCAAAGTCCTCTAGCTCACATTCAAAGAAAGGAAGAAATGTATGACAGTGAAATTCAGACCTAAGGCCCTCCTGGTGGAACAATGAACTGAAGCAGAGCTCTGTACCATTCCTGATAGAAATCGCAGCAAGGGACAACAAGAACTGTCAAAGGGAAGTCTACTTTCAGTCTACTGCTATAGCTCCCCTGGCAATCTGAATATGATTCAGAGCAGCTCTGGGTTTAGCTACTAGAGGGCAGTCAGCTTTTGTAGTCTCACAACATATGAGCACAGTAGTACTTCTCAAACTGTCACCAAAGGAAATCTCTGGCCATTGTGTCCATGGTCAAGAACTTAGGTTGGGGTAACCAGGTTATTTGCACTATCTTGATCTCAATCTCTATCCCTGCAATCATGGGTACTTCAAAGGAACTGTCTGGGACCCCCTGACTAATGCAATTAAAACTGCTTTGTCTGTTTCATTATTCAATGAAAGGTTAAGGGAACAAGACTGCAGTATGCTCAGCCTTGGGCAGGCAAGCAAGAGCAGTAAAAAGAAGCAAGGAGTTTCTCCCCCGAGCATCCACACAGGCCACAATTATTTGTGCGCAGCACTCTCCCAGCACAGAAAGATGCACCAGGCAAATGCCTTGATCCTTAGTCACTGGAGCAGAGACATTATATGTAACGGGTTAGCAGCCCATGCCCCTCTTCTACTCACAGAAATATTTAGCCCTAGAAATACGTTGATTTCCATCCTTGCTGATAAGAATTCAGGGCGGCAGAAGCTACCCTAACCCTGAAGTTGTAGGAGCAGCTCCAGCCTTGCTTTGTTGATGCCTGGAGAGGAATATGTTTTGCTCAGCCTGGAGGAGATCTTTAGAGCTCCAGTGGCAGCTGTGTGGTGTATGTCCTCATGTGTCAGGCTGCCTACAGAGAGGCATTGTCAATTAGAGTATTTGTCAAAAGACAGAAGCAATTTTCTGTTGACCCATTTTATGGGTGAATAAAATATAATCAATATAAAGTAAACATAAGAATCTAATTGGAGAAATCATCTAGGCTGGGGGATTTTTTTTTGCTATTTGATGATGTGAGAGTGCTTTCATATGTTCTGGCACTGTGAATGCTGCAGAAACAAAAAAGTGCAGGGAGAACCCATGAAACATATCAGTCTCTAAAACTAACAAATTAATCTCTAATATCAATCTAGAAAACATTATGCATCATTTATCTACTTGCTGCCTACTGTTGGTGACTCTGGATGAGTCAATTAGGTTTAAAGGTTTCCCTTAGAAAATGTAAATATCAGGACCTTTTTTACCTTTTTGGGCCACCACAAAGCACAAAGGGAATAATCAAGGTTGCCTAGAGATTGAGGCATTGTCTAAATTATTTTCTTAATGTTGACATGATAATTATAAAAAACCAAAAAGTAGAAGTATCCTTGAGAGGCCTTTGGCTGCAACCCCCTGTAGGCAGGATCAAAGGCACTTAGGCTGCTGTTTCTCTAGCTTATTTATTACAGTGAAAGCACTGCATTTCAGAGGTTAAGGAAAAAGAAATAACGCATAGCCTCTTATTGCTTGGTAGCTGGCAGGATATATACATACTTTAAAAAAACTTAATGTTTTAGAAGTAAGTTATTGTCATAAAAGTAAAATGTTAAACTTCTCTTAGATGAAGAAGCATTAGAGTGAAGGTCTAGAACACTGTGAATCATTAGTTCTTTTGGCATTTCCAGAAAGGGTACTTAAAGAGCTTTCTAGGAGTTTCCTGACATTTGTTTTGGTGCAGTACGTTCTAGTCTCATATTACCTTTTTACACAGAGTGAGAAGGTGGCTGTAAAATTTAAGTTTGCCAGGAAATCCATGTTTTCCATTCCTTTTTCATTTTTTTTACTATTATAATATTAATATACTATTAATAAACTATTTATTAATATTTTCTTGCATGACACTGCCAATATATCAGGGATACTCAAACTGCAAGTAAAAGGCTAAGTGTTGTGACTCCAAAACCTGGAAATCAAATTACACTGTTTCTAGCGGGGGAGGGACTATCATTTCCCACCCTAATGAGTGCTTTCAGCAGCCTGAAGTGCTTATTTAAAGCCTTGGATAAAAAAAAAAAAAAAAAAAGAGTTGATATCTCAAAGAATAACAGCAACTATTTTCTAACTGAAATCTACACAATGATTTTGTTGTTAATACAACAAACGGGGTGAGACGCAGGGCTGCCTTTGTTTTGAGCAGCAGATAATCCCCGGTTGTGGTGCTGGAGGGAATGGAGACAGCCACTTGCTGAGCCTGAGCTGCCCCGGAGCCTCAGTTCCACCACAACCCCTGGGGCAAGCAGGGACCTGTGCTTCCCTGGGGCTTCATCACCTGGCATCTTCACAGATCCCCCCAAGGTGATGCTGACTCCCTTTCATTTGTGTTGCATCAGCTGTGTATCAGCAATCTAGACATTCTCTGGCAGATATTATCTAACCTGTTTATTAAAAGTTCTGATATACAGATTTAATTATGCATCAATAGGGAAAGTTCACTAAAATCTTCCCTGCTGCATGAAGAATATACTATCTTGCAGAGCTTGCACTTCCAAAGGTCACAGGGAGCAACCATTCTCGTCATCTTGCTTGATTGCCATTCTCTCTTGTGTAAGGCAAGACTGCAATGTCCTTCCCCAGGCCTCTCTTCCTGTGACCCTTTCCCACAATGCACATCTTTCTAAATGTCTTCCTATTTCTGCTCTCTTTTCAGTTTTTTCCTAATTGTGTCTCTCACAGCTGCACTCAAAGGTGAGTATAGCCAGTACTGAATAGTGGATTGATTACTCTCCCGTGTCTTACATGTCATATTACTGTCAACACATAACAGCAAAACATTTGTCTTTTGATATAGCTCCTAAATAGGCAGTACTTAATTCAGCCATCAAGATTTGCACATTCTCTAAACAGCACTATTTTTCCCTGTATTTCCTCCTGCAGGGAGTTAAAGTGTAGGGAGTTAAGCTGAGACAGGACTCCCCAGTTGTCCAGTCCATCAAAAGTAACACAGGAAAAAAAACCTTGTGGATAGCTAGATATGGTTGTAAATTCTGGAAACCTTTGCAAGGCTCATGTATATATGAAAAAAATTACGTTTATGTCCTCTGCTTGTGTGACACTCCAGCATTCCAGCAGCAGTTTTTTTCTAGTACGTTATCACTGATGCTGCAATGCGTATCAGTGTTTCAAGGTCTGCGTGCAGTCTGTGCAGCTATGTGAGCATGAATAAACACCCATTCGCCCAACCTCCCTTCTTTCCCTTCTGACTCTTTCCTAAGAGGTCATTAGAACCAAACAACACCCACTTACAGAAATGGATTAGTATTCCTGCTACAGGATTCCCTTTCTTTTTCTTGACTGTGAATACTTCATTGTGGTATATTCTGTATTGCCAATATCAATGTCATTTAAGTGCTAAATTTTCAAAGATGCTGATTTTTTGCATTGTAATTTCTGGATTACTAATACAGGATGTGGGGAAATGTTTAACCTCCAGGGGTTCTGAGTGTTGACAGTTCCCATTTTACAAAGCACACAGCAGAGAGGTTGTCTATTACCTGATAGTCTTACTGGAACGGTAAGTGTAGCACCTCAAGGACACCTTGTAGGATTTTGAATTGAAAGTCTGAAATACAGGTGTGATTGGGATGTTTTTTATGTCACTTCTATGCAAATGAATCCATCTTGCACAAGTTACTTCCTTGTTTAAAAATTACAGGGTTACTACTTTACATTCTTAGGATTTCATTTGGTTCCAGACATGGAGACGTTATCCATAATAAAATATATAAATAGAAAGCAAAAAAAAAACCAAAACCAACCCAACATCTTTAAAACTGAGTCAAGAAGCTGTTGCTTTAAACTCATTTAAGATGCTGGCAAACATCTGAAAGATATTTCATTTTTTATATGGTATAGATGCAGTGTATGACAGTTAGGACAGAGGGAAAGCTGCAGAGTTCCTGGTGCTTGTGCTTAGACATTGCTGATTGCAGCTCTGAGAGGCAACACACTCCAAGACGGGCTAATGAGGGTCTGCTGAAGAACCGAATCTGCTAGGAACTCATCAAGTGTAACAATACTCCACTGGAAAGCCACTTGCATCATCTGAATGTGCATGAGGAGTATGTGATGAGCAAAACCACAAATCTCTTTACAAGTAGAGCTTTATTCATTGCACAGTAATTAAGCAGTAATTAGAAGCTGTGCGAGCAGTGGGAATAGTTGCAGGAAATTAAGAGATCCTGTCCATGGGGGAAAATTGCATAGCACCAGTATTTCAGAGCAGCAGAAAAGGGAAGCAAGTAATGTTCAGATATTTTTCTCACATCAACAGCCATCCCAGATTAAATTCCATTCTTAATTTGTGAAGATTTGTGAGAACTACTAGAAGGTAAATAGTGATTTATTTTGCTCTGCTGAAAAGTCATGAAATCATTAAAATGCCGAAAAATAGTTTTTAAATTAAAATGGTTTTACTGAATTTTTTTCTAAAAGCAAAAAAATCCAAAAGGAGAATAATTTTTCCAAAAGGAAAAAATTATAGCCCTGCATCAATGACACGTCAGCCATTGTAAAGTTTGTTTTAAAAAAGAAAAAATGAAAACCACAACAAAAAAGAAAAACAAAAAGAAAAGATGAATTGTATGATGGATTGAGATAAGATTCTGAACTTGAAGTTATTCCTAGGCAGAATCACTTCCAAAATCAATGCCTAAAAAACACCTGTATTAATCATAATTACTCTTCCTCCATTTACTAAGCAACTCTGCCTGGAGTTATATTCTAGCAATTCCTGTTAGACAATAATACAGTAGCAAGTAGTTATCCATGTTGCTCTGGATTTGAGGATGCTTCCTGTCAGATGTTGTACGTAATGATTCTTCGTTCCCTTCTCATACAGTGCTGACCATATCTGGACACCCTTCAGATCAGTTTTCAGTAAGTAGGTCATTTGTGGAAACAAATTATGTTCACAAAACACTATATAAAACCAACTTGCATTGAGGGCTTGCATATAATAGTTATAATCCTGTGCATGAGGCATAAATGAATTCAAAGATCTGTACTAATCTTCACATTAAGGGTATGATATGATTGCAATTTTATACAAAGTCTCAAGCTCTCTGTTTATAGAGACTCACTAGACAAAAATAATTGGTTCTGTGTTGTTAGACATCTTCATGTTTTGTGTTTGGAGATTGTAAAAAAATGCAGGGGGTTATAAAAAAGATATTTACTACTCTATATAAGATTTGAACATCTATGGGATGGAGAAACTCCTTGGTATATAAAATAATAACTGGCAATGCAAAGATAATCAGTGTATTTTATCTGACTTAATTTTGCACTAGTGTCAGCAAACAGAAATTTCTAACAGAAAGAGAGGCAGAGAATAATGAAGAAAAGAATGTACAGGGGTTTTTTTTACCAGTTCATAGTTCTATTGGTAAGCACATATGTGAAGGAAACAGCCTGTGAAGTATGTGTTTTGCAGAGCCCCAAGAGACTTGCAAAACATGAATTTTAACAATTTGTCCACACCTTCCACAGTCTTGCTGTGTTGTAGCATGGTTGTGGTTATGATCTCTTTGGTGTGAATTAGGACAAATATTGCCTGCCAGCAGAGAAATCCTGCCCTTGGGTGGGTGTACAGTCTCCTCACCTTCACCAGCAGTACCACTTCACCGTAAGGATATGACAGCAAAAAACATCAGAGCAACCTGATGGATGCTCTTGCCCCAGGGCAGGTTAGTGTACAAACAAAAGGCATCAAAGGCTCTCCAACAGGTTCCTTTTTTCTGTGCCAAGAGAGGACTAAGCCCACAACCTTTCTGGAAATGTAACTTTGCACAACGAATGTATACCTGTATACATGGATTTCTAAGCAGCCCTATTTGCACAGGTGTTGCACCTGACGGCACCATGTATCAGTTGGGGTTACAGTAAACTAAATTAATCACAAGTGGCCTTCCCAAAAGCATCTTATGCAATTGAATTTAAAAAAAAACAAAACAAAACACAAACCAGATATTATTTGTAGGAAGGCAGTAATTTACAGGTTGAAATCCCAGTTTTATGTTAAGTGTTTTTACTAGTGATAATTGAGGTAAAATACCATTTTTATTTATCCTGGGGATTCAGAAGGAGCCACAAGGGACAGGACTACATTCTTTAATACCTTAATCTTCGGCTTTTTAGAAGATTTATATGCAATCAGAAGACTCTCATTAAAGTTTACAATCTATTCAAGACTTAATGCTGTATAAGAATTAAATAACAGTATCTTATAATATATTCCAAAGTACACATAAACTATTTCACAAATAAGAGGGCACACAATTACTTTAATAACATTGGAGAGCTTTGTAATTCTTCGTAGTTCAACAGTTTTGTTTTATGCTGTAAGAATTTTTAGTTTCCATATAGCAATATTCCTGAAAAATGCTTTAATTTCATCACAGCTGTTGCTAAAAAACTACCCTCTCTGGGACACTTCTCAATGTAGGCATACCTCTGTTCACTTCAGGAAAATGGAAGAGCTGAAAAAGTTGTATGCAGATATGTTTTTAGTATGCCTTGTAATCTAAATACTATGTATTTGTCAAGTTGTTTAGAATAAATAAGGAAGATTTAAGTAGGACCTAAGATTAGAATCCTTACAGGGAAGACAAGTTCGGTAAATTGATTTTCATTTTATAATTTTATAAATATCAGCAATAATGTCTGTTCTGTTTAAGCTTCAGCTTTTCTATCCTGCTCTTTCTCAGCATTAATTTTAAAGTAAAGAATTAATTGCAGTCAATTTATCTGATTCTACTTCTGTTTTATCTGTTCACAGTTAAGTTTTTATCAACAGAAATGGTTAGCAATTTCAAATGGCTTACAAACTTTGAGGAGAGAAAATACCTATCATGATCATTTAGTGTGTTTACAATGCATCGATAGATACAGATAGGGAACTGAGTCAGGCTCCTTCTGTAGCTGCCTCATTTTTTTATATCCATTTGCATTACATCAGTTTACAATAGCCACAGATCTACCTGAGAAAGAGAGTCCTCCAAGACTGAAAAGCCTCTTGTTTGAGCCTGGCCATATGGCCATAACACAGAGAAAACCCATGCCGGGTCTGAACTGTCGTTCCAGACAGCTGTGCTGAGGAAAAGGCACAAAATTATGTACAGCTACTTTTCCCTCCTTTGGCATCCTGCACTGAGCAGACCTCACCCACAGTTAAAGCCAAAACTTAGGTTTATCTTTTATTTTTAAATGATGCTTGAAGGGGGGTGTTTTTCTTGTTTACATTCCAGCAATACATTCCAGCATGGTGATTTTTAAGGTCAATTTTAATTTTAGAAGCATTTAACTTTTTATTCCCTTTCCCACAGCTTTTAGATTTTGTTCTAATGTTTCCTACCCCCTGTATAAATGAAATTTGCTTAACTAATACCATTCCTACTACTGTCTTTTAATTAGATAACACAGTATCTCAAAGACTTTCTGATTGTTCATCCTACAGTACAGAGAGTTTAAAATTTGCTTTTTGACAGTAGAAGATCCAGTCTCTCTGTTTTTTTTCAGGATATATCCTGTTATGGTCTAATTTAGAAAGAACACATTGGCTTCCCTGATTCACATCAGTACATCTCCAAGGAAGAAACCTGCTAGGGAAAAACAGTATTTCTTCGACATTCTGTATTTTTCCCTATATTTTAAATAAGCACGCAGTGGGGGTTTAGTGCTGGTTGATCCAACTGCATCTGTTTGCTTTTCAGTCTTTAATTTATGGTGGCTGTAAACTGTCCAAGTAACAATTTAAGCAATGCAGCAACAGAAGGTGACCCAGATTACAGAACACTGTAGCCTAATGCCAAGTCTTCTTGTTTGATGGCAGCTGGTCAAAGCTTTGTCTTATTGCAATTCACATTCAACAGATGCAAATCAAACAGCCTCCTCAGACAGACACATATCCTGCCTGTCTTCGTTTTAAACATGTTCAAGAGCTACTGCTTTTCATACACATATATAAGCCTCATTGGCTGAGGCTATTTAGCCTTTTTGGTTTGTATTTACTCTCAACCACCGGACACAATTATCAAGGAAACCCATTGTGACTTCTAGTATCTTGCATACGTCTTTATATGTGGAAGTTTGCCGAGAATATTTTCTCTGTAGAAATAATTGGACTTCCATGATCTCTCATAACAAAGATATTTAGAACACTAAATATATCACAGTTCTTTAACAACTGATTTCTCTAGAGGCTGTAATCAAAAAAGCATATATAATGAAGTAATGAGTGCTACTAAAATATATAACGTGAACAGCTTTAGCTAAGGATAAATTAACCTAGATTTCAATCAGATAGGTTTAAATTTACTGGATGAATGGTAACAAAACGCAAGACTTTAAAGTTACAAGGACAGTTTTAACAGAATATTTTATTGCTGTACTTCCAACACGTGAAGCAAGGTATTAAAAAGGCCTTCATTCCTCATTCAAAAAAAAAAAAAAGTTTAAGCATGAAGATCAGGAAAGCTATCATGCAGTGAGTTCATACAACTTAGTTTCACGGACCAAATCTTTTTGGCAGCTTCATCAAATTTTTAAAGCCTTCTGACAATACAAGCTTACTGCTAGAAGTCCACGTCTAGCCATCTACCCAGAGGACACGTCAGAACAATAAGAAAAAGTGCAAATCTTACTTTTTAAGTGGATGAGCAGCAAGAAACTGAGGTAGAAGATGAGTAGAGAGTTAATTCTTGAATGAGCCATATTCATCTTGATAGGACATTATCTGCCGAGTTGTCTGTTGTCCAAAGGGCTAGTGCTCATCTTCACTGCTTTCTCCTCATTTCTGAATCTAAAATAATACCCAAGGCACACAGTCCCCTACAAGCCATCTTTGCTGTGCCCCTCATCAAGCCTATTCACTGCAAACCTACAGCCTTGATTCAGAAGGCAGTTGTGCTTGTTAAGGTTTTACTTTGGCAGGTCTGAGTGATTTTTCAAACCTGGTGCAGATTTGTCTGTGAGCTGGACTGGAGTCTTTTCCCAGCTTGCTGCCACAGAGCTGTGACGTGAGTGGTCACCCTGCCTGGCTGACACTGCTCTGCAGTTAAAGCACAGCGCGCTCTGAATTTTTCAAAAGATATCTCACACTGTCTTCTACTAAACCTCCATTACATCACTCTCTTCTTGATTCATAGTATAACCACTTTATGCCTTTTTTGCATAAAGTCAGCTAATGAGCACTTTCTGCTTACTGCATTTTTTCTGTATCTTACTTCAATAGCATGTAAAGTAAAAAGATGAAACCTTGCTTGTTCTCTTCCACAAGCTTTTGCTTTGGTTTTACTGTTATTGTTTATGCTGGATTTAAATGCTTTTGCCATCATTAAAAAAAAAAAGCGCATACCAGTTGGGAGCTGACACAAGTCCTCTGAGCTTCATGGAGTTGTCTTGTAATTTTGAAGTGCTCATAGAAGAACCTGTCATATACAGATTCAGGGGACGACACAGTAAGATTGATAAGAGAAGGGGATAGGGGCTCCATTGCTTTCTGGCCAGAGCCAGCTTTGGGCAGCTGTGGCTGGTGCAAGTGCAATGATTCTGCCCATACTCAAAGGAGCTTTCTCCGGTTGCCATTCAGTGCATCACTGTGGCTCTTCACTGCTGTGTCATATAGGCGATGTTTTGGTTTTGTCCAAAGGTATCTCGGTGTCTAATTTCTCATCTGTTTATTACAACTTTGTTCACAGACATTAAAGCCGTGGCCTGGGGTGGCAGAAGGGAAAAGGAAGGCAGGCAGTGACAGCCCCAGCAGCCATGTTCAGATGCTACTGTCCCAGCACAAACTTCAGCCTTCTTACACCTCACAAAACTAGGGATCGTTAAGTATGTATGCTTGCTGTAAGCAAGCTATACCATAACAATGATTGCTTGTTCTGAGAGCTGCCTGTTTGGCAGTGAATCTCCTCTTACCACCATCTTTATTTCTACAAGTGTTTCTAGCCCTCAGTCCTCAGTGCTTTGCACTCACTCTCCTTGCTGCCATGCAAAGACCAGGCATTTCCAAGCCCAGGGACAACCCCAAAAATTCTGCTTGGCCTTTCTGTACTATAATACTGTAAAATAGATGATCCTTAATAAATTTGATATTGTCTTTTGAGCTCCCCAATTCAGAAGAATCTTAACCCACAGTTCAGGAAGCCTTTGATAATGCATTTAACTTCACATGTACACTTAAGCAAACAGGCTGAAAGCCATGCACGTGCTTAAAGCCTCAGGTGAGCAGGGAGCAGACTGGCTGTGCCAACATGAATTTAAGAACGTTGTTTACAATGGGTAGGTATTTCCATATTCACTCTTTCAGCTCAGTGAACTGAATAATTTTAAAATTTCTCTTGCTGAAATGCCTTTCCTACTTTCCCACTTCATTCATGTGCAACTGTGCTCACACATGGATAACCCCCATGGCATAGCTTTTCAGACCCTCTTTTGTTCTTCCTGGCACCAGCAGCTCTGGTGCTTCTGCTTCTGAGGTGGCCCCCACACTCCAGCAGCTTCTCTGAGCCCCTGCTCCACCCACCATTCTTCAGGGGGTTTCAGAGAGCCCTGATCTCTTTGAGGGCAACCTGGTCTGGATTTCCTGGTCAAATGTCAGGAGTTTCACATAGGATGATAAACTGGGCTCCTAGTGGAAAGTACTTAGATATCTATAAAGTTAAATATAATTAAATAGCTAATTGCATTTTTCAGCTCTTTCTCTTTTAGTAAACCCCTTTGTTTCATATGTATATTTCATAGAATCATAGAATCACCAGGTTGGAAAAGATCCATCGGATCATTGAGTCCAACCATTCCTATCAAATACTAAACCATGCCCCTCAGCATCTTGTCCACCTGTCCCTTAAACACCTCCAGGGAAGGTGAATCAACCACCTCCCTGGGCAGCCTGTTCCAGTGCCCAATGACCCTTTACATGAAAAGTGATTTCCTAATGTTCAGCCTGAAACTCCCCTGCGGAGCTTGAGGCCATTCCCTTTCATCCTGTCCCCTGTCACTTGGGAGAAGAGGCCAGCACCCTCCTCTCCACAACCTTCTTTCAGGTTGTTGTAGAGAGCAATGAGGTCTCCCCTCAGCTTCCTCTTCTCCAGGCTAAACAACCCCAGCTCTCTCAGCTGCTCCTCATAAGGCCTGTTCTTCAGCCCCCTCACCAGCTTCATCGCTCAAATATTTATAGTTATTTAGATGTTTTCCTCTCCTTGACATCTACCTATTTAGTTTCCATTTGAAATTATCTAGTAAAATATGCAAGTATCACTACATGAACATAAAAATACTACTCAGTTGTCTGGGAATTCTGTTGGGCTAAATTAGGGAGTTGTGCTCAGTGTTGATGGTCTACTTTAAATATAATATTATTTAAGTTTGTTACTACATAAGGTGCTTAAAAGAACAACATTTTCTATTACAAAGTTGAAAATCATTTACTTTGTATTTGTGGAATCAGTCTCCATTAATGGGAAATTAATGCACTTTCTTATGGATGTTATAACTGCCAATTACATTAATTTCACTTCTACTAGGGAAACACTGCGTCCTAATCTAGAAGTTAAAAGTAAGGAAGAAGGCAAACTTCAATCAATGGTTAGAATATATCTGTTCTGAAGACTTACAGATTCAATTGCCAGAAAACTTATAAAGATAAGCCCTCTGAATATTTAAAAGTAAAAAAAAAAAGATTACATTTTCAATTCTGTTAAATCTGGAGGTGTTTCTGAAAATTATTCAAGGATATGCAAAACCTGTGTTCTAAGCAAACCTCAGTACTCAGATGTGAAGACATGCCACCAGTCTCAGAACACACCTATACAGTGTACACACATGTTGGTGTTTGAATTAAATAATTTGCCACATAAGTCTGGCTAATCCATATAGCAAGTGTATGAACA
This sequence comes from Piaya cayana, assembly GCA_013389865.1. NCBI lineage: Eukaryota > Metazoa > Chordata > Aves > Cuculiformes > Coccyzidae > Piaya > Piaya cayana. The sequence continues at coordinate 238,567 of WAAB01012114.1, forward strand.
AATGCTAGGTTGTTTGAAAGTTCTTAAGATTGAATTGTTTTCAGGATAGCCAAAAAAGCTACTTTTTTACCCTATTTGAAACCTAGCTCTGCATTTCTCAGTGCCAATTTCATTTTTTTCTTCTTCTTCATGAGCTATTTGTACCCCAGCATTTAATGGGAAGGAAACTAAATTAACTTATCACTATCCCAATTCCTTGAAATTGCCTACAGGAGAGGTTTCAAATTTCTGCAATGCTGCTGCTCCACGATCATTTCCACACAGTGAAACATAACAACTATATGTAATTTCCATACTTTCTCAGTACAGCTTTGCAGTGAGTTTTTGCAGTCATCTAAGTCAGAGGCTATGCCATCATTTCAGGGAAAAGTTTTGCATTGCTAGTTTTCTTCATTTAAGTGCTGCCCTTTTCTGTTCTGATAGCTTTTTCTGCAGTAATTGCAGTGTGATGTGGTATCAGACTACACTAGTCATGTCATGTCTTCTAAAATATTTTCTGCAGCTCTGGCCAAAGAACTTCATGATATAACATATTTTGTTGCCTGATGTAAGGGCAGTTTTCAACTTTCAGATGACTACAGTGCTAAATAATTGTGAATCTTCTACCTCTCACAGCTAGGCTTATTGTTTTCTGATGGTTCAATGTTGCTCTGGTTTAAAGCAATTTTTATTGATGCCATCTGCAATTCTTATTGATGCTATCCTGTAACTTCTAGGTCAAATATAGTTATAGGTGGGGGTTTTTAAGTAACTGGAATTTCTTCCACAGTCTGTAAAATGTTATGGTACTTTTAACATAAATGAACAGAAATTAGGACAATTAAATAATTCATATGAAGTGTAACATTCCCTTAAGAGTGGAAAATGTCAGTTTACAAAGTGCTTGTTGCTGATTAACCTGAAGATTTTATGAAATTGTTTTTGTTCACCAGCAAATAAAACACTGGTAAGGAGCAGAAGGGTGATTTCATGGAAGAGTAGAAGAATAACTGAGCTAAAGATAATATTGCCTAGAGAAGTTTTAGATGTGCAAAATTCAGCAGAATAAGGTCCTTGGCAACCTGCTCAAACTGGAGCTACTTTGGGGGGGGGGTGTCATTGGACCAGAGACCTCTGGAGGTCCCTTCCACCCATGTGATCCTGTGATTCTCTGAATATTGCACATTTTTACAAAAGTACCAATGTATTAAGTGCTAAATGGGTTGTAAGTTTATCCCTATGCTTTTTACTTCAGCAAAATAGACACATTAACAGACTTAGAAATTCTCATATTTTTTTCCCCTGTCCTTCAGAGTGAGATAATTCATACAACAAACCAGAAAGTCTTAGAACTGTAGGCATTGGAACTAAGTTGAAAAACCCCATCAGTTTCAGAGGAGATAATTGCATAGACAAGCAACAGATTCAAAGGTATTCAAGCTCGTATGTTTTATCATTTCACCTGATCAATATTATATGGTTTCAGAATGAATTGTGACCCAGCAAGCAGTGGAGTAGGTGAGGAGAAAGTGCAAAAATCAAGAAGGCAGTATTAGTAACCAAGGTTGATTGATTTTAACACATGCTATATAAGTAAACATTGTACTTTGGGTAAACAGTGTGGACATGGCAGAATATAAATACACTTGTAGGGAGAGACTGGTTCTAAAACCTTTCTGAATTCTAGCCTTTGGAAATACCAAGTTTCACAGGCTGAGCACTGCACTACAGGCCAGGAAACCAATTCTTTCCCCAGTTTTGTCTCACTGTGTTCACAGGTGAAACAAGAGACATTTTTCAGTGATAAAGCATTCTAAGGTACTGCAGCTTGCAGCAGAAACGTAAAACACAGTGCTAGTCAACATGCAACATGGGGAAATAATGTCTTAACCTTCCCTGATCTCTAATATCTCTTATAATTTTTTCCCCAGTCATTGTACTGACTGTTTGTTACAAGGTTTTGAAAAGCATCTGACAATATGGAGCTCCTTGATTTGCAGGTTTCCAGTTGAAGGGTATGACTTCTAGAAAGTGCAAAGCAAGAATTCCCTGCGGGCGTCTCTGAAGTGTCTCAGTGTTGGACCTGGCAAGTACTAAATTCCTCTCGGAAATCTTGGCCTCTGCGCAAAAGTATTAGATAATGTCAAGAGAACAACAGGTAACAGTAAATGCCCCAAAGGGATATCAAGTTCCTGCTAAGTATTGGTTAAGACAGCATTCATCTTAATGCCGATGCGTTTCCTAAAGGCCACAGTTTCATACCGAACTAAATCCTGAAAGACTGTCAGTTTGAATATATTGTTCACAAGGTAAAATTAAATATTGTGGCTTCCAAGCTTGTGCCAAGTCATAATATTTCACACCTATTTTAATTACTGGCAGTAATAATGACCTCAGTGGCAGTGACACACATGTTGACATGACACGCATGTTGGCATGTCACCATGTTCCCATACCAGTGAAAGGAAAATATCCCCCTGGATGGAGATGGAACAGCTTGATCAGTAAGCATTATGTGAGAGGGGAAAAGAGTGGACGTTACTACTGTAATCAATTTATATTCTGTTAAAATCCTTTAAATCACCACGTGTTACTGAATTCAGTTGCTGAACCACATCTTAAATTTTGCAGGGGGGCAAGCTGAGGTCTTTGCATACAGTGATTTCACAAAGCATGAAATTTCTCTTTCTGTTTTACTGTGTATCAAGACCATTTTTTTAAAAAGTAAAATAAGAATGTTTTGCATTAACTTTCTCCAGTACAGTGAAAGCATCCAGACTTGGACTTTAGGACTGACATTCACCAAACAGTTTTATAAGCCCTGAGCCCTGGGTTTCTGAAGCACAAAAATTTCTAAGCCAGCACTTCTTAAGGTAGTTACCCCTATCAGAGAAATACCATTTTGCTATAAGAAATTGCATTTCCAATACCTTTGCCATAAGCAAACTATTTTGCACCTACAGGAGATGCATTAGCAGTATCAAACAAGAAGTCCTCACTGCAGCCACCATATGAAGGCCTGTGTGTGTTGCAGGAGCTCCTCACATCAGCACAGTAAGATTTCCTCATAGCTTTTAGCTGCACTCAGAATTGAGGACATTAACCACTGGTGTGGCAGAGCAAGGAGAAACTCCATATCCTCATAGGACTTTTGAAGGACGTTTTCTTCAGGTCCTCACAGAACCTAAATCAACTCACGTGCCTGGAGAATAGCAAATGCTATTGCTAAATGGTAGAAATGAACTGTGGCCTAAAGGTATAGATTGTGGAGCTCACTCTTTTCTTAAATAAGATTAATCAGAGTGAATTAAACAGTCTCTGGCAGCATCTGATTACTGAAGAATGGATAAAACACAAGACACGTTAACCTTGACACTCTCCACTCCCACAGCAGCAAAGTTGGACTTCAGTATTAATTTACTGAAGTAAATTAACATAGTGTGTCCTTACATAACATTCCCTTTAAACAAGGCGGGAAGCCACTGACACATAATTACATCAAATTTCACTTTGACGTGGCAATCCCAATTGGCTAATTGATTAAGAAATTGAATTAACTTTCTGAAGGCTGGTTGTGCAGAACTTCTTGTATATGCTTTTTGTTACATTAGAAGGTATAGAAGTAAGTAGCCTAGTAGATTATTTGTGGTTACTTACCATGACTTTCTAAAAATCTGGCATTTCTTTAGGACCCTATCCTTCTACATCTCAGAAGCCACACTGATTCTGAAAATAGGTGTTGCACTCATAATTAAAGATGGGAAGAAAATCTTTTATGTAGCCAAACTTGATGCATATCTGGCATGTTTTCTAGCAATAATAAGAAACAAATTTATCCACTCACATTCTCATGAGCAAAAGTAAGCACAATTGTTTTAGACTGTATGCCACTGTAAATGTGAGAGCTGTTTTCCAAAAACTGAGCAGGAATACAAAGTTAGATAGTAGCCTCTTTTAACCACTCAGTCTTTGAAGTGGAGCTGTCTAGGAATTTTTTGAGTCTTTTGGAAGGAAGAGGGTGGGGATTATTTTTGTGTGTTTTGTTGTGGTTTTGTTTTTATTTGACTGTCTTTTATTTAAAGATTGCTGGGAAAAATGTCTTGACAATTTTAAAAGGTATTATCTGCTTGCTATGTTTTTTTTCCCCTTGAACATGTACAGTAATTTTGAAGTATTTTCAAAAGTTTGAAATATAAAATAAGATTCCTCCAACCAAACCTTTCAACTAATCCAAGCCACTTTTTATATAGAATATTTTTGAAGTTATAAACAAAGATTTCAATCTGAGGTTTAGTTTGGCAAAAAGAAAAATATTTTCAAAGAGGAAAGCATTCTCACTCCTAGGTTTACTTTGAAGTCTCTTGTCCCTATGTTGATTTAAATAAAACGCATTAATGTAAGTGGAATTTTAAAAACACTCATAAAAGGGAAAACAATAGTGGATCTTTAACATGTAAAGGCAACAAAGCATCTGTCAGCCCTTTAACCACCAACCCAGCAGTTCTTGGAGCACCTGTTGTCATTGTGGCTCAGACTGGCAAAGCTGCTCTACTGTTAGCAAATGGATTTGTGGCACAAAATTCAATTATACAAAAGGGTACAAAACCGTGTAGCTCCTCCAGAAGAAAAGCCACTGGCCTTTTGTTTGGAACTATTACAGTGCTCTATCCATTCTGCCTAATACAGGAAAATTAATTTAACTGCTGATTTTCCCCTTCAGCTATTCTTACTAGAAAAGCATGTTTCTTTCTAAAATGTAATATTTTTGGTTAACATGTAACAACTAGCAATAACAAGAGAGGCATGTACAACTGACGATACTGTTGTATGGAAATTCACTGAAATATGTTTTGCTTGTGACACCCCAGGCACCAAATTGGTTATTTTTATTTCCTCGGGAAGGCCATTTTAATGCGGTGATTATTACAGGACTATTTCATACTGTTAGTATTCTTAGGAATAACTAGAAAAATATTTGTTCCGCTTATTGTTTTTATGCAGACATTTTACTAATTCAGTTGCCATTTAATTATTGTTACTTTTTTTTTTTTGGTTAACATGATTTTTTAAATTAACTTTCCTGTGGAGATTGTAGCTTCCTTGCTGGCTATTTATGTGTATTGGATCACTAACAAAGTAGAATTCACCAGTTTTTGGTCTGGGTTTTTTTTTTAGTTAAGGATTTTCCTTCTGTGCTCTGTGCTTGCACAGTGTACATTCTAACTACTGCTTTTTTGACTGGAAGCAAGTTTGTCTTGCTCCAGATTTTTAACAGTGGCCTTAAGCATGATTAATTTATATGTAATCTGATATCAGAATCCGATTTTATTTTCTTGGGAAAATCTTGTAATTGCTACTCAAATATAGCTAAGATATCAGATAGTGAATGTTGTCTAAAATAAAAGATGGTCCTGAAATTATCACTTACACTCTAATGATGTTTCAGAAAGAGATATAATGTTTCCATTATGTAGCTTTTCTTTATTATAGTGAGCAGCGTTATACAAGGCATAAGCTTTGTAATTGCAACCTCTTGTCCTGATTGTAAGTAAACTGGCAAATCATCACTGAATATGTAAATTGGGCTCAGGCAAATGAACAATGTCAGATAAAAATGCTTAATTAACCCTAAAATATCCTTCAGTTTTTACAACTGAGTGTCTTTAGGGGATGAATGTATTGTAGATCATACATACATACATAGCATCTACAAATTATGTGGATAGTGATTAAGAAGAGTACAGAATAGCATTTTAATCTCCACCTACACCCTGAAGCACCCTGACTCTCTAACAGAGAGATTAATTTTGATTGCCTGACAACTGTAACTATGTGAAGGCTCATCACAAAGGGAAGGAGAAGAGAGCTCTGCAAAGCCTTGATAAACACTGAGCCAGTAGGCCTATCTGACTTCTAGCTCTCTTTATAATTACATAGTGGATATTATTCAAGGACACAAAGGTTTAAAAGCTGGTAATTTGCCAGCTTCACACACTAACATTCAAACGGAATACCACTGTCAGCCTTCTATGTTTTTACACCATTCAGAAATTTCTATGCATTATCCTTGATTTCTGAAAATTTCTTCAATAGCAAATGGTTTTTTTCCTCAAACTTCCTGAGCACGCAGTACACAAATTTTTCTATGTACATATATAATTGCATCTTATCCTGTGCACCCAATTCTGCTTTCTACTGGGCAACCTAAGCATTCTGCAAGCGTGTTACTGTGGCTCCAGCTCAAGCAGCCATAAGGTGGCTCTGACAGTGTGAACAGAAATGCTGTAAGCACAGCAACATGTCTGGTCTTTTCTGACTTGGCAAAGGAATTGTGGGTCAATGGGATGGAGAGGTGCATCATAGAGCTGCACTGGGGAAAGACACAGGAGATGGCTCTCTGCCACAAAACAGTTCCTTTCTATACATAGTTTAACAAGGCAATTATGACCACACATAAATAATCTGACTGCACTGTGCCAAACCCTAAAGGAGCTACGCTGGGTAATGGATGCAGGGCATTTAGCTCATGTGGAACTTAATGTAGTTGGACTATTCAAGAAGCCTTTATACTTGGTAATTTGAAATGAGCTAGCTAGTTCAGTACTTTCTTCTTCTGTCATCACAAGCAATTCCTTAAGCCCTTGGAAGGCCATGACTGAGTGCTAACCTGAAGGAGAATAGACGTTATCATGCTCAGTGTCTTGTTTCTCCAGCTCCAACCAATCCATATAGCAAACCAGTCAGCTCCTCGGTACATCAGTCTAATACTATGTTGAACGTGCTCTCAAGGTTCAAAGTAATGAGTTGAATTTTCTCTATATTCTTGCAAAAGTAGCAGATGAAAGATCTGGGATTTAAGCATAAATCAGTACAAAGCCTCCACCTGAGGTCTTTCATGACAGAACTCCTAACTTCATGTTCCCTACAAATTTGAAGAGCTAAAATTACCTGCAGGTTCCTACTGTGACAAGGTATATATATATTAAAATATTAGCACTTTCAATGTACAATACATCCACTTTTCTTAGGAGAAGAAAAATGTACGTGTCCATGAAAAGGGCAGAGAAGGAGACACCAGCATGGCTCTTATTCTTATTCTGTGGCCCAACAAACAGCACCAAGTCTGATGGTAATAAATATCCAATTACCTAACTCTTGAGAAGGATAGCTAGTATTTCCTTCTACCTGATAATTTAATTGGGCCTGTCAGCGAGGGATAATTGGTTTCTGGTTGACTGAAAAAAGCGACAGTGACATCAGCTCTCTGCTGCTCTTTATTATTGAAGTTCTCATTATCTTGTACTAGGGCCTCAGCACACACTGCACTCTGGCAGCTTTTAAGGGTCTCCTGTCATGAAGTGCAACGGAAATGCAGCATTATAAGACATAAAGAAACCTTTTCAAGCTGTTTATCCCATATGTTTTCATAATACATTTTTAAGAACCAAGATTATTTCTGTACAGGAAAGTCTGGGTTTGCTTGTTTTACTAGAAATTTGACAATATTGTTGCAACAATGATGGCTTAAGGCTATAAACTAGGCAAGGTTTATAGGGAGAGGCAATACCTTTTGTTAATGGAGCTGATGTGGCTGGAAAAATAAAGATTATTTTGGGCACACGAAGCCTTCTTGAGATCATGTGCCCAAAACTGGTCTGTTTTTAGTTCAGAGGGTCACAAACACCATCCTAACTAATAAAAGATATTGCATTTCTCCCTGGTTCTTGCCTTGCTTACTTCTTTCATGCCAGTCACTTATTATTGCAATAGGTTTAATTTGTTCTGCTGAAAGCATGGCCCAAAACAATTGAAGAACACTTACATAAGTCCTTGTTTCTTCTTTACACGGCTTCAGGCAGGGGGTACAGCTTTACTTGACAGTGATTTTGTAACTCTGAGATTTACATCAGGGGCAGACCAGGTATTTCCTATTGTGTTATTTTCTTTCTTTCAGCTTTCCTTTCACTCACCTTCCTTTCCCCTGAGCCTGCTCCGCCTCCCTGCCAAGCACCAGCAGATCAGGTGGAGCAGGCACAGATGGCAGCACCATAAGCACTGGAAGCACTGTACACAGGAAATTTCTCTCTACACAAGGACTCCTCCAGCTGGTATATTTTTCAAAGTGCAAAGGGAACACAGCACACCTACAAATCTAGAGCAAGCCTAGTACTTGTCGTGGAGAGGGAAGCTATACGCTATCAGTATAATTGATAAACAAGCTTCAATTTATTAGCAGGTTCAGTTAGGTTATATAGTTTCTTAACAAAGCAAATGCATTTACTTAACAACAGACTTCTGATCGGCTGTTTCCTTAAAGGATCTGATTACATAGTTCCTCTACTTGCGGTTACAGCTGTAGCTAAGTTGCTCATTTTCCCAGGTTCAGTATCTCTTGTTTTGCATCCTGTTCTTGTACAATTCATGCTTCCAAGGCATCTTGTCCTTGCCTCTTTACATGTAGCAAGATACAAAGTTGCTACACAGGGGAGTTATTGATTAACTGTTCCAGTCATCCATGGCCTTGTTCATGCAGCCATTCTCCTACAAGTACTGAGTTCAGTCTAAAGAGATTTAACAAACTACTGCATTATTGTGACAGCAGTGAGTCTCTTGTTCCTGGCCCCAGCTGATTTCACCTCAGCTCTGTGCTGGAAGGGCCTTCCAGAGGAAATCTGCTCTGCAGGTTCTGTAACCATGCAACTATCTGCAACTCCTATGCTGCATTAATTGCCCAGGAAAAAAAAAAAGGGCAGTGGCCAAGATCACTGCTATTCAATCCATGCCCAGTGACAGTATGCTCTGGAGAATGGAGGGCCTCTCTTCAGTGGAACCTGGAGAGAGCCCAAGCAGAGGTATCATGCCTGCCCTGTTAAGATTCTTGGATGGAGTGAGGAGCGCTGGTACATTAAGAGTTGGTCTGACCTCCTCTACATATTTCAATTGCTGCACTTTTAGAGAGAAGAGAAGCCTGATCAGCAGGATTCACATGTCAAACATCCATAATAGTATGACAAACCTCCAGCTGATTAGTGCCCCAGAGAGACCTGAACTGAGAGACCAGGGTGGTCTTTTCATGGCACATTTGAAAGAATTTCTTGGCAATGGTTCCAGCAATGGACTTTATTCAGCACTGTTGGCTAGAAAACTTGTTGGAGTCTCTAGACAATCTTACAATCTTTCACTTCACAGTCTAATGCAAAACATTTGTGTGTGTGGTGACTGGCAATAAAATACAGAAATATCTCAGACTAGAGGAAATAAAGGCTTTGTGGGTTCCTCCCTGGGCCCCACCCAAGCACTGGCACATCTGGGATACAAAAAGAATGAATGACAGCACAGTATATTTCAGCAGTGTCATAAACCATGAACACACGGCAAATTAGCTCTCAAAATCCTGTAGAAATAGACATTTACCTTAGAGAAATGTCACGGCCAAAGCGAAGATGGCTGTTTAGAAAGGCATGTGAATGTTCCTGCCACTAGATTTACAACTGGGTACTTACAGTGAACAGCTGTTAAAGAATATATTGGGAATAAATTGAAATTACTCAGCCAGGTCTTAAAACTTGCATGCTATTTTTATGTAATTTTCTTTTGATTTGCTAGCAGCTAACTGTTTATCATCAGAGTTGATTCTCTATCTGCTTATTGTTTAAATTGTATTTCATTCAACTACCTGTCATCTGATTCTCCAAAGTGAAGATTTCAAGCTGGAAAATGAGTATTTAAAGATGAAATTGCCTCCTCCAACACCAAACTCTCTTGCACAAAGCTACTTCTTTATTTCCAATATTTCAAGAATATTTATTTTATAAATGCACTGTTTTCTTGGACAAATCTAAACAACTGCATTTGTATATCATGCACAGTCACAGAGGTGAGCAAGTACTTATCATTTGATTTATGCTGTCTCACTAATGCAAGTCATCCTTTCTATACACGTGACAGATACTTTATTAACTGGCAAGAAAATTTAGCATGAATAAGCATTAGAACAAAAAGGATTAATACAGTTAAATTTTGCCTGTATCACTTTAACTATAAAAGAATTCATGCTGAAGGAACCATAATGACCTGAGAGGTCAAGGACATTTTGTTACTAGAGAGTAATTATTGTAGCAATGCCAACCACTGTAATGGATCACTTAGCATTGTGTAATATTTACTTTGAACTAAACCCTTCACCTAACATAAAACAGCAAGACAGAAAGTGTTACTTAGACTTGTGCTAAGCCAAAATGCCTGCTGAACTTGTAGACTTTGTCAGTTAGGACAGATGTAGTTGCTTTGCAGATGGCCAGGAATCCAAACAGTACTCATCACAGAGAAACTATCACCAACAACTAAATAAAAATTAGGTAGTTATCTACCTAAAAAAATAACAACCCAAAGACCAACACACAGAACAAACAAATGGTACAGTCAAAGACATTGACTTTACTTAGTAAAGTCCAATGGGAAGAAAATTATAACTCAGTTGAAGTCCATGCTGTAATTCAGAGGCACAACTTCTACTCACTTTGTGTGGAGATGAGACGCCAACTCTGAGTTCTCTTGCCAGAAGAAATTAAGCCCAGAATATTTTTGTTTGGCCATAATTCTGCACTTATTTACATCTAAGGTCAGCCATTAAGTTTGTTTTTAAGTGAGAATAAATGGCTTCTATTCGCAATTCAACTTTATGCACTTGAAGCATCTCGCAAGTGTATGCAGCAATACAATCTCAGAATGAAACCAAACCCCAAAGCCTAGGTATGTTGAATTTTTACATACCAGAGAACAGGTATAGAAAATTCTGGTCTGTAGCAATCTAGTAGTTACAGACTGAAAAACACAGGAGTCTCACTTCAGCACAATGACAGCTAAGCAAGTCTCGAGTCTGCTCCACAGAACAATTTTCTGTTTTGTTTACACTCACTGGCAAAAGAGTTCTCATCAAGGTGGCACTTTCCTTAATATTTCACTCTTGACATAAGTATATACTTCCAACCTGAAGACATTAGCCGTGGAAACAGTGAGACCCACAAAGCCAGTTACCTGGCTAACTGATGCTTTTATGAACTTCCTATTTAGTACACAATGAAATGTAAGACTCAGATAAAAACTTCATTTTTCCATGCAAAATCAAAATAGAAACCCACATTTTTATGCTTATGTATACATTAAGTAGGACTCTAAAGAAATGAAGCTGTGCAAGCACAAGCTCCTGATAGAGCAGACACCACAAAGACATGTAGATTTTTGCTTTCAGTACAAGAAAAACACAGTAATATCAATTACTCTATTATTACCTCTTGACACTATTGTTTCACCTCAGGATAACTGAAAGAACTGATACTATTTAAAATACTATTTGAAGTAGTTGAATATTAAAATGAAATCTGGTTTTAATGTATTCTTAAGGTGAAAAAATTAAGCTAAATAATTGTAGCTTTCAATTAAGATCACTAAGAGGACTGTTGAGTACAAACAGCAAAAAGCAAGCAGTAACAAATGCTTTGAGAATTTTCAGTATTTTTAATGAAATACGTGATACCCAAAGACACACAGTGTTAGTTGTGGTAAGCAACACCCAGAATCAATCTACAAACGTGGAACGCAGGCCATGGAATTAAGTTTAATCATGCAAAAACATGACAATTCTTTCTTACAAGTCTCAGAAAAGCAAACTTGTTTTCAGTGTCACATTTTTGCTCGCAGATAGTTCTCTTTGGAAAGTTAGGAATCACAGAATCACAGAATCACCAGGTTGGAAAAGACCCACCGGATCATTGAGTGCAACCATTCCTATCAATCACTAAACCATGCCCCTCAGTGCCTCATACACCCATCCCTTAAACACCTCCAGGGAAGGTGAATCAACCACCTCCCTGGGCAGCCTCTGCCAGTGCCCAACGATTCTTTGCATGAAATTTTTTCTTCCTCGTGTTCAGCCTGAACCTCCCCTGGCACAGCTTGAGGCCATTCCCTCTTGTCCTGTCCCCTTGTCACTTGGGAGAAATGCCAAGCTCCCTCATCTCCACAACCTCCTTTCAGGGACTTGTAGAGAGCAATAAGGTCTCCCCTCAGCCTCCAGGCTAAACAACCCCAGTTCCCTCAACCACTCCTTACAAGACTTGTTCTCCAGCCCCTCCACAAGCTTCATTGTTCTTCTCTGGACTTGCTCCAGAGCCTCAACATCCTTCTTGTGGTGAGGGGCCCAGAAGTGAACACAGGATTCAAGGAGTGATCTCACCAGGGCCAAGTACAGAGGGAGAATAACAACTAATGTAACTAATAAAACCATAGAATGCTTTGAGTTGGAAGGGACCTTTACAAGCCCTCTAGTTCAATCCTGCTGTAGCGAGGAGAGACATCTGCAACCAGATCAGGTCGTTCAGAGCCCCACCCAGCCTGACCTCGAATGTTTCCAGCAGGGACGGGGCCTCCGCTGCCTCCCTGAGCAACCTGGGACAGCGTTTCAACACCCTGAGTATAAAATATTTCCTCCTTACAGCCAGTCTAAACCTAACCTCTCTGAGTCTGAAACCGTTACTCCTTGTCCTGTCACAAACAGGCCTTGCTCCGGAGTTTGTCCCCGTCTTTTCCTGTGAGGTCTCGCTTAAACGCTGCCGGGGGAACGCCCCCAGCGGAACCCGCCGAGCCGCGGCTCCTCGCCGCCTCTTGCCACCTTGAAAGCACCAACATCGGCAAGGTTACAGTCACGCGCGCCGAGTCTCTCAAAACACTCAAGCACAAGACAAACCCAAAATAAGCATTATTGAGAAAAGCCCTGGCAGTTCGGCTATTCTCAATGACCACGCACTCCCTCCTCCCGAGCTCTTCTGCGACCCTGCCCCGCCCCGCCCGCTCGGCTGCGCCGGCGCCGCCGCCCCGTGGCGCGNTGGGCCCGGGGCGCGGCCGGCGCCGCGCAGGTGCGTGAGGCGGCCTCGCCGGGGCGGGCGCCGCCATTTCGCGTCCCGCTCGGTAGGGGCGTCGCGCCCTCTTTGCCCCCGAGCTCGGTGCGGCGGGAAACAAAGACGCCGGGCCGGGCCGGGAACTGAGTGCGGCCGCCGACTCATCCGTGGGCACTGCCCCAGGCGGACCCGGCCGTGGCGGGGGGGAACAGCGGGGACAGGTGCCCGCGGGCTCGGGTGGCCCCGGAAACGGGCGGGGGAGGGTCGCCGCGAGCAGCCTTGTGCCGCCGTCCGGACCGGGGAACCGAGGGGTGGCGGTAGCCAGGTAAATCTCCAAGGATTGCAGGGTAGGCGGAACCGAGAGTGAAGTGCAGAAAGCGTTAATAAAAATAGGGAGTTCCGATTAGGTGCTGCGAGTAATTGTTATTGTAATTCATCTGCACCTTATGAAATAAATTTTATTTATTTTCTGAAGGTACAGGGCAGAACCTAGTCTTCACAAGGTTTCTCAGCCAGTCACCTATGAAGCTCCTGATTTTAGAGTTGCACATCTGCAATGAGGAAAAGGAGACGGCTCGCTGCAAATCTAAATGAAAAGGTTCATCTTGGCCATGAGAAAGATACTGCAGAACAGATCCTCGTAGATTGTGCGCAAGAACTTGTTTCTAAGTCTGCAGAAGTAACTCCTGCAGATCAGCTTGAATCTTCCAAAGAACTTTCACCTTCCCTAGAACAAAGAACACTCCTAAGCTCATTGCAGTATAACAAAAATCTACTTAAATACTTAAATGATGATAGGCAGAAACATCCGTCATTTTGTGATTTACTTATAATTGTAGAAGGAAAGGAATTTAGTGCTCACAAAGTTGTGGTGGCTGTTGGGAGTAGTTATTTTCATGCCTGTTTGAGCAAAAATCCAAGCACTGATGTCGTCACACTAGATCATGTAACTCATTCTGTTTTTCAGCATTTGCTTGAGTTTCTCTACACATCCCAGTTTTTTGTATATAAAAATGAAATACCATTGGTGTTGGAAGCAGCAAAATTTTTAGATATCATAGATGCAGTGAAGTTGCTAAACAATGAAAGTGTTTCTAATATACAGACTGATGTGGTAACTGATGTACCTACACCAGCAGAAACACTTAGTGAACTGACAGGTAAACTATTAAACAGTCATCAGTGCACTTTTTGTGGTCAAAGTTTTTGTTACAAGAAGTCCTTAAAAAATCATCTGACTAAAGCCCACAGGTCCCTGTCACTGGAAAGAAGACATGGGTTAAAAATGATTGAGCAGGCCGATTTTTCCACTAGGCGTTCTACAAGAAACCGTAAATGTCCAGCAAAGTTTGATGACAGTGACAGTGAAAGTGGTGATGCCTCTGACAGCAACTTGGAAAAAGTAAGTTCCGACAAGGAAACATCTGATAGAAGTGAATTTGAAGACCATGAAAGTGAATGCAATGCTGATGAAGGACAGGAAGAGGAAATGTCAGGTGAAGATTCAGAATCTGAAGAACAAAGTGAAAAAGACCAGAATGATACTGAAGAAGGTTCTGAGGCCGTTGATTCAGTGGGAAGTATTCCCGAAGGCTTGGCACCAGTCATCATTAAGAGCAGTAGCAAAAAACTACTGCAATGTCCTAAGTGTGAAAAAAAATTTGATCGAATAGGTAAGAGCATGTTAGGTTGATCTCTTCTTTTTACCATATGGTGGTGCTATTTGTATGGGGAATAAACAGATTTTTTTCTGTTCTGGAGAGTGAAGACCAGAATTTCTGCATCATCTCACTGGTTCAGCATGCTGCTAATTTTTCTGAATGTCTTAGGTGGTCGCATCTGTGGTGCCTAACAGTTTCATTAAATGAACTGAGTGCATTATTCGAAAAATCTGCAAATACTGAATCTCTTTCTCAGTGCTCTGGATTCTGATTGTTAGCACGGTATGCAAAAGCAGCACTGAAAAAATGAGGGAAATCTAGCATGATATTAAACAATAAATTGCGTGAAGCCTGAAACTTGTACTGTATTTTCCACTAAATAAATTCAGACAAGGCTGTCATTAATGCCAAAGTAAAATTGCACCATTGTCAAACAGCCAGAAATTCTCCTATTCCACATTATATGTAAATTGTTAGGACCTAATCACTCTTGACTTGTACCTTGATTTTTCTGATCTGTCGTTAACAGCCAGTTATACTTGTCAGCTTAATGTCTTCTATTAGGTTCATTTATGTTGCAGTCAAATCTAGGTGTATAATTTCTCAGGATATCAGAAGAGTCAAAATTCCATCTTTTCTGTCCTCCTTTCTCATAGTAAAACTGCTGTATTCCAGAATTTTGGTGTGCTTTCAACTGCAGTAAATGTTTACTTATGGTCACGTAAGGTAATCACTTCCTTTCAGATGTAGGAATTAGGAAAAAAACAGTTTCTCATAGTGTTAGGCATTTTTTGGTATTCTTTCAATATTTGCATTGTGTCTTTCACCACTTCAAAATTTTAAGACATCGTGAAAATAGGCTGGTGTGTGTCTTAATTCTTGCTCACTCATGGTATGCTTAAGTCAAATGAGTTTTTTAACATCACAACTTATATTATAAAAGCTATTTATGGTAAAAATGTGGGACTTAACTGTTCTTTTAATGCTGACTTAAAGCAGCATAAGAAATTTGAGAGATTTGCTATTAATATTGAAACGCTACTATGCAGAAATCAATGGTTTCTGGCTAGTTAGGGTTGTAATGACACATTTTGGTTTTGCACATGTTGGAAGCCCTTTTGTCTGTACTTCCAGTACTTGGCTTCTACTTCTGCACTCAAAAAATGCATGAGAAATAGCATTAAAACAAGTGACACTTTTCTTCATGAGCTTGTGTTACTGTAGACAATTGACTTATATTTTAAATTTATGAGCTATAGTTCTTTTTTTTTTCTCTCCTTTATCTAACTCCCAGAAGTATGATGCATATTCTACAGAGGAAAAAAAGTAGTACAAAGCAGAGAGCCTGCTGTTGACTTTAGGTAGGTCTTTGGTGTAGGACTGAATTCCATCCTCAGAAAAATCTGGCAAAAAGAAGAGGGAATACCACAGTGTGAAAGAAGTTGGGAGAGTAGTATTTTTTGTTTACAGTAATATATTGAGTCCTAAATATAGATCATTCACAAGGGTCCATATCATTCATTCAGTGGTTTGTTATTTGGAAGTAACTTAAAAATAGCTATTTGTTGCAAAGTTGTTCTTTATTCTGAAAAGTCACTTCAGAATCAATGTAACAAAAGAGTAGTATACCTTTGAGTACCTAAGAGCAGAATATGGTGTAGTGTTAAACCAGAGGGACATACAGATCTAACAGAAATACAGAGACCTTTTATTTTTACACTCTATCTTAGATATAGTCAAGATCGAAGTGGTGTAGGAATCTTGGATCAAATGCATATGTGATTACCGTGCAGTTTTCAGTAGTGTAAATGTGTATAAATCTTTAGATCTCTGTGGAAGTTATTTACATCTTGATCACAGTTGAGGCAGATATTATAGAACAAACTCCAAGTGTGTTTATTGTAGCTGACACCTGTTACAGTTTATGCTAACAGATTTGTTGTTGTATAGGCAAATATGAGAGCCATACACGCGTACACACAGGTGAGAAGCCGTTTGAGTGTGATATATGTCATCAGCGCTATTCAACGAAGTCCAACCTGACTGTACACAGAAAGAAACACTCCAGTGACACTGACTTTCATAAAAAGGAACACAAATGTCCATACTGCAATAAGCTGCATGCAAGCAAAAAGACTTTAGCAAAGCACGTGAAGAGGCAAGTATGAGCAAATGTGTCTTGCATTTCTGAAGAACTGGGTTTTTTTCAATTCAAAAATGAAGATAAATGTATGTATGCACACAGCATAGTCTGCATTCCTTCTATAACTTTATTCAAACAAATATCTCTTCATAGGGCATGGGAATTAGTATCAACTGACCTGCTGTAAGGAGTGCATAGGGACTGAATCAAGTGGCAGTTCTGTGGGAATTCTACCATAGATTTTTACTGCAAATTTTAGAATGCTCAGATTAGCTAGCATGGTCATGCCCAAATGCAATGTCTAATTAATACCTGTGTTGCTTTTAATTTGGAGAAAGAGTAAAGTATAATCTTTAGTTTCAGATGTTGATGCTATACTGTTGATGATAATAGATGGATAAACCATTACCATGGAAGATTCTTTTAGGTGAATAATTTGCTTATGGCAGGTCTAATTATAAAGTATCATTATTTACATACTGCTTTTTTTGTCTCTCATTGTAGATATCCATAAAGCATTATAATTGAAACTGTCCTCTCTCTTACCAATTGTCATATGAGATTCTACAGGCATCTGTAGTCAACACTACTTTCCAGTTGCTTGTGCATTTAGAATTTTTGAATTATCAATATTCTCTGCTGGTTTAGTGATCAACTTTCATGACACAAAGTTTAGAAATGGATGTTTAGTATTTGGGTGGTTTTTATCTTAGAAAGTTATAACTACTTTCTGCTTCTGTCTTTCTGCTAGGTTTCATCCAGAGAATGTACAAGAATTTCTTTCTATCAAGAAGACAAAGAGTGAAGGTTGGAAATGCGATGTAAGTAATACTTCAGTACTTTGTGTCTTTTTGTATCAATACAATGCTGTTTTGTGACTTGAATACTTAAGGGAAAATATGGTTTGTGTTTCTGTGATGTCTCAGTTAGCTTTGTAAGTGATGGTATAGATTTCCTCTTCATGTCCTGATTTAAAGACTGAACTTTTTTCTGTATGTACAGCTTGTGGCCAAGTAGATAATGCCAAACTGATTTCTAAAACAGTTGAAATTGTATTTTTCATGTGATCAGCTGTTAAAATATTGTTAAAATGCATCAGTTTGTAGGTCATTAGACTTGAGTGTTAGGAATGCTTTAAAAACAGTGTATTTGCTTTCCTATTAATTATATGCATCAAACACTGACCATAAAAAATACTGTTGTTTGGACGGTTTTCTCAGTAGCGAGGAGGTATGAAAAACACTTTCTCATTTAGCTGTGTATGCACACCAACAGTGCTGTAAATTTGTACTAAATTTACCCCTAGACGTAAAACCGTAGGAGCTTTTCCTTGATTTTACTCAGGAGAGGAACATATGTAAAAGTACATCTATTGTAAAAAAGGAATTTGTAGAACTTCGATGTCTACTGCCAAATAATGTTTTAATGTTTCAAGATGTGGGATTTGTTGTTTTTTTTAAGGGAATTAGTTTACTTTTTTTTCTTTCAGGGCAGCTGTTTTGTTGATGCAAACACTGTAATATTTGGTGCTGTAACATTAATTACTAATCTTTCTCTGTTTATGAACTTCGCTTGTAAACATCTAGTGGGAGGTTGGGAGACACCAACTGTAGGCATTTGTAGTATTCACCTGCTGATGATGTTACCATGGTTGAAGATATGTGCTTGACCAAAGGATATTATATTCCAGGTGAAATTACTTTGTGTGAACATATTACAGTTTGTTTGTTACCTAATAAGAAACATTTTAATAGTGATGGGAGTCAGTCTTGCAACATTGTTAATCTTTTTGGAAGTACTCTTACTAGATGAATCATTTGGCAAACTTCACTTTGTGGGGTGTTTGTTTTTCTTGTGGGTTTTTTTTTTGCTTGAAAATTTTATTTTAAGTAGAAAATCCTGAAAATGGGCTTCTGCTCTTGTACTACTCATATGCATTGAAAGTGGAGTTAAATTGAAAGCAGTAGAACTTTAGCTTTATAGCAGTTGGAGAATGAGCAGAACCTTATGAGGTGTGTCTTTGTTTTCAGATTG
>WAAB01012114.1:259065-302082 GCA_013389865.1 Piaya cayana
TTTTTTTTTGCTTGAAAATTTTATTTTAAGTAGAAAATCCTGAAAATGGGCTTCTGCTCTTGTACTACTCATATGCATTGAAAGTGGAGTTAAATTGAAAGCAGTAGAACTTTAGCTTTATAGCAGTTGGAGAATGAGCAGAACCTTATGAGGTGTGACTTTGTTTTCAGATTGTTCAGTAAGGCTGCAGGTTTTCTTTGCCTGGTTTATGCTGTAGACCATGTGTGAACATCAGGATTTGGTGACTGTACTTTAATCTTTGAGGAATATGAGCAAATTCAGAGAAACAGTAAAATAGTCATATAATAATTAAAAAAAAAACCCAAGAAGGCTATTATACTTTTTACAGGTATTGGCTTTTCTTGCACTTGTTTTCAACACTGAATAGTTTTTAAACAAATAGAGTTGTTGCTTCTGATTTTGTGAGGCTGAAAGTGTGTTATGCACTTGTGCTCTGAGAAGCTACATGGTACTCAATTCAGCTCTTATAAACAATGATGACAATTTCATAGGGAAATGGGTTAGCACTGTGTTGATTTATATTAAAGCATGGGACAGTGATGGTAAGTTGTAATGCCTAGTTTAAATGCCTAAATTTGATCTGTGGCTTCAATTCTGTAATTGAACTGCCTCCTTCCTTTAATGCTACAAATAATTCAAGTGCATGTAGGTTTTCATTAATCAGAAAACAGGACGTAAAAGCTCACATAATTTTACTGTTGTGAAAGGTATGTATCTCTAAAATAGATTTTGAGTTCTATTTCTTTGTTGGTATTGGCATATTCTCTTTAATACAAACTGTCAGAGAGTTTCCCAGAGGAAATAAAGGAACAGGTGTATTTCTACAACAGCTTTTACGCCCAATTGAGCTGTTTCAGCATCCAAAACCAAGCCAAAGATATTTGTTGGGTTTGTGTTGGATTTTTTTCTGTTGAGTTATTGTGGTGGAGCACACAAGGAAAAAGGAGTCTTGTAAAGCTGGAGTCAACAGCAAGAAGAGGGGGTGGAAGATGTTACTGTATGCATCAGTTGCCAGTGGTTTGATGTCAACTGCATGGGTGGGCATCCTAATTTATATAGCGCAATCCACTATGGTTTATCTAGAACATGGATTCTTTGATGTTGATTGCAAGGCTTTGCAAGTTGGGATAGAATATGCGTTTTAATAGTACATGTTTAATCTTACTTTGCTTCCAAGAGCAGGTGAACTAAACTGTTAGATTTTATGAATAGGAAAAGAGTCTGGTGATAATTAATGTATCTTTGACAATGTGTATTATCATTTTAGATTTGTAAGAAATCTTTCACTCGAAGACCTCATTTAGAAGAGCATATGATCCTTCACTCTCAGGATAAACCCTTTAAGTGTACCTACTGTGAAGAGCACTTTAAATCTCGATTTGCAAGACTGAAACATCAAGAAAAATTCCATCTCGGTATAGAAACCTCCTTCTGACATGTAAACAATAGATTTAAAGTAAAACCTTCCTTCACATTGTATGTCCTGATCAGTCTGGTTTCTACCCTACCTCCTTTTTGAGTTCTCATTGTTGTGGTTTTGGGGGGGAAATTGCGTGATTAGGATTTTGTTGTTGTTGTCATCTTTTTACTTTTCTCTTCAGCTGACTTTTCGAAGCATTGTATTTTACCTCAGTCTATACAAAACTTGGGGGGCAAGGGGGAGTGGTGGCAGAGAGAAGAAGTAAGGTTAGTTTTGTTTTAAAACTTTTTTTGCGTGAAATTGATTCTCAGCTGTGGATTCATATTCTTCCTGAAGATGTCCAAAGACTTTTTTATTACTACGAATTCTTTCTGCTGGGTAGGAACTAGATTGGTAATAGTAATGGGAATTTTGTTTTTCAAACAGTCTAAGTGGGCTGAATTACTTTTGACTATTAATTCTAAATGTTTGCTTTACAATCATGAAACTTGCTGAAGTACCAACTATTAGAAATAACTTATCTGAGCAGAAAGTGTACAATGTTTTAGTTTAAGAGTGCTGACTATACTGAACATTAATCATTTGTTAGACAAAACTTATGAAATTGATCAGGGTTTTCATGAGTGACCAGTCTGTGCACCTTGTTTAGTTTAACTGGCAGTTAAAAATACTGTGTGTGCCTGTCTCCTTGTAGGGCCTTTTCCTTGTGATATTTGTGGCCGCCAGTTTAATGATACGGGAAATCTGAAACGCCATATAGAGTGTACTCATGGAGGAAAGAGAAAATGGACGTGTTTCATCTGTGGAAAATCTGTTAGGGAACGGTAAGGAGTTTCACTACTTGAACTTCAGCATAATGAAGAAATATTTAGTGTGTTTTGTTTAATTCTGAATATCTTTTAGCTTTGCATGTTTAACACAAGCAAGACCATTTCAGGGGGCTTGTGTATTAAAAGGTAGTGTTAGAGCCACAGGTAGCATATGATTTTCTGATGACTTCTAAAGTTAAGGGTGACAGGTGTAGATCATTATTTATGAGGCAGGAGTACATTAAGAAAGTCTTACCTCTAATTCACTTCTCATAGGGTTCCTGAGTTGTGCAAGAACATCTTGCATTTGTCTGGGAAAGAGGTTTCTTCCGTAGATATTTTGGTAAATATATAAATCAAGAACACTGGTGGACTTCTACAAACGCAGTTTCATGGAAGATAGAATAATATTGTGCAGTCTTTGCTGCTGCTTCTGTAAATGGGAGGAAGAAATGTTAATTCAGTGCTTTGAAAAGAGGAAGCCCTAAAAGTTGTGTCATAAATTCTATAGCAAAAATAGCATTGAAAAGCTGTAGAAATAAGATGTCCCCCTCTTTCTAGTCTACATATATGAGGAAAAAAAATGTGAATTTTAAACAGTTGTTAACATGGCTTCAGTGCAAATGTCTTGCAGTGCTCCATAAAGATCTTTTTAGTTTTCCAGGTGGTGATTTATGTTAAAGTTCTGAAACTATAAGCCTTGTGTGTGTGTATATATATTTTTTTAAATTTTGATGTAATACAGCTTCATCTCAATAACTGTGACCAAGATTTTAGTTGTGTTCTATTTGGGGGATATAAAAAGATCTGAGTTCACTTATTGAAGTTCTTGATTTTTAATTTTTTTTTTTCCAATGACTTGCAAAGACCACTGAAAGTATTGTAGGAGGAAGATTTATCTGTAATGGGCTTTGGTGGTGGTGTTTATTTTCTATTATTTGGTGAATAGGGTATGCATCTGTTAAAACAACATGTATTAATGTAATAATAAAAGAGTAAACAAGATATAAAGCACATCACCAAAAGGGTTTTCAAGCACTGGAACAGGCTGCACAGGGTCTGAGTCACCATCTCTGGAGGTATTTAAAAATTGCACAGATGTGATGTGGCATTTAGGGATATGGTTTATTGGTGGACTTGGCAATGTCAGGTTTATGGTTGGGCTTGATCTTAAAAGTCTTTTCCATCCTAAACAATTCTGTGATTCTGTTATTCTAGGATCAAAGAATTTTCACTGTTTGTTTAGTTCACACACTTACTCGGTGTGTATACAGTACGTTTTATTCTTTGATTCCTTTGCTAGAGAGAATTTTTCACCTGCATGCACTTTTTTTCACATTGGATGGGTGGTAGTAAAAGTAGACTTACATATATATGTGTGGGTATAAATATGTATGTATTTAAAGGTCTATAATCTAGATTTCCCTCGAATCTGAATTTAAAGCTCTGGCTTTATACATATAGTAACAAGGAAATTATTACATAGAAAATGGTTTCTTTAGTGTATGCTGTCCAAATGTATGTTGGGACAATGTTTTGTTACTTTGCTTAGATTATTTCTAGATCCAGCTGGTTCAGTAAGCAGTAGATAGGTTGCCATTCTGTCTCTGAATGCATGTACACGTTTGTGTATCTGAATAAATCGATAACGGTTATTTGCATATGTTGTGATCCATCAGAGTTAAAGAAATGGAGATACTAACTGGTAGTCTGTTTCACTTTTAAGTGGCAGTGGCATTGCTTAAAATTAAACTTTACTGCTTTTATTAAACAGAGCAACTTTGAAAGAACATCTGAGAATTCACAGTGGAGAGAAACCTCATCTTTGCAGTATTTGTGGGCAGAGTTTTCGACATGGAAGCTCTTACAGGTTCAGTTTTTTACTAAATAAACTGCTAAAATATCCTGCTTATATTTGGTGACATAAATGCATTCATGTTATCAATAACATTCATAGTGTGTATGTTTTGATTTATGCCAACACTGAAAGCATTAGCAAATGCTTAAAGATGCTTAAATGTTGAAAATGCATTAGTAACCTGTGAGAAGTAATTTAATTTTTAATACAAGACCTTATTGGTTTAAACACGGACAGAATTCTGTACAACTGTGGTATCAGACTTCACTTTCTTGTACATCTTTGTTATTCAAAGAGAATGTAAGTGGACTAAAATGTCCTGCTAAATTAACGTCGGATATGAGAGTTTAGCTCTGTGCTCTCTAGCTTTCTAAAAGCAGTTCAAGTGTACCTCAGGTGGAAGTTATTTCCCTGTGTTTGCGTGAAGCATTAATGACTGTTTTCTGGTATTTTGTATTGAATTAACAGTAGAGATTATATTAAGAAAATTGCATTTTATGGCTTTATTTATGACTGTAAATATACAGACTTCATCTGAGAGTCCACCATGATGACAAGAGATATGAATGTGAAGAATGTGGAAAAACCTTTATTCGGCATGACCATCTGACAAAACACAAAAAAATACACTCAGGTAGGTATTTTCTTTGAAAACTGGCTTTGGAATTACTATTTTTAAATAAGATCAAATGAAAAATTAACTATGGAGTGGTTATTTTAAGTACATGCAATGTTTTAGGCCTGATAAAAGTTCCTCTTACTATTAAGGTCTGCTAAAGTAGGGTTAATCTTGCATGTTTTCACCATTGTAAACCTAGTGTTTCCTCCGTGTTAACATAGAAAGTTGAGGGACAGTCAAAAACATGTAACAGTGAATTGCTTTAAAAGTAATTAAAAAAGAAAAAAGCAAAAGTGAAAAAGGAGGATTTTTTAATGAGTTCAGATTTCTTTTTTTTAATAGCAATTGCGTGAAACATTACTACCACAACACAAAAGAAGCTGCCAGTGTCTGTCAAAGTTTGTACACTGATCACTTTAAGAACATCTAAGAGATATTTCTGAATTATCTGTCATGGGGAAGAGAGAAGGAAGGAAGGTGATGGGATACGATCAGGAGGAAGATAAAAAAAAACCCTGTTGCATTGACAGCAGAAAGGCTGTCAAATAAATAGGAAGAGAGAAGATTCATTAGGGAGTTTTCCGTTTTCAGAGCAGGATCCAAAGGGAATTTGGCCTTCTAGGAGACAAAATACTTTCTAGGCACCATAAAAAATATGAAAGTGATCAGAGTCTAAACTTCCTGAGCTTTTATTTGAAGGACAGCTTCTTTTTTAGTGTTTGAAATCATGTCTGCTATAAAATAAAGAAATCTTTGACAACTCAAGTACAAAAAAAAAATCCTCTTTTCTACTCTATTTGCTTTTCCCTCCTCTAGAAAGTTACATTCTTTGACTGTCCACACTCCTCCTACTTACATGAGAAGAAATACTCTGCCACTTTGTGGAAGATCTCAAGATGACTAAAAAGAAACAAGATACTTTTAAACAGCAGCATAAAAGAAAAAGGTAACTATGTAAATCAGGAAGGTTAAAAAGATTAATACTACGATGCAATTATAAGTTCTAAAAGCTCTAAAAATTAGTAGCTGAAAATAGTCGGTATGGTTAAATAAGCCTGTCTCTTAAAATTCCTGAATTATTTAGGTATCACATTTCTGTTCGTAATGAAGCAAGCAGATTCCTAGTAATTAATTTGTACCTTTCATGCAGTGGGTGTTTGGGGAAGTGTCCCTTTACCTCATGAAGATGAGTTTATTTGTAGAAATGACTAACAGTCAGTAATAGTCATTTATATCAAGTGGTAAAAGTCCTAACACTGATAGAACCAACGTATTTCCTGAACTTTGTTCATTGATAACAGTGAATCCTATTCTGAGAAGGGTATGGAAGATCTTGATTGGTTGGACTTCATGAACGTGAATCTACTATATGTCTTACCATTACAACTCTTAGACATCTACTAAGTTCCAGAAAACCCACCCAAAATTTATTCTCTTTTGCTCTGGTAGGTGAAAAGGCACATCAGTGTGAGGAATGTGGAAAATGTTTTGGCCGTAGAGATCACCTTACTGTTCATTATAAAAGTGTTCATCTAGGAGAAAAAGTTTGGCAGAAGTAAGTGTGGATTGTTATATTACTATGTTTATACTTCTGTACTGTAATAGATTTTGTTGGTACTTTCGTGTTCATGCAGAATTCTAGTAGACCAGGTGTTGTGCTGTTACCTTAGTCTTGGTAGAGATAATTGTTATGGTTTGAAATTCACAGTTTAAGCAAGATGTATTCTTTATGGTGTAATTAAGTAAATAAAATGAAAACATAAAACAGGATCATATTTTAATTAGTCAGTCATCTGTCTCAATATTGTACTAAACTGATGATTTGCCGCAATATTGCCATTGCAGACTAGTTAAGAGTGAATTATTAGACATCATTTAAGCACTGTGAGAACTGTCCTGTGCCTAGGTATTTTAGAAGCTGGTAGCTGAATAGTGGCTCTGAAAGTAGGTAAAACTTGGAAGACCTGAGGTATGTCTATACATTGAACATACAACAGGGATTTAAAATTCTTGCATTCCAAAAATAGGCATTTCAGATTTTTTTTAAAATAAACTGAGACCTAGTTATTTTTCATATAATGTGTTTTAACTACCTATATTCATGAGCATTGTGTAGAAGCCATTGTAGATGTGTCTGTGTTGAAAGTATAGTACATAATCTGCTTAATCTCTTTGTTTTCTTCTTGGTAGCCAGTAGCCTAAACTGTTCCTAGTACTTTATCAATGGCATAGTTCTGCCAAAGGGAAAGCCTCCTGTGGGTGTTTTTCAAATACTGTTCCTTAAGGATATTTTTGGGGTTGGAGAAGTTATAGTGGGGTTTAATCTTTGGATTCAAAGTGCTAGTCTCAGCAGAGTGTAAAATTGAATATCAAATAGAATGTTAAGTGACTTTATTGGTATGCAGATGCCAAAAAATATGGATGTAAGTGACAAAATTTGGGAACTTTGATATTCAGCTATCTTGCAGTTAAAGATTTAAAAAAAGGCTGTGCGTGTAGCTCTGTTTTAGTTGTTTTTTTTAAACAAGTATCTAACATGAAATGTATATTCTTCTTTAAAGATATAAAACAACATTTCACCCGTGTGAAGTCTGTAAGAAAGTGTTTAAAGGGAAATCAAGTTTGGAAATGCATTTTAGGACACATTCAGGTAAAAAAAATTAAGCCCCAACAAACCTACAAAACTTATTGAAATGTATGCATCAACATTGTTGGAATTTTTTAACTCATTATGGTTGTTGAACATTCAGGGCAAGAGTAGCAGGAAGCAGCAAGACTTCTTTCTCATGTGTTGGTCATTCCTGGATACTATCCTGTGAATTACTGAATTCTGGAATGATTTGGGTTGGAAGGGACCTCTGGAGATCATCTAGTTCACATCCTGTGCTGAAGCAGGTTCACCTGGAGTAGGTTGCACAGGAACATGGCCAGGCAGGTTTTGAATGTCTCCAGAGAAGGAGACTCTACAGCCTCTCGCGGGGGGGCAGCCTATTTTAGTGCTCTGTCACCCTCACAGTAAAGTTTTTCCTCATGTTCAGGTGAAATTTCTGTGCTCCCTTTTGCTTCTGTTAACCCTTGTCCTGTTGGTGGACACTGCTAAGAAGAGTCTGGTCCCATCCTCTTGACAGCCTCCCCTTTAGATTTTTATAAACATTGGTAAGATCCCCTCTCAGTCTTTTCATCTCTAGGCCAAACATACTGAGCTCACTCAACATTCCTTTATAAGAGAGATGCTCCAGCCTCCTGATATCTTCATGGCCTTTTCTGCTGGACTCCTTTGAGTAGCTTCTTGTCTGAAGAGCCCAGAAATGGACACAGTACTCTAGGGCAGAGTAGAGGGGGAGTATAGCCTCCCTCAATCTGCAGGGCATGCTTTTTATGCACCCTCTTTGCATCAGTTGAAATATTGCTATTCCTCAACACAGGTTTGTGGGATGCTCTAAATGCCTTTTCCTTTGTTTACTGTTGTATGGTCTTGTGAAATTTACCCAGACCTTCTAATCATTTTTGTGGTCCAGATAATACTGCATTTCAAGTGCTAATCCAAATAAGGATTTGAAATCCCTTTGGGAAGTTTTATGTCCTTATTTATTTGACTTGTTTTTTCCTGCCCTATGTTTAAGGAAGTCATTGTCCTTTCAAAATGTATAGAAGTACAAATTAAGCTTATGTAATACCAGTATCATAACAGTTTGAATTTGGTTTATATTCAGATTGTCTTTGTGTGGACCTGACACAAATTCCAAGTACTGAGAATTGTATGCAAGGAGAAGGGTAGGATAACAGAACTTCTAAACAAACTACTAATGGCTACCTTTCCTCCCGGAACTGATGCCAAACATATGCTCTTTGTTTTCTATAAAATTGTTTTATTCTAGGTCTCTGTACTGTTTGTGTGTGATATGGTGGTTCTCAGCATAACTAATCCTTTTGTCTTTACAGGTGAGAAACCGTACAAATGTCAAATCTGTAATCAGTGTTTTAGAATTAAGAAGACTTTAACAAAACACATGGTTATTCATTCGGATGCTCGACCTTTTAATTGCCAACACTGCAATGCAACATTTAAACGAAAAGACAAGCTGAAATATCATATTGATCATGTTCATGGATCAAAGGCTGTGGAAGAGGCGTTGACATCATCGTCAGAGGAAAAGTTAGTCCCCTTGCCAGTGCAGTACACCTCTGACGACAAAGTTTACCAAACTGAGGCTAAACAGTATGTGGAACAGTCCAAAGCTTATCAATCAGAAACCAAAACTTTGCTACAGAATGTATCTACAGAAGTATGTGTGCCTGTGACTCTGGTACCAGTTCAGATGCCTGACCCACAAGCTGATCTAGTACAGCACACTACTCAACCACATGGCATTCTTCCCCCACAACCTGAGCAGGCAGATTATCAACGAGCAACAGATCTGTCATTTCTAGAAAAGTATACTCTTACTCCACAGCCGACAAATATTGTTCATCCTGTAAGGCCTGAGCAAATGTTGGATCCTAGAGACCAGTCATATCTTGGAACTTTACTGGGACTAGATACAGCTCCTACTGTACAGAATATTTCAAACAATGAACATTCATGATCAGACCATAACATTCCACCTAATTTACTAAGCCATTAGCCAACAAGAGGCTGATATGGCAATTAAGATTTATATTTTATATTTTATTTGGACTCATGAATCTTCTGCATAGTTTTGGAAAAACAGGTTTGTTTACATAATATTTGAACATCTAGGCCCATTTTGATGCATAGTGAAAGAGCATTTCTTATAATTTTAAGAGTTTTTAAAAATCTTATGGATGGTCTTTTAAAAATTATCCTCTCAAATATCTTTTAAGGGTAGCGGATGAAAAATATAATTACATATCTGAATATTAATTCTAAAAAAAACGCCTTTCAGCTTCTCACTGAATTAATGTTTTAAGTGTAATGGAAAGCATTCTGGAAGAATAAGGACTATATCATATTCATTAGAGGTTATAAGGGCAGTCAGGGATATAAACCACAAACTTTGAATTATGTTTCACATAGGAATTAAAATATAATTTTACTTGAATGCTCAGGCATTTTTGGAGGGTTTTAAAGTCTGCCAGGCACTGGAGCCTAGCCAGTGGTCATAGGAAACAGATTCCTCTGAAGTGATTCAGATATTTCATGAAGACACTAAACAAGGTGTTTGGTGATCCCCCTATGAATAATTAGGCTGCCTAAATTTAACCTGTTAATCCTTCCTTGATCTCTACTATTGAATGATGTGGAAAAATCTAGATAACAGCATTATCTAATTTTCTGTGGTTAGTCCTATAATTTTAGTATGCTTTTTGTTCTCTTTTTCAGTTTTGTTTGTCTTCTGAAGTGTGCCCCACACTGGCTTTGAAAGAAATAGGAATGTTTGCAAGGTCTTTTTGATCTATGAACAGTTGCTAATGAAACTTTTTTTTTCACTCTCTTGTACTGTGTTTATAAAACAAAGTCAAACTCTTGAGAGTATTTTATGTCTTTAAGTATTTTTAGCTTTTTCTTTACTAGACATAAGTTTTTTTTCTCAAAAGAACTGTTTTGAACTAGAAGTCTAGTGTAATTCACCATGAATCTAGTATAACTTAACCTAATTAAGCTTTTTATTTTAAGTCTACTTTAAAAATAATTATTGTGTTTGTTTGGTGACTATTATGCCAAAGAAAGTATATGAAGTAATTTTATAATTTTCATTATTTTTCACGAGAATTACATATTCAGGCGAAATTTTCCACGGGTTTCCTTGTTCTTAAATTATTATCTTAAAATTTATAATGGGAAACTGGACATATATATATATATATTATTGTAACTGATAGATTTATCCAATCCGACCTGAGCACAAGTGATCTGTGGTGAAAAGGTCTCTTATTGCAGGTCTGTGAACTCTTAAGTGGCCCAGGTCATTTTAAGTCCTGTTCAAATACTTTGTTTAGATCCTGTTAATCCCCATATACTTCAATATTGAGTAGCTTGCAGGAGAGGGGCAAGAGCTGCCTGAATGTTTGTAATTTGAGGTTTCTACCCTAATGGATTCTTAACGTAAACACACCAAAGATTTCTGTTAGCTGTTAAATAGTGGCAGAGTTATAGAATTCTAAGTGTTTCCAATATTTAAATAGGACTTAGCCAAAGAAGCACAATAGAAGTCCTAAACTTTAAAAGTTCAGTTTCTAAAACAGGACTACATATGTTTAACTGTTCTGTGTTTGTATCTCTAAAGTAAAATTTAGAGCTGTGCTCTGGGAATGTTCAGACTGATATGCTGTAAATATATCTGATAAGAAGCAAACATTCAGCAATAATGAGGCCATTGAATGCCACCTTCTGAAAGTACACTATCAAGTACTACCCTTCCTGCCTTCTAGTTCCGCCTTCATCTCCTTTTAAAATAAAACTGCTTATGTCATCTTTACACTCCATGGCTTGAAAACTTGCTGTTTCATGTGTCGTTTTTAAGTCAACATGTATGCATCTTATTCGTGTTACTGCGTGTGGACATGAAACATGATTTCCAGCATTTCTTATTGTACCATTAAAAGTAACCCAACATAAATGGTGTCAGTGCAGTTCTCGGACAAAAGCCTAAGTCTTTGTTATTTCTTGTCTTTTCTGTCCTATGGTAGAAAAAATATGGTAGGATGTTGACAAAACAGTGGCTTAAAAATAGTTGGTAACTTTTTCTTTTAAAATCCAGTCTGTTTGGAGTGCACTCTAGTAAAATACTAAAATGGAATTTAGAGCATATTGATAATGTTATTTTTAAAGTTCTTTCATGATTGTGCCTTTTATATATTCTCAGTAATGGCTCTTTCTCTGGTTCAGTTGAAGATTCAAAACATTAAGGTCAGCATCTTCCAAAGGGCTTCATGGTTTTGGGTGCTCAAGAAGAAATAGGCTGTTAAAGGACTAGTTTTTCAGATAAACAGGCACTATCTTTGTGGTTTGGGTTATCAGAATTACTAGCCATTCCTGGAAAAACTGATTTGAGTTCTTTGGTATTCTTTTGTGTGCAGATAACCCAACTATTTAGTGGTTTTACCTGCTGGTCAGGCTGGATCATTGTCAGTTGACACTGAAAGAAAATAGTAAAGTTTATGTGCTAGATACATAGTTTTTATTTTTTTAATATCATGAGCTATAATTCTTATGGCTTTACATCTATTTAAAATTCATGTGTGAACAAAGTAAATTTTCATGGACTTCATTTGGCAGGTGGAAGTAGCTGATCTCTGCTTGATGGAGGACAGTTTCTCTTGAGAGGACTGGAGTTGAATGGCAGAGATGTGCACCTCACAGCTCCATGGGCCAAAACTGCAGGTGTCCAGTACCTCCATTTTAATATGTATATGTACACATACAAGAGTGCATGTCCTGTTGATCTGGAGGGTGCTTTTACAATAAAGGCTATGCTTTATCTGGCAGTCATTGACTCAGCTGATCATTTGTTGCTGAAGAAGGAAGAAGCAGGTCTCTTAAAAATACCTATGAAGAGTGCTCAGTGGCACAGTGCAAGCAGCTGGTCTTTTCCACATGCAACCTTTGAGGAAAAGAGTGGAGTCCTTATTAATCTAAACGGCTTCATGGTTCCGGGAGCTTACTGCACTCATTCTGCTTAAACATTGAATTCTGTATTTTTTTGCTGAACGAGTTTCTATTTGTTGATTGGCTTGCTGCCTTTAATTCTTTAAGTGGATTTTATGTTTGGTTTATTTATTTGTATTGGAATTTCCTCTTTGAGCACTGACACTTTTCCTACAGAGGTATGGCTCTCACGGGTTCTTTTTACGCTGAACATCAGTCATGGCGATGGTGATTATATATCTTCTGTGAGTCTGTGATTGCCTTAAAAATACAGGGCTGCTTTGACAAATGACAATGACAAAATTTACCTAGCGTTGTCAAAGAGCTGAGCTTATTTCCTTAGTAAAGAATGTGAAACAGTGTCCAGAACTCTGCAGAATGCTTCAGAGGAATCGCCTCATAGCGTGCTTGATTGAACTTGAAATGTAGTATGGAATGCTAAGGAATAAATGACCCTCATGTTTTTAAATTTAAAATAATTTCTATGTAGAAGTTCATGAATGTAGAATTATGAAATAATTCTCAGAGGGTGTTGTGGATGAATAGGGTTTTTTTTCCTGAAAACATTAGAAAGACATGCTATTTTTCTGTGTTGAGTACACATGCATAACTGATCCAGACGGCATGTTCTCTGTATGGCTGAAGCTTCAGGGAAATGGAGTGTGTTATGCACAGGTCCTTGTGACTGCTGTCACAGGTGATCTTTTCCTATAATATCCTCTTGCAGTAAATTGGTGGTTTCATTGGATGCATTGAAGTATGACACTGTCAGAATATAGTGCAGGGCAGTCACTTTGCTTAAGCCCCCAAGGGTTTTTTTCATGGTTCATAAGAAATGTTTTGTTTTAAAAGGATTTGATGGATTAAAGGTAAGCATGGCAAAGTTTTTTGAATCCCCCATAACCATTTTGATCATGTTTAAATGTTGGTCCTTTTATATGAAAGAATGAGGTGAAACAGTATTTTGTCACTGGTATATGAGATAATGTGTTTTAAATGTGATATGTATAGGCTGATATTTTAGATGTACGTCTTTAAATAAAGTTGTCTTTTTAGGGGTAATTCTTTGCTGTAATTAAAAGTTAGGAAGTGTCTTGTAAAATGTAGAAGTACTCAGTCCTGTGTGTGATTTTGTTTGTTATGGAAAAGTAAAGTTCTTTTATCTTAACATGGCTTGCTTCACAGGATTGCTTGCAGGGATGCTTGTGCTCGCTAAGTTCCTAGTTCTCCTATTTTTTTTTTAACAGTGTGGAAACAGTGTTCTATCTTTCCATTTTAAACCTCATAAAAGAGAAAGAAATGAGGCTATTTTTTCACCAAATGTGTGTGCATCTCATTCTACTTTTTATTTTAAAATATTTTATAAATTAAATCTATTTAGAAAAATGCTTGCCTCCGCATTTTTTTTTTTTAGCATGGACGTTTGCTGTGTCCTTTTTTGGTTTTTAATTTTGAAGCTTCACTCATAGAATCAGAAAGTTCTGAGTTCGAAGGGACCCAGGGAGATTATAGAATCCCTAGTTTGGAAAAGACCTTTGAGATCATCAGTCTTTTAAATACCTCCAGGGATGGTGACTTAACCACCTCCCTGGGCAGCCTCTGCCAGTGCCTAATAACCCTTTTGGTGAAGTTTCTACTACTGTCCAATCTGAACCTCCCCTGACACAACTTGAGGCCATTTCCTCTCATCCTGCCTTCTACTGCCTGTCACCTGGGAGAAGAGTCCAACACCCACCTCTACACCCTCATTTTGGGTAGCTGAAGGCAGGGATTAAGTCTGCCCTCAGTCTCCTCCAGGCTAAATAACCCCTATCCCCTCAGCCGCTCCTCATAGGACTTGTTCTCCAGCCCCTTCACCAGCTTTGTTGCCCTTCTCTGGACACACACCAGGACCTCAATGTCTCTTGTAGCCAGAGGTCCAAAAGTGAACCCAGGATTCGAGGTGTGGCCTCCCCAGGGCTGCATCCAGGGCACAAACACCACCCCGGTCTTGCTGGCCACTCTGTCTGATACAAGCCAAGGCGCTATTGGACTTCTTGGCCACCTGAACACACTGCTGCAATCATAGAATAGTTTGGGTTGGAAGGGACCTTAAAGATCATCTAGATCAAAGCCCCTTATGATGAGCAGGGACATCCCACTAGCTCAGGCTGCCCAAGGCCCATCCAACCTGGCCTTGAACACCTCCAGGGATGGGGCAGCCACAACCTCCCTGGGCAACCTGTGCCAGGGCCTCACTGCTCTCAGAACGAAGAAATTCCTCCTTCTACCTAGTCCAAATCTGCCCCTCTCCAGTTCACACCCGTTGCCCCTCGTCCTATCCCTACAAGCCTTTGCGAACAGTCCCACCCCACCTTGTAGCTCTTTCAGGTACCGGGCTCTCGCTATCGGCAACCGACAAGGCCACCGCCCCACCCCAGCTCGCGTGCGGCGGGCGTCGTTTAAATAAAACGCGCGGCGCTGGTTGGCGGAGGAGTGAGGGGGCGGCACCACGCGGAGCAAGACGGGAGCGCCGGGTTTGAACGTGCGGCGGTCGGCGGCGGGGCAGAGCGCGGGCAGAACCGGGTAGGGCCGGGCCGGCCATGGCGGCAGCGGAGCGCGGAGGCGGCGGGCGGAGGCGCTGGAAGAGCAGCGAGGAGGAGGAGGAGGCGCCCGCCGTGCTGGTTCTGAGCCACTTCTCGCGGCCGCCGTTCCTGGTGTTCGGCAGCCTCCGCGTGGGCGCCTCCCGCACGCGTCTCCTGCGCATCGACAACCCCAACGCCGAGGCGGCAGAGGTGCTCGTGGACCGCTTCCCGGGCTCGGCCAAGGGCTTCAGCATTGAGCACCGCTGCTTCTCTCTGCAGGTACCGGGGCGGGGGGTGCCTGTCTGTGTCCGTGCGCCTGTCTGTGTCCGTGCGCCTGTCTGTGTCCGTGCGCCTGTCTGTGTCCGTGCGCCTGTCTGTGTCCGTGCGCCTGTCTGTGTCCGTGCGCCTGTCTGTGTCCGTGCGCCTGTCTGTGTGTGCTGGCCCAAGAGAGAGGTTTTCTCTGCAGGACATATGTTTAGGAAAAGGTAATATAGTAAAGTAGAACTAATCTGGGAATAAATCCTTAGCAGTTCCTAAGGAAGTTCCCTGGAGCTGTTTAAAAGACGGGTGGATATGATTCTCGGGGACGTGGTTTAGTGGTTGATAGGAATGGTTGGACTCAATGGTCCTGGAGGGCTTTTCCAACCTTGTGATTCTGTGAAATAGAAACTATGGGTTAATCTCAGATTGGATTATATGAATCCAATCCATAGCGATTTTCCAAAGGACGGTTTTGATGAAGATGTACCTGTGGTAATCTAGCCTCTGGGGAGCCTCCGTCAGAGAGGAAGAAGCTCTGGAGATCTCTTGTAATAATGAGCGTATAAAATCAGGTTGGAGTCTTGCTGTGAGGTATTTCAATAACAAGTTCCTGTAGCAGTTAATGAGTTATAACTTGCTGACTGGCTTTACTGTATAAACATATATTGAATTAGTTTGTACATTTTGATTGTTGAGACTCTGGAGAGAGTCCAGAGAAGAACAATAAAGCTGGTGAAGGGGCTGGAGAACCTTATGAGGAACAGCTGAGAGAGCTGGGGTTGTTTAGCCTGGAGAAGAGGAGGCTGAGAGGAGACCTCATTGCTGTCTACAGCTACCTGAAAGGAGGTTGTGGTGAGGATGGTGCTGGCCTCTTCAACCAAGTGACAGGTTCCAACCTGAAGATTCTATGATTCTGTGATTAAATGTAGCTGCCCAAGGAGGTGGAACTCAAATGTTAAGGAGAGTGGTTGTTTTCAAGCTCTCTTTTTGATTTTGTCTGAGGTATAACCATTCTTTGGTCTGTTAGTATTGATATTGGCAGAGCACCAAAATGATACAGTAGAGATCACGGTGCATGAAGAACCTTTGCACAGGTCATACGTGGCTCTGTGACTTTCTTTCATCTGCATTGTCGTCATTTTTACGCTGTGAATTTATGTGTGAAATCTCGTCTTTGCAGGTTATTGAACCAAAAAAGTCTAACACTTTTATTTAGATTCAGCTGAAGTTCTGTAAATAACTTCTGATTATCTCAAAATTACTTTGAAGACTTATTTTGTTCATACATGCAAAAAAATATGTAATTTCTTTTACTTACCTTTACTCAAATCTTATCCTTTCTACTATTTACATGCTATTTACATTTCTATTTACATGCTATCTTGCTTGGTTTCCATTTTAGTTTCTTTAAGAGGTATATGCAGTTTTGGTATGGCAGCATTTTTGACACATTGCTTCTATTTATGTGTCAAAGGAGAAAAGGTTTAAACACTTAATGATTGTTTATCATTTCATGTTGTCAGAATACATGGTACTTAGGTATACTGCTTCTCATTTGATTTGATTACTCTATCTTTGATGTTACCCAAGTGTACCTAAGTGCTAGGTATGAAATATTTCTTCTTTTTTCCAACAGTCCGGACAAACACTCTTTGTTTCTGTAACGTGGACACCAATAGAGGAAGGAAAAGTCAGAGAACTGGTAACTTTTATTATTAATGGCATTGTAAAGCATCAAGCTGTGCTCCTGGGTGTTGCTGAGCAGCCTCCGAAGAAAAAGGTGTGTCTGTGTATTATTATGTGCCTTAATTCTATTACTTCGGCATAGCTGGTACAAGTATTGTTTTTGTTAGTAGAACATTCAGTAAGGGACAATGTTGACAAATGATGCTGTCTGTGGGAATGCCCATTGTCTTCAAA
Organism: Piaya cayana; assembly: GCA_013389865.1. Classification (NCBI taxonomy): domain Eukaryota; kingdom Metazoa; phylum Chordata; class Aves; order Cuculiformes; family Coccyzidae; genus Piaya; species Piaya cayana. Next base: position 276,147 of record WAAB01012114.1, read on the forward strand.
ATTTTTGGGCTGTGTTGGAAAGTAGACACTGGTGCATTATATGACAAAAAAAGCTGTTTTCAAACCTGGAAACAACTTGTGGTGAATTGTGGACTAGCTGTTCTTTTTACAGTATTTTTAGACTTAAAATGCTAAAAACTAGCAATGTTCACTTTTACACATTAAAAGTATGTGTAAAGTCAGCATGCTAACTTTTATTTATGTTTGTTTTTTTCAGAAGAGTCTTTGGTATAATATACAAAACAAAAGCTCTTCAACAAAAGTTAAGAAATGTACATTGAAAGTTAAAAATGTTAATAAGACCTTTCAAGTTTCCCAGAAAGTGGAGAGACTTAGAAGCCCGCTTCAACCTTGTGAGAATCAGAACACTGTGCAAAACAGCATGTCCCCAGGAAATGACTCTCTTATTGGCCTGGAGAATAAATTGCCAATATCTCCTATTGGACCAGGTCCAGAGGAACATCATAATGCTGTTTGCACACCACTTGCAGTGAGAAGATCTACTACATTCTCGGATATTGCTGCCCCTGTAAATGAAGCATTATTGCCTGAAATAGACAGCTGTTATGTCAAGAAATTGGTAAACAAGCATGATGAATTAAAATCTGAATGTGCATGCAGTTCTACTGGGTTAGCACAACTGCCGGTTTTGAACAATGAAGTAATTCTTAATTGTGCACTTACATCAGTTTGTACTCCAGAACACTCAACGACTGTGCCTGTTTTAAGTACGAGGAGAATTTTAACTCCAGAATCTTTCGTAAATGACAGTTATGAAGTGGATATAGATGTAATAGAGCCTTCTGTTCCAATTCTGTCACCAGATCAGTTTGTGAAAGACAGCTTGTCAGATAGGCAGTCAGAAACTCCTAAACTTGAGGCGGCTTTAATATCGTCTACTACAGAGACTTATGTTGTGAAGAAATTCCTACCTTCAAGATGGAAAGAAAGTGGAGATGGAGAGACAAGCAGACATGTTCATATACAACATGAAGCCTTTGAGATGCATAATGTAGAATCACAGGTACTTCATAATGACAAACCTAAAGAAAATCCCTTCAGTTTCCTTTCTGCAAAGGAACTTCAGACCCACAATTCGCAGAGGGAGAAACCGAAAAAGCATCCTGTTCTTTCTACCACAGTTATAAAAAATAAGCCTGATGCTGCTAAAGAAGAAAGAATGGAAACCCTACACCCAAAATCTAAAAAATGCCTTAGTAAAGCAATAATGGCATGTGATAATGTGCCTATACATACAAAAGCAGAAATATCTAAACATCTTCCAGTTATAAGTCCCATTTCAGCTGAAAATAAGTGTAAAGATGACAAAGTAAATTCATCTGCTGCATCAGCTTCTTTGCATCGAAAGAGGAAAAGTGAAATATATGTGGAAAATAGTAAAGTTACAGCACCAGTGTATGTGGAAGAAGTGGAAAGAAAAAGAACTGCCACATCTAACGTGGCCAATAAAACGCATACTATGAGATCATGGACCTTCAAACCCATGAACCGAGAAAGAGGAGGGCAAAGAAAGAAAGCTGGTGAGCAGTCTTTCCTTTATTTAGCACTTTCTGAAAGATGCCTTTGATTGAGAAATTTGTTTAGCAAACCGAACAGTCTAGTAACTGTCTAGTAACAGTCAGGAATATTTCATATCTGTGAAATGCAAACCTTTGCAATTTGTTAGAATATACATGCATTTTAAAAATTTGAAAACTAGGTCAGCGTTTTGAGCTTCAAAAATTACTTAATTCATTTTGTAAACATTAATGACAGTAGGGGAAATGTATCTGGCAGTTCTCCAGCACAGCCTTTGTTATGTAATTAAAATTTTCTAGAAACTTACTGCACAAGATTCCTGTCACATGTACACTTACTGTTGTGAATATTTGACTCCACTGCTTTGTGATGTGTTTTCAAATATGTAGTTCCCAAATCTCATTCATGCTGCCTTTTTACTTGGTGTATGGAAGAACTGTGTAATACAATAGCTCTTATTTACTCCTTTTTTACCTTTTGTTTGTAGTCAAAGTGCTTTGTTTAACTCTTCCGATCAGCAGGCAATTACTGATATTTCATATGGGTTCATGGGGAATTACTCCACTTTAGTGCTTTATAAATGTGATATAAACATTTATACACTAACTTTCACTGACATATTTGTTGCTTGTATTTGTGTGTTTATGCTTGTAGGTTCTTCGCTTCAGAAAGCATCTAGAACTACCAGCAGAATTAGTAAGCCCATCCCTGGAGTGGCTCAGTCTCACCTGACATTTGTGAAACCTCTGAAAACAGGTATGTGGACTTCTGGCATTTAGTAAAATGGTATATACTGAGCTGAATGTCACAGTTGTTTTACTGCAAGTGATTGATAAAGCTCAGTTGGTTAGAGCTGAGATGGAATAGAAGATTCTACCTACAATGAATCAATATCTAGTAGAAAAATCTATGTAACCTTTTGTGTTCCATTCTGACTAATAAGAAAATTAGTTGCAACACATGGCCAGCAGAAGGTAAAATGTTTCTTACCTCTAGCTTTGCCTGTAAGCATAAAAGCTACATTACTGATGTTCCCAGCTGACTGATAGTTATCAGTGAAATGCCTGTCCAATCTCTGATAACATTTTAATACAACAACAGAATACTTAAGAAGACAGATCTTCATACCAAAAAGATACGGATTTTGCAGTGTTAGTAGTATGAAGTCGATCTGGTTGGAAAAATAGATCTATAGAACAGCTCTTTCTGGATGTAATCTAAGTCAACTTGGTTTTGCCCAAAGGCATTCATTGCAAATGGCCTGAATTCTAGAAATCTTGTCTTTTTTTTCTAGTGCTTTAATAGCTTAGTCTGTGCTTTGTGGCTGAAATTTATGTAGTGGTGCCTGATCTGCAAGTCACTGAATATTCTAATGATCTACTTTTTCTGCTGTAGAGCTAAATGGAGTGTCAAACGTTAATGCCTTCCCCAATGAAATGCATGTTTGTTATCAGACACTTCAAGAACTGGAGAGACTCACTTTTGTGGTGGTTTTCTTTGTTTTTCTTTAAGTCATCCCTAGACACCCGATGCCTTTTGCTGCTAAAAACATGTTTTATGATGAACGTTGGAAGGAGAAGCAGCAACGAGGTTTCACCTGGTGGTTAAATTTTGTGCTTACCCCTGATGACTTCAGTGTAAAAACAAACACCTCACAAGGTGAGAGTACAAGAATTTTCGCTTTGTATTTTCATGTTCTTAAATTTCATCAGTAGTAATAAAGCATATATATAAATAGTAGTACTAACTTAACACTAGTCCCAGCTTGTCACTTCAGTTTGTGTAACTTTGGGTAAGGGTAGATTTTTGTTTTTTAATTTTTATGTATCACCTGTTTCACTTTTCAGCCTTTGACTTAATACTGTTATAATCATAAACCAAATATTCAGTAAAGTGTTTCAGTGGTGATAATGCTAGAAAATACATCATATGTTAAACTAAAAGCAGTTTTCACATTGCAGGCAGTGCTGTCTGTCCCAGCAGAATTTTATAACTAACCCCTTTTCAGAGTCATGTTTTCCCCTTGTGGTAAGTGTGGATAGCACACTTGCTTACACCAAGGGCAGCATACCACACAACTGACTAGGGAGTGTGCTCTGCAACAACAAATACATACTGGAGTGTGTGGCTGCAGCGCACCTCGGTGGGTGTTGAGTAGGGAAATGAAAAACATTATAGGTGCCACTCTACTAAAATGATGGTAGTGTACCTTTTCCTCTATCTTTAGCTTTAATATAAAAAGCTGATGATGGTACTGTTAACACTGAATTCCTAACATTTCTTATGAATTAAGTGTTATATTAAATATTTGACTAATACACATGTACTTGACAATATGGTTAGTGCAGCTGCTGATAAGTTTCCTGAGGGATAAATTCACTAGTCAGAAGGAAAACAAAATGTGAACTTGGAGAGGAAAAAAAAAAATGAGGTGGGAAAAGCTGCCTTTGAGATATAAATGCATACTTCTTGTGTGTGTTTAAACAGTAAATGCAGCTGCTCTTATCTTGGGAGAAGAGAACCATCATAAAACCAGTGTTCCTAAGGCACCAACGAAAGATGAAGCATCTCTGAAAGCTTATATGGCTCATCGTAAGCTAAATAAGTTACGACGTGATGCTTGCCGTTTGTTTACATCTGAAACAATGGTTAAAGCTATTAAGAAGCTGGAAGTAGAGATTGAAACTAGACGTTTGCTAGTTCGTAGGGACAGGCACCTTTGGAAAGATATAGGTAAGAATACTAAAACTCTGCATCCTCTCTTTTCTTGTAAGCAGAAAAAGGAATATTCACACACTTGAGTTGATATTATCTAAAACCAGTTAATAGACATTTCTATAACGTGAAATGTTTGTTGAATGTAATATTACAAGGTACTGTCTTGCAGGAGAGAGGCAGAAAGTCCTTAACTGGCTTTTATCCTACAACCCCTTGTGGCTGCGTATAGGCCTTGAGGTAAGTGTAGAATTTATGACTTATAATCAAAGTTAAAAGGACATATAGTGATTTGGTTTTTTAGTGGGAGATAATTCAGATTTCTGTGTACTTTTTGTTTTCATAATCTAGATAGATCCAACTCCATTAAAAAGGAAAATATTTAATCAAGGAAAGTGAGAGTTAACTCCCTCATCAATAGTACAAATGTAGTTTCCTTTCTGTTTCGCTCTTTACTAAACTGGAGGAAAATGCTGTTGTCATAGAGAAGTTCCTGATTGATTCCTTAGATGTAGATGATAGTACATGTCTTGAAATAAGACTGGATATCCTAAAATTAACTTTGATTTTATACTGCAGTGACAGATTTGAAGAACAGATTTATTTTTAGAGACTAATTAACATTTACTACTTCAGAACTTCAGTAATGTATGTTATTCAAAAAACTCATGGTATTTGAGAATTTTTAACAGTTCTGTTTTTCTCTTCTTTCATATTAGACTGTTTATGGAGAACTGATAGCTTTGGAGAGTAATGGTGATGTTATGGGCTTAGCAATATTTATCCTTAATCGCTTGCTTTGGAACCCTGACATTGCAGCTGAATACAGACATCCCACTGTACCTCACCTTTACCGAGAAGGTAATTACTACTTCCAAAACCAGGATACTTTTAGCACTTAACTTTTGAACTAGCAGTTAATAGGTTCTATCTTTTTAGGTCATGAAGAAGCTTTGTCAAAATTCACACTCAAAAAATTTCTGTTGTTAGTCTGCTTTCTGGATTGTGCCAAAGAGTCCAGAATGATTGATCATGACCCTTGCCTCTTCTGTAAAGATGCAGGGTTTAAGGTAAGAGAGCTGTGATTTGATGTCTCCCTCTAATGTTGTCCTAAGACTCAATGCAGAAATTTTTTACGATTATTATTTTATCTGACCATGTACTTTCCGTGAACATGTCTTGGCTGTTCAGTATTTTACATGACAAATATTACAGTATTAAGATTATCTTACCTTCCGTTTTTGTTTTTTTTCTTAGGCTAGCAAAGACCTTCTGCTTGCATTTTCTCGTGACTTCCTGAGCGGTGAAGGTGACCTTTCCCGTCATCTTGGTTTCTTAGGATTACCTGTCAGTCATATTCAGACTCCACTTGATGAATTTGATTTTGCTGTAACCAATCTGGCCGTGGACTTACAGTGTGGCATTCGTCTTGTGTGCGTTGTTATAGAATTATTCTGAGCGGTTCGGGGTTTTTGTATAATAATTAATATGAGCTCAACTAAACCATTAACTGTGAAATTTCTTTTGTTAGGAGAACAATGGAACTTCTCACCAAAAACTGGAATCTTTCAAAACAACTGAGAGTTCCTGCAATAAGTCGTCTGCAGAAGATACACAATGTTGACATTGTTCTTAATGTCCTTAAAGAACAAGGAATTCACTTGAAAGATGAGAGTGGTAAGGCCCAGAAATCAGTTTTATTCTAAATGCATCAGAAGACTAATACACACTCTAATTCCTTGTTTTATTTGATAGGTGCTTCAATTGATTCCAGAGATATTGTAGATAGACACAGAGAACGAACATTAGCACTCCTGTGGAAAATTGTCTTTGCCTTCCAGGTATTATTCAAGTACTTTTTGTAACTAACTGCAAGTGAGAGAGAATGAAAACACTGATCTTTCAGGAATATTTATGAAAGCCTTTACTAATTGAATTTTAGACTGTAAAATGATCCACTTTCAAAGTGCCATGCAAACTTTACTTAAATATGCTAACTCTTCCCTAACAATACCATTTAGAAAACCTTTTAAGTGTGCTTTTTCCTGTATATATTCATACAAGTTTTTGGAAAAAACTTTTTAAGTTCATGCTGTATGCCAATAGAATTGATAATTAAGAGTAAAATCATCTTGGTCTCAAAATGCTGGTAAGTTCTTACTAACTGAAGAGAACATCTTGTGGTTATGCTGACAGAAAATTCTAGAGTAAGCTCCAAAGCTACAGCTCGTCTGCTTTTTTCCTTTTGTCTGAAGCAGGCTATTTGAAGAAACATTCTTGAAATAAGAATGAAGATTTCTCAGGCATTACTGCAATAGCATTTCAAAGCCACTGGAAAAAAAATTGTAGAGGGCAGTTTTCTTAAGACTGTTAAAGTGAACATGACTTCGCTAGTATTTTTTAGACTAAGCATCCAGCTTACAAATCCAGCTGGAAAGAACTCATAGTATGAAAGTAAAAGTAAAATACAAGTTGAGGTGGCAGGAATATAATTAACTGTATCTAAAGCAAGAATGTTAATGACCATAGCCACTGAAATATCAGAGACCCAGAAGAACAGAATAAAAATCAAGTATAACTCTTTTCTTACTTAACTACTGTTACAGTATTGAGTAGTTACCTTCCTCCACTTGGTTTTCTTGTGTTTGTGTCACAATTGCATTGCTTTTTATTGAAAGAAATAATTTCTCTGAGCAATGGCTTTATTCAAGACCTGTGGATATTCTACTGTTTTTCCAAATCTTGTCACCCCAGCTCAAGTCTTTTCAGAATCCCTTAAAAAAGAAAGAGAAGTACATGCACACAGTAGGAATGCAGATGCAACTCCAAAATTGGTGTTCCCTCTGTAACTATGGTGAAATTACACAGGCTGTTCTGGCAAATTTCCCTGTTTCCCACAACTATTAACTAACGAAATAACCATTTTACACAAGAGTGAGAGTTCTTTTATTTGAGGCAGTTGGTAGTAGAGATTGCCAATCTACGCTGACTAGTACAAATTACCCAATACTGATTCAGTGTGGCAGATACTGCTAAGTGGTGAGAGTAGCTTCTTTTTAAAGAGCCATATTTATAGCCTCTGCATCCAGTGGCTATAATGTATAGCACATCAGGGTACTAATTACATAAATAAAATCTTTTTTTTCCTTCCTAATAGGTGGATGTTTTTCTTAATGTGGAACAGTTAAAAGAAGAAATTGAGTTTTTAAAGAATGCACACAAGAGAAAGAGGCAGTTGGGTTCTCTAAAGAATTTATCAAATGGTTGCAGAGTACAAGAAGATAATAGCAGTAACTCCTCACCTCAAAGTTACAGTGAAAATGTGAAACTGCTGATGGCATGGGTTAATGCTGTTTGTGGATTTTACAATATCAAGGTAAAGAGTTTTGTGTACATTTCAGGAATTACATCCTTTGCTTTCATAAGAATGCTTGTTCTTTACACAGCAGAATTCTTCAGACTATCAAATGTGTAGTAGCAGCCAATGGTACTTTTAAACACCCTTCTGGACTTTGTTTAATTTGATATAACCGTCCTGCTGTGGGTTTAGCTGCAGCTCTCCTTTCAAACAAATTTAATTACTGAATTAAACTAAAGTTTGGAGTAAAGAGGATTCCTCTCCTCAAAAAGGTGTTTGTTTAGAAGGGGCATGTTTTTTGTTCCTTCCAAGAAGAGAAGCCCTGTTCAGAGACTTGTCTGTGGTCACAGAACAGTCACATCTCTTTTTCTGAAGGACAAAATAAAGCTCTTTAAGACCAATGCAAGTTTGGGACTTATTTCTATACTGAGTACGTAAAGTAGAACTTTCTATAGAAGCATCTCAGAGATTCTTCTTTAGAAATATTGCTTTCATAAATATTTCCATTGGAGATTCACGGTGTAGTCATTCACACATTTTTGTTTCTGGTTTATCACAGCTGTATATCACTGCACAGTGAATGATCAAAGGAAGCAGTAGTGTAATAAATATTTTTGTACAAAAACTTACACTTAGGCACTTTGAAATGTGCAAGATAAGAAATTCTATATCCAGTTTATACCCATTACCTGGTTAAAAAAATTCAAGGAACTTGTATCTTGCTATATTTTATTTAACAGGTAGAAAATTTCACAGTGTGCTTCTCCGATGGTAGAGTATTATGTCATTTGATTCATCATTATCATCCATGTTATGTGCCTTTGGAAGCTGTGTGCCAACGTACAACTCAAACAGTAGAATGCTCAAGAATTCATACAGTGGGACTAAACTCTTCCTCCTCATCCTCTTCAGAGTCTGATACTTCTCTGAACACTACCGAAAGAATGTTTGACCTAAGTGAGTTATTTTTACAGCAGTTCATGTTAAATCTATTTTTTATGTACAACTTGATTTGACAAATGCTTTCTCTTTGCAAAGCTGCAGCTGCCTCAGTCCTATACAAGGAGCTCTTGGAAAATGAAAGGAAAAACTTCCAGCTGATCAATGCTGCAGTTTCTGACCTAGGTGGAATACCAGCAATGATTCATCACTCAGACATGTCAAATACAATTCCTGATGAGAAGGTAAGCTGCCTTTTAGAGTTGATGTAAGCATGTGAATAAGTCCTGCTCTTCTGTAGACCTCTTTAACTTGCCGTGTTCTGTGTTTATATAGGTTGTTATTACCTACCTATCATTTCTATGTTCGCGGCTTCTAGATCTTCGGCAAGAAACTCGAGCTGCTAGATTAATTCAGTCTGCCTGGAGGAATTATAGGCTGAAAAGGGAACTAAAGCTTTTTCAGGTACTCTTTGCCCATGCAATATTCATAGTTTCTGCTTTGAGAAATATGAAGTAGAAAATATAAATTCACTGTTTAGTTTATACAGGTGAACAGTATTGACATTTAAATTGATGAGAACACTTTGTAATAAAAATTTATGTCACTTTTGATATAATCTACTAAAACCCATATTCCTTTAAGACTATTCTAACGTAATTACATTTGTTTAAAGACTACTGTTTTCTTTTGTATTTTGATTAGAACTTGTGAGCCCAAAGTTCCTTTCCCAATATTTCAAACATAAATTAGTTGCACTGATCCCTTAAAACAAAAAGGAAGTTGTTAATTTTTAATTCTTCTTAATGTTTATAAGATGAAAAGAGTAATTAAACTTCTACGTGAATTTACCCTTATTTTTTTTAATGCTAAACTTCATTCGTGTTTTAAGTTCTGATATTTTGTTTCTTGCTTTTCTGGTAGTTTTATCATATCTTGTGATGATTTTAAAACTAGGACACTATTGATAAATGCCATCACTATGTCTAACTGAAATGCATATTATTTGATGTTGTAATGGTGTTTAGGTGAAATATTCTAAGAATCTGTGGTGTAGAAGGATGCAGAAGTAATACTGATGTAGATCTTCTCATCTTCGGCTTCTTTGCTCTATAGAAACTACACAACAGTAATGATGATGACAAAGTATTCCTTTTGCATCTGTTTTTATAACTAATAGTAAAGATGCTGGGGGGGAAGTGTATCAAAACTAAAACCCATAAGCATTGCATGCATTATTTTTTATAGTTAATGTTTCGATGTGTGCATATATACTTTGCCGTATGGAAGGATAGGCTAGCAGTAGAGTTCTGACAAGATGATTTACTTATTGAAGTGTGACTTTTGTTGGTCACTTTTTCCTTTTACTTTGGTGTACATTGATTTATTACTACAGTTTCTGGATTACTATAAAAACACTGGTTGGTATGTGCAAATAAAATTCTGGGCTGGATGTATGTGAGCTGGTATGGCTGTCTTTGTACTCTTGCATTATTTAAATATAGCTGGAAAGTTTTCTAGTGTGCCCCATCAGTAAGAGTATCTAAACTCTTATGAATGAGAACTAAAATTAAGGCTTAAAAGGGTTGCTTAGTACTGCTGAAAAATTAAGTAACAAAGGGGAAGATCTAGGAATGTGGGCGGATGCAGATTTAGGTGATGTCACCCCTTTACAACAAACTTGGTGCTGAAATAAATGTTCCGTCTCAGAAAAGTTCTTTTTCTAGATAAAGAAAAGTTGTAATATCACCAAGCCTATTTTTTATAAGTTTGCTTTAGATAGTTGTATTAATTCATTAAGAATTAGAATGAAAATTCCAATCCTAACTGCTCTGTGGAAACTTACTCTGTAGGAAAAAGACAGAGCTGCTCGGACAATTCAAAAATCTGTAAGAAACTTCCTGTCTCGTCGACACATCCTTAAGAAAATGAATGCAGCAGTTTTCATTCAGAAGCACTGGAGAAGATACTTAGCCAGGATGATTTTTTTAAATCTGAAAAAGACAAAACTGGAGGAAGCCAGAAGTAGATCTGCCACAGTCATTCAGGTAAAATGATCTAAAGTGAGATTACACAGCAAGGAAACCCTCTGAAATCTGTAAGGAAAAGACTGGCTCAAGGTCTTTTGTTCTGCTTGTGGTACCACATATCTTCATGTAAATACAATGTTCCCCCACATCTTTTGAGATATTTTGGTAACTTTCTCTTCAGAGAGGAATGATAACGTGCTATCAAATTGACAATAGGTGAACATTTTGATACACCATAAAAAATAAAAACACTGACTTTAAACCAGTCACTGTAAGGACTGATCAGATTTTCTTGACTTGACTCTTTGCAGCTGCCAAACGCCGCGGCATGGTATGGTGAGCACTTTCAGAATGGCAGGTAGTAGTTGGGCATTTAATTCCGCTTCTCAAGATACTTTCCTCATGTTACCCAAAGCTAAATATTACATTCTTGAGGCTTTTTGGAATGGAGATTAAGAATCACTAGTTTATCAAATAGTTTAAAAGGGAATCTTCTGTTGCTAGGGCAAATTTATATTTTTCCCAGAATGGGAAATGTTTAAGGAAGCAATGCCTTTTGCTTTTTTTTTATGTAGATATCTGGGCATATCTTCTTAGTGGTTAAGTAGGAAGAAAGAAATTTAAAAAGTCTGAGGTCTATAGTTCTCAAATTTAGGCTTGACTTGAGATACAATGAAGAAAATGCTAAATTCTTCTGTTTTATTCCTGCAGGCTTGTTGGAGGAGATACTCTGCTAGGAAAAGATATTTACAGCTGAGATACTATGTTATCTTTGTACAAGCAAGGATAAGGATGGTGAAGTCTGTTGCTGCATATAAACGAATTGTTGGGGCAGTTGTTACTATTCAGTCTCATCTGCGTGCATCTAAGTTGGCAAAAAAAGATTGGCGAAGATATGAAATGTTAAAGTCTTCAGCACTTACTATTCAGTCTGCATTCAGAAGATGGAGAAAACACAAAATGCAACAGAGAATTAAAGCAACTTTAGTGCTTCAGACTTATTTCCGAAAATGGCAGTCTTCAAAACTGGCTAAAAGAAAAAGGGCTGCCCTTATCATACAGTCTTGGTTCAGGATGCACAGAGATCTGAAGAAGTATCAATGTATTAGGCAAAGTGTGATCAAGATTCAGGCTTGGTACAGGTGTCAGCTGGCTAGATGCATTTACCAGGAACACAGGGTAAAAATAGTGACAATTCAGCAGTTTTACAGAGCTTATAAATTGGGAAAAATTGAAAGAGGGTACTATTTGCAAAAGCGTGCAGCAGCGATTATTTTCCAAGCTGCTTTTAGAGGCATGAAAGCACGTAAACTATACAGGCAAGTAAAAGCAGTTTGTCTTGTTCAGTCACTGTGGAGAATGAAACAAGAAAAGCTAAGATTTCTACAATTAAAAAAATCTGTTACCATATTGCAGTCACATGTGAGAAAATACCAACAAGTAAAAAGATACAAAGAGATTAAAAATGCTGCTTCTGTAATTCAAGTTTGGTATAGGGCATGTGTCACTTCTAGAGAAGCAGCTGCTTCTTTCCAGAGGATGCGTCTGGCTGCTATTGTCCTACAGTCTGCCTACAGAGGAATGGAAGCTAGGAAAGAGGCACGTGTATTAAAAGCTGTGATAAAAATTCAGGCAACTTACCATGCTTATATTGCCCAGAAGAGATTTAAAAGCTTGAAAGCTGCAACAGTGAAGATTCAAGCTTTTGTAAAGATGAGGCAAGCACATAAGCGTTATTGTGCATTAAGGGAAGCAACTCTTTATGTCCAGCAAAAGTATCGGTCTCGTAGGTATGCTCTTCGACTTAAAGAAGATTATAGGAAGTTGAAGGGAGCTTGCATAAAAATTCAAGCTGTAGTTCGAGGCTACCTTGTCAGGAAACAAATACAAAAGTGGAGGGAGACTGCAATATTTCTCCAGGCATGCTACAGAATGAAAAGGGACAGGCAACGTTATTTAGGCATCTATAGTGCTGCCATTGTAATTCAAAAATATTATCGTGCGTATGAAAAGCAGCTGTGTCAGAGAAAGAAGTTCTTGCAAGTTAAACAAGCAATTGTGTACTTACAGGCAGCCTATAGAGGTTATAAAGCACGGAAAAAGCTTAAACTTGAATATAAAGCTGCTATTAAAATTCAGACTGCTTTCAGAGCTCATGCTGCAAGAATGAAGTATAAGGCAATGGTTCAAGCCTCCATCATGATTCAGAGGTGGTACAGAGCTTGTAAGACTGGTAACAGGCAAAGACTGAACTTCTTAATGATAAGAGCAGCTGTGCTTTCTTTACAAGCAGCTTTTCACGGCTGGAAGGTACGAAAGCAGATTCGAAGACAATGTATAGCTGCCACTAAGATCCAGTCTACCTTCAGAAAATTCATGGCTCTGAAAAAATTCAGACTGATGAAAAATGCTGTGCTAACTATCCAAAGGCATTATAGAGCCAGTATTACAGGCCGGAAACAATGGCAAGAATATATTCAGCTGCGTAATTCTGTGGTGTGTCTTCAGGCAATATGGAGAGGGAAAACCGTGAGAAAATTAGTTCAAAAGAAACACAATCTTGCAACAGTTATTCAGTCCTATTACAGAATGCATGTAAATCAGCTGAAGTATAAGAAACTAAGACAAGCCACTCTAGTGATTCAGAAATACTTCAGAGCCTACTGTATGAAAAAAAACCAACGTGCAATTTATCTAAAAACAAAGGTAGCTGTGGTAGTCTTGCAGTCTGCTTACCGTGGGATGATTGTAAGGAAACAACTGAGGAAACTAAACAAGGCTGCTGCAACTATACAATCTGCCTTCAAATCTTACCTGGTCAAAAAGGATTATGAAAGACTTAGATCTTCAGCTGTAGCAGTTCAAAGGCGTTATCATGCAATTACTCATGCTAAACATCAAAGGCAGAAATATCTGTCTTTAAAAAAAGCCACAGTCAAAATGCAGGCAATTTATAGAGGTGTAAGAGTTAGGCAACGAATTCACTGTATGCATCAAGCAGCTATTTGTATCCAAGCCATATTTAGGATGCATCGTGTGAACATAAGATATCGTGCAATGAGAATGGCAGCAATTATAATTCAAAGACAATATAGAGCATTTTGTTCAGGCAAAGTACAACGTAAAAAGTACTTGGAGCTAAAGTCGTCTGTCATTATCCTTCAGGCTGCCTGTAGAGGCATGAAGGTCCGAAGAGACTTAAAAACTCTGCATCGGTTAGCAGCAATTATACAGTCTTATTGTCGAATGTACAAACAACGGAGGTATTTCAGAAAACAGTTGCTAGCAACTAGGCAGATTCAGCAGTGGTTCCGTGCTTGTAAGGAGCGTGATGCACAAGTTCACAACTATATGATTATGAAAAGTGCTATACTTTGTATCCAGGCTGCATTCCGTGGTATGAAAGCAAGAAGATATATAAGAACTTTGAATGAATCAGCTGAGCTTATTCAAAGAAGATTTAGAACTTTTCTCAAAAGAAAACATTTTATTTCCCTCAAGGCAGCTGCTGTTGTAATTCAGAGGCAATACAGAGCAATGAAACTAGCAAAAATTCAACGTCAAAAGTATCTCTCTTTCCTTAATGCTGCTGTTATCATACAGTCAGCTTATAGAGGATTTGTGGTTAGAAAAAAAATGCAACAGATGCATCAAGCTGCTACAGTTATTCAAGCAATGTTAAGAATGCGTAAAATTTACATTTCTTATCAAGCTCTCAGGCTTGCTTCAATAATCATACAGCAACGTTATCGTGCTTACAGGGAAGGGAAGCGTGTGAGAGAAATATACTTAAAACTGTGCAATTCTGTTGTAGTTCTTCAGGCTGCCTATAGAGGAATGAGAACAAGATGCTTGTTGAAGAAAAGACATGAGGCAGCTCTTGTAATACAGAGAAACTACAGAATGTACAGGGAGTGCCAGTGTTACAGAAAAGTTCAGTGGGCCACCCAGCTAATACAGAAGAGGTATAGAGCAAATTACCTAAAGAAAATTGCAGTACAGCGATACTCTTCGTTAAAGAAAGCAGCAACTTGTATTCAGAAGGCTTTTCGAGACATGCGGGCAAAAAAACAACGTCAAGAAATGTGCTGTGCTGCTATTGTTATTCAGAAAAAATTTAAAGCTTTTAGAGAACGTCAAAGGTATCTCGCTCTTAAGGCAGCTACTCTTGTCTTTCAGAGAAGATACAGAGCTCTGATTATGTCAAGACAACATTCTTCGGAATATCTTTCTCTTTGCAGAGCAGCTGTTCTTATACAGACTCTGTACAGAGGCATCAGAGTGCGGAGAAATATTAAGAGTTTGCATTCAGCTGCTAGTACGATACAGTCAGCCTACAAAATGCACAAGATTAGAAGGTCCTATCAAAATATGAGAATTGCAGCTATTGTTATACAGAAGTACTATCGATCCTACACTGAAGGAAAGAAGCAACGACAGAAATATCTGACAATGAAGAATTCTACTCTTATTATTCAAGCAGCATATAGGGGCATAAAGGAACGACGGGAACTGAAAATCATGCATGTTTCAGCAATTGTAATACAGTCTAATTATCGCATGTACATACAGCGTAAGTATTACGGACAGTTGTGCTGGGCTGTTAGAGTTACACAGCAAAGATTCAGAGCCAAAATGGCAAGGAAAGCTGATATGGAAAACTATTCAAAAATAAAAAAAGCTGTGATTTACCTTCAGTCCTCTTTTCGTGCTAAAAAAGCTAGACAGTTGTATAAGATCAATGTTGCTGCATGTTGCATACAATCATTCTTACGAATGCTTGTACAGAGGAGGCGTTTTCTTGAAAAGAAAGCAGCAGCAATAACTATCCAGTCTATGTTCCGATGCCAAAGAACAAGAACTCACTATAAATTGATTCAGAGTTCAGCAGTTGCTATTCAGAGGTGGTACAGAGCATGTCACAGGGCTCGTTTACAGAAAGCACAGTATTCTACTCAAAGACAAGCAGTAGTAATTATTCAGTCTGCCTTCCGTGGTATGAAAGCAAGAAAAATAGCAAGACAAATACGAGCTGCAAGAAAGATTCAGTCTTTTCTTCAGATGGCTGTGCAGCGTAGAAAATTTGTTCGACTTAGAACAGCAGCTATTACACTACAAGCACATTACTTAATGCATAAAACTAAATCACAATATACCAGCTATAAAAAAGCAGCAGTTACCTTACAGCGTTGCTACCGATCCCACTTGACTATGAAATGCCACAGGATGGCTTACTTGCAAACCCGGCGAAACATTATCATTGTGCAAGCTAGAGTCCGAGGATTCATTGGGAAGAAGAGGTTTCACAAAATTAAAGAAAGCACAATAAAAATTCAGGTACTTTTGAATGTCTAGTAGAGGGGTTTGGGGGTTGGACTTTATTTTCTTTTTTGCCTTTTTTTTTTTAAGACTACTGCTTTTGCAAACAACAGTTTAAAGCTATGTGTCAAAGTAGTATAGTGCGTGGCAAGTGTATAAAACTTACTCCCACAATGCACAGAAATGAGTTTCAGTTGAGCTCTATTTTGTCTTTCCTTCCTCTAGTACTTATCTTAAAAAGTAGTATTCTCTTTGTCTTCTGGTTTCTCCCCTAGAATTTTACAACTTCAGATGATTTCTGATACTTGTATTTCTGCTTTTTATCCCAACTGGATTTCACCTATATAAATACTAGTAGCTGAATGAATGTTTGCTTTGGTTAGAATGTGAATGAAAGGTGTCCTGTTGTGTTGAAACAAGTGGATACTGGTATTGTGTATACAATGAAGCCAATAGTAAAAAGTCATGACTGCTGCATTCTTTAAGACTCCTATTTAGTAAGGCATGAGTAAATGAATCAAGTTGATTCTTTTAGCTTTATGAAAGCCCTAGATAAATTTGAGTGCCTAGCTAGCATTCTGAGGAGTGTAAGGAGAGAAATTGCATTCTTATTTTACATTTGGATTGGTATCTTGAGAGGCACCCCTTGAAACTGTGTGAAACTGTATCTGATTTCTCAGGCACTCTAGGAAATGGGAATTATTTAGTTAGATGTTTTTTCCTTCCATCGTTGGCACAAGCAGTGTGTGGTCAGCAAGAAGAGTTGTTATTAATCTCTGTGTCACTAGCTAAATATCCATCCAGTGTGAATTCAGAGTCTTAAAAGACTAGTTGCCTTTTTTTTTTTTTTTGAAGATGAGGGAGGAAGGTATACTTCCTTCTTATTTATATTAATTAGGATTTGTAGTGGGCGTAACCTTAATTTCCTTTTATTTCTGGGAAAAGCTTCAAGTGATTTCCTGTGACCACCTTAGTTATTTTACCCTGAGGGAAGGGGTTTGTCTTCGGGGTATAATTGGAATGAAAGGATTTTTTTTTCCCACCGAATCAGGAAAGAAAAGGAAGCAGATAATCTCTTATAGTAACTCCTTAGGTTGCTGTTACTATCTTGTTGCAAAGTACACACTCTGCTTAACAGATAAGAAAACAGATGTGCTTTCTTCACCTCTACTTTTTTGGGGAGAAGTGGCACTATCATAGTTTTTTTTCTGAATGTTTAACTTAGATAATATGAACAATGTAAGTATGATTACTTTGCTTAAAAGGCAGGAAAAATAATTAAAAAATCAGATATATATTTACTTACATTACTGGTTTTATAACAAGTTGTTGAGTACAGCTGTAATTAAAAATATCAAAGCATCTTCCCAGTCAATATGGTGAAACATTCCAAGATGGTCTCTTTCTTTGAAGGCATTTTTCCGTGGATTTATTCAGAGACAGAAATACCTTCGGTGCAAGTTTTCTGCTGTATTAATACAACAGCACTACAGAGCACATCAGCTGCAAAAAATTGAACAACAAAGATACCATCAAATGAAAAGAGCTGCCATTACAATCCAGGTAACCCCAGAAGGTGGCATTTGTTGGATTTTCTTTGTTTTGGTTTGATTTTTGTTTCTTCATGATATAATTAATTTTACAGGCATTAAGAAGAGTGACATTTACGGTATTTCCCTGAATGTGTGAAACTTGCTTCAGAAAGCAGTTTCTAGATGTGAGAAATGTGATATTTATAATTATGCAGAGTTAGGAATTGTAAAAGTCATTCGTGCCCAAGTGAATGTCTTCCTTTTAATTGTTCCATTAAAAAAAAAAAAGTTTGGATTTTTTTTTTCTTTTTTTAATCTATTTAATAGGCATCATATAGAGGATATATGGCCCGACAGTTGGTTAAGAAAATGAAAGCAGCACAAGTAATTCAAGCCTGGTTTCAAGGCTGCAGAGCACGAAGGGAATATGCATCTAATATAAAAGCTGTACGTGTTATTCAGAGTTACTTCAAGACAAAACAGCAGCGGACCTGGTAATAATGAATTTCTCTACTTTTCAAAGCTTTTTTTATATGATGAATACTGCTTTGTATTCTAGCAAATGCCTATCAATTCTTGGGCTCTGACCATGCAACATGTATGTAATGGATGAACATAATCCTGTTGATGCCACTGGAGTTATTCTCTTGCTCAAGATTTTTCTTATGTTTAAATATTCTTCTGGACTGGGAGCTACCTCACAAACTTAAATTTTTCATATTGTAGATCTAGGAAGAGTAAACCTTGATCTCATTTTCACTTATCTTTTTTTATAGGAAGGATGTTCTGTATATTAAAATTCCAACATAAAACTAATAGGATGAAAAGCTATTCTGTTATAATGCATGATTGAATAGTTAAACTGATTTTTGTTTATTTTAAAACCACCTCACAGCAATATAAATGCTCTACTAATTAAGCCTGATGGCTCATCTTTATTCAGAGATGTGTTTTCTGCCACTAGCAGTAGAAGGTGCTGTTCAGGCACAGAATGTTAACCTGGCCGCTTTCTAAGATCCTCTCTCAGCAACCATGCTTGTTATATTATGGATGCTAGAACTTACATCCTTGCATATTGAATTTATTATGCTTTTATGGATTTGTTGGATGTCAGTCTGTCCAATGCCTGTTATACTGCTGTCTCCCTCACCAGCCTCCTTTGACAAAAAGTTCTGGAAGAACGTACTATGGGAAAACAGAGTATTTCCTGTTTTAAATCAGTGTTTCTGCAAATATTGCTGACTATCCCCTTGTTCTAGTGTTCCAAGATTTTGTTCATAACAGGTCTGCTTTCACAGTATCTCAATAATTTTATGAACCTTCACCATGTTCTTAGTTTAAAAATGCAAATGTTCTTAGCTTTTGGAAAAAAATTAAAAGGCATTTTCATGTTAGGTTTTTGAAAGTGAAGTCCTGTGCACTTACCATTCAAAGAAGATGGCGAGCAACCCTAACTGCACGAATGGTTCGACATCAGTTTCTGGCAACCAAGAATGCTGCAGTTAAGATTCAGTTGACATATAGACAGTACAGGGCTAGAACACTTCTAAGAAAGGTATGTTTTCACTTGCACTCTGCTATGTTATGGCTGTTATAAAAGTTTCCAGTGTATCCGAGTGACTTGTCATCAACTTCAGAAATATAGAAAAGAAAAAAGGTGGGACCAGAACAAAGATAGTTCAAATCAAAGCTATTCAATTTTCAAAATATTAAATTTTATTTTTGTTTGCAGCAATGAGATTAGTTCTTGTTTTCAAACAGTTTTATCTGGTGAATTACCCCTGTCTGTACAGATAATGAAAGAAAATGTAAAAAGTTCTGCTTGTTTTATTGCCTGTAAAGGATTAAGTTAAAGTGCCCATATTTTGACCCCGTTTAGACAAGAATAAAGTGCATTTTAACATAAGCTAGTATTACACAAGTTTGCTTCTATTTTCTATTTTATTTTTTAGAAATAAAAAAATATGTATTGATCATGACAGTAATGAATAAAAGTTTAATTATCAATGCATTCTTTAAAAAACTTTTTTCAGAAGCTTCAAGCTGCATGCTTGATCCAAAGAGCCTATAGACACTTCAAGGCAAGAAGGAAGCTTGTTCAACAGGAAGCTGCTGCTGTAATTATCCAAAAGCATCTGAGGGCTTGGCAGGAAGGCAGGCTTCAATTTATGAAATATAACAAAATTAGAAGTGCTGTCATTAAACTGCAAGCATTTATACGGAGTTATTTAGTAAGAAAAAAGGTTGGTGTACCTTAAATTAAAACTATACTTTTGATGTAAATTATCTCTGAACTTATTTTGGCATTAATTCCTGTTGGCATAAAAGGAAAACCTGATCACTTGTTGAAGTAAAATTTTTTGTTCACTACTTTGAGAATTGGGTGGTTCAAATTAGATCAAAATACAATTTGTCCTCTTTCTCACAATTCTTTAGTTCTAAAATAGGTTTTCATTGTTGAGTATTGTTTTTCACTTCCGACATCTTTGTCGCTTACTGTTAACTGATGTTTCTGCACACACATGCTTACAACGAAGCTGTCACACAATGAAACTCTGCGATATATTAATATGATTTTTTGCAATCACTTTTCTATTATTGTTTAGATTAGAGACATAGTGCTGAAGAAAGGTAGCTTGCTTCTGAGGTAATGACTTCTGAGGCATTTCTTCAGTGTCTAATATTGTATTGCTGCTTACTATGATCTTTGCATAGATCATAGAATCGTAGAACAACCAGGTTGGAAGAGACCCACCGGATCATCGAGTCCAACTGTAATGATGATCAGCTACCTCTGAGTATGCAAATTAATTATGTTCTTTGGCTTGTTTTCTTTCTACAGATTTCTGAACAGAAGCAAAAGAAGAAACTAGTTTATTTTACAGCAGCAGCGTATCATCATATCTCTGCAATTAAAATTCAAAGAGCATATAGGATTCACCTAATCTTAAAACTTGCACAAAACCAAGTCTCATCTGTTCTTATAATACAGGTTAGTCAAATTAAGGATGAATGATTTTGTGTAACATTGTCTAATTTTTCTGTCAGCTGAACTGTAGCACTAAGACACTGAAGTTTATTCACATGCAAAAATAATGCTAAATTATGGAGACTGTGATTTATAACACTGCTTATAACCAGCTAAACATAGTAGACTGGATCTCAGCAGGCTGTGGAGGCTTAAACACTTCAAAACTGAGGGAGGATGGGAAAGTTTTTTTTTCTTTCAGATCTTGAAGCTTGCTAAAGAAATCTGGAAGTAGGAAAGATCAGATGCAATAACCTGTAAGGCTCATGAAATGAAGAGCATTTCCTTACGTGAACAAGCCTCTTGAATACAGTGATGTGCTCAGTTGGATATTTCTAACCGGCTAGTGGCTACCAGAACCTGTCTAAGTTGTAGCATTTTTAATATAACCATGTTTTACTTCTCTAAAAATGAGATAAAAAAATGCGTTCCATATTGCAGCACTGCCTAATAGTAAAAATTATCTTCAGGTCTCCAAAGTGACCATTAGCTTAGTCCCAGTAATGGAAGGTCAGTGTTAGATAAACACAGAGGCTGAAACAAGAACTCTGAAATAGCTGTTCTCTAGTCAAGTATGTTATGGCAAACTTTGCCCTACTATACTCTTCCATATATACAGATCTGCTGTCACTCCTTATAAGTTGTTTTTTTGCGTTACAGCAAAAAAGAATGGGTGGAAGAGGCTTTTTTTTTGCTTAGATGTGGCATACAGTACCCTGTCTTGTTCCTCTGTATATGGAGGGGAAGAAACAGAGTTTGGAAATGAGAAAAGCGATGTGGTAGCTCTCCTTAAAAGCCAACCAAGAGAAAGAAAACTGGTAGGACAGAGTAATGCTGGGCACAAGTATAAATCAGGAGTAGAATGAATGACGAGCATCCCTGCAGAAAGGGATCTGAACATGTTGCTTGACAGCAGTCTCAATAGGAGTCTGTTTGCCCAAGAGGGACAAATTGTACCCTGAGGTGCATCAAATGTAGTATAACCAGCTGGTCAAAAGAGGGGATCATCACACTGTATTCAGCATTGGTGTAGCCTCACCTGAAGTACTGTATGCAGTTCTGGGCCCCACACTTTTAGAAGGATGTTAAAGTACTCCAAATGCATCCAGGAGAGAGCAACAAAGTTAGCAGAAGGCCAGCACTTCCTGAGGAGAGTGGCTGAAGACTCTGGGTTTGTCCTGTTTGGAAAAAAAGGCTGAGGTGTGCTCTACAGCTTCTTGAGGAGGGCAAATGAAGAGGGAGGTGCTAATCTCTTCTCTCTGGTATCCAGGGAATGGTTCAAAGCTTTGCCAAGGAGTTTTGGACTGGACATGAGGAAGCATTTCTTTACTTAGAGGGTGGTCAGACAGTGGAATGGGCTACCTAGAGAGGCAATTGGTGCACCGTCTGTCAGTGCCCTTAATCACAGGCTTTAACTTTTGGTCTGCCCTGAAGATGTAAGGCAGTTGGGCTAAATGATTATTGTAGGTCCCTTCCAACTGAAATGATCTGATATTCCATATGCTTCCCTAACTGCTCCTAGTTAAGGTTGAATTTGCAACCTTATATTTCAACCACTCCAATGTCAATCAAAGGCATGTCGTAGTGGTTATACAAGTGCTGTTGATGTTTATAGTGTCTGTATCTGTCAGAACTTATGTTAAAATAATCCTTCAGTTTTTATCAGTGCCTGTTTAACATGGGGAAAGGGCAATGTATGGAAGTCTTAAAATTACAGAAACTTTTTATTTATGTATTGTTTTAAATAGAGGTGGTTCCGAGCGAAAATGCAACGAAAGAGATTTCTAAGAGATTATCAAAGAATCATTCAGTTACAACATTTGATTCGAGGCTGGCTAAATCATAGGAATGATGCTGCAACCATAATCCAGCGAAATGTACGAAGATTCTTGGCTTGCAGACATAGGAGAAAATTTGCAGTTGGAATAATTAAACTTCAGGTAAACAGCTCTTTTAAGAAAACTGCACATTTTAAAAAATTTTTATTTTTGTTTCCATTTTATCTCCCATGGGTTTTAGGGGAGAGGAAAGATGTTGACTTTGAATTTATCAGTTAAATTGCAAGCTAAGGCAGCCTGATTTTAGACAAAAAAGCTCAATGCAACCTAGTCATGAAGGTGATATTAAGCAGATACTCATTGATTTTGACTTGTAGGAGGGGTATGTAGAATATAGATGTGTGCTTGTTTTAGTTTTTTGTCTTGAAAATCCAGTATTTGGAAGATTAAATACTGAATAGTAATTACTTAAAAATTAATAACTAAGCTAACTAAATACTTCATCAGATGCATTAAATTGATTTGAAATGGTAATGGAAGTTCTATTGTCTCTTTTACAACTTTTTTACTTTTTGTGAAATGTCTTTCCTTTAGGCATTGTGGAGAGGATATTCTTGGAGAAAGAATAACGACACAGCAAAAATTAAAGCTCTAAGACATAGCTTAGAAAATGCTAATGAAAAGAGCAGAGAAGAAAACAAATTGTGCAACAGAACTACAATTGCTATTGAATACCTTCTAAAATACAAACATCTCTCTTACATTCTCGCAGCATTAAAGCATCTTGGTCAGTAATTTTATAACAACTGACAAATTTACAAGATGATAGACACTGGGATTTTTCAGCTTACAAAAGCTGTAATTTGTAATGATATTTAGGCTATTTGTAAGACTGTGAAGTGTGAATGCATTATAGTAGAGATTTTTTTTTTTTCTCCAGACTAAAATTAGATTATTGATTTAAGAATGACATTGAAATGGTAATGTAGAGAGACAAAATCCTACGCCATTGCCTAGTAATACTATGCCTTACACAAGTCAATTATGTTTACTATCACTATATGTTATTCATGAATTGTTTTATCTGCTTAATTTTTAGTCTGGAATATTAAAACTATTGATTTTGAAATACTTGTTTAAATCAATAATTGTGATTTCTACTTCTTTGCACTTCTACTTAAAAATAAGACAAAAACCTAGTTTGCAATTTAATTGCTTAAACTTCACAGTTTTCTTTTTAAATTATCATAGAGGTTGCTACCAGACTTTCCCCTCTTTGTTGTGAAAATATGGCCCAGAGCAGAGCAATTCTTACCATTTTTGTGCTGATCCGAAGTTGCAACCGGAGTGTTCCGTGCATGGATGTGATCAAATATTCGATTCAGGTTCTACTTAATGTTTCAAAGGTAACTTTAATATTCTCTTTTGCAAGTTTATAAGCTATAGACCTCTATTGTAGTATTTATTTATCCACAAAATTTTTGAATAAATTTGAAGCAACAAAATTAATAGCTTTGAACTTTAAAAGTTTCTGAATTTTGACTATGTTATTTTGAAACTAATCATCTACTTTTCACTGATTATGATTTAATTTTTTTTGGCAAAATAAAATTATTTCATTGCAAGGTATCGGAAGTACTGCATGAAACTATGTAGAAATGTGTAAAATTGTGTTGAAATGCAAAACTGTAGTTGTTAGGATAAGCTATGGAATTTTTTTTTAAGGTAGAAATGTGTATGTTCCAGAAGACAAGCTACTTTTCCATATTCATGCCACAGAATAGACTATATTTTCACTTTTTGATTTCTTACGAACTGATTATTCTCATGAATTCATAAAGCTGCTTCAGACTATAGTAGCGTAGTTATTGTCTATGAATCAATTGTTCTAGAGTTTTTTTACTTTGAAATGTAAAGTATTTGCTAAACGTACTTGATTTTATCCATTCTACAGGCATTTACATTCAAATTCTTTTATTTCAGGAAAAAAAAACATTTAGGCTAAACTTATTCTTAAATTTCTCTAAATTTATTATAATGTATTCTTCTGTTTTAAATGTAAAATCACATTCTGTGGGCTTCTAAACAAGGGAGGAAACCAAAGGGTAGCTTTTTATAACCTTTTACAATAGTGTAACATACAGTAGTAATTTTCATTTTGTGGAGGCCAGATCAGATAAAAATTTAATCTAGGGGAAAATATGGATTTTGTTTCTTCCTCTAACCTGAAATGCATTTTAATGATCTATCTATGTAATCTGTGTTCTCTTTCTTACATAACAGTATGAAAGAACTACTCAAGCAGTTTATGAAGCAGAAAATTCTATAGATACGTTACTAGACCTACTGCAAATGTACAGAGGGAAAGCTGGGGACAAAATTTCAGAGAAAGGAGGAAGCATTTTCACAAAGACCTGTTGCTTGTTGGCCATCCTTTCAAAGGACACAGAAAGAGCTTTGGTAAGACTTAAATGTTTTGGGGTTGATAGTTCAATTTAAAATGCTTCTCTTGCATGTTCTGGGGGTGTTTGTAATTTTTATTTGCTCCCTATAGCCCTCTCATTATGGCTATAATATTAATTTTGAGTAAGCTCTGATTTAAAAAAAAATAATTCCAAGGTGGTGAAAACACTTTTTTTGTGCTTTATATGCCCTGATCACGTGTAGCTACTCCATAAGATACAGAGGTTGTGATCCTGCAATCCTTGGAAAATTACAATTGCAATCCCTACTTTCATCAGGGTGTTGATGACTTTCTATCAATTGCTTAGCATTAGATATAGTTTACTTGCCATTAATTAACTTTATTCCATTTCCTAAAGTTTAATGTTACTTTTCAAATAAAGTTAAGATCTTTATTGTCAGTAACAACTTGCAATACAGTGCATAACTTTGTGTTTACAAATTTTATTGTAACAGAGTCATAGCCTGTTTCTGAAATAAGAGTCTTTTGCTTGTACCTATTGCTAGAATCCCCAATAAAGTTATTAGAGTAGCCTGCATTCTGTGCTACAAGTTCAATAACTGTTTATCCATCAGATATAGGCACTTAAGTTACCCATTGACCTGTGATGATTGCATTATTCTTTCATTGCTATGAAGACTGATAGAAACACTAGTTTCTGTACCAGTCATTGAAGACATATGCCAATGACATTGGAAAAATTGTTTTAATGAGAAATTAGTAAAATTTGACTTTTTAGAGCCTGATTTTTTTCTGAGATCTCTAGGCTCTTACCAGTTGTTAAGTGTTTTGAAAGCATCAGACCAGTGACTTGTAGGCGTGCTGGCTTTAACACTATTTGACTGTACTGTTGGGCAGAAGTTCAGCTTAAATTATAAATGTTCTCTTTTCATTACCTAAAACAGATTTCTTGATCTGTTAACTTGCTTTCGAACTGACTATATTAATTGTGTACTGGTTTTACCTTTTCTCAGAAAATACGGAGCATACCACGAGTAGTTACTTGCATTCAAAGCCTGTATAAACTCACAGCTCGTAAACACCAAATGGACGCAGAGAGAACACTTGTGAAGCAGAAAACCACCTCTTTCTTAAGTGGTGCTTCATGTGTTCCAGTAACTCCTCTAAGAACAAAAACAGTTTCAAGGTAAGAGCTTAAAATTAGTCTTTCTGGTTTTGCTGTGGCAATATTTTAATATATATTTTATATATATATATATAAAATATATAATAT
>WAAB01012114.1:302087-319910 GCA_013389865.1 Piaya cayana
AAATGATATAATATGGAAATGATATTTTAATGAGAAGCTATTCCTATTTTCACAGAATTAAACCAGACTGGGTTTTGAGGAAAGATAACATGCAAGAAATTGTGGATCCTCTGCAAGCCATTCTGATGGTGATGGATACACTTGGTATTACCTGCTACTGAAATGTAAATTATGTATATGAAAATGTATTTGTACAGCATGTATGTAGTATTAAAATTTTGGAAGAAAGCAAGCAATTGTCAAGCTACCCTTGAAAATGTTTTTTTCAAGTTGTAATTAATGTTTCTGTAACTTTCTTGTATTGTAAAGAGCTTTTGAAATCCTGTTTTGTGCTCCTACCAAAAGCAATTGTAAAATAAAATAAGCCCTGGAAACTTCAAATGCAGTAATGTATTCTTATTACATGGCTGTTAACATAAAAATACCGTGGGATTCATCACACTGATTAAATACTGTAGGTTTCTATTGAAAACAGTTGTTTGGTTGGATAGTTACTTTGGCTTGTCTGATCTATAGAGTTGTAGATAGGAAGGGAGGTGTAGTCTCTGGATATCAAAACTGTTTTGGGGGAGCAGGAGTTTATATTCTAGTAAGGTTTTGAGATTTGTGTGTATGTAGGAAAATTATTTTTTTGCAATTCCTATTTTTTAAAGCACTATTAGATGATGATGGAGCAATGGGATATTGTAGGGGTGAATTTAGAAATTCTGACCAATTACTTCAAAGGAGGTGAGCTGCGAGTGCTTTCTTCCTCTCAAGTGAGCAGTATCTCATCTGTATCAAGTGTGCATCTTGTCCAGCAGTATAGATGGTGTTCATCACAGTAGCTCCCTTTTAAATTCTGTTCTCTTGTGCCCAGAAATTGTGCTTTCTTAGAGGAGGGCCAAGAAAATAAACTAAACTCTAAAATTTAAATATTAGGCCTCCTAAGGCTGGAATGTGACGCCAAATCAACTGATAGCCATTAATCAGTTAGGTGATAATGCATTAAAAATTAGGTCCTTTTTCTGTTTTTTTTGTTTGTTTGCTCCTTTTCTGGTTATTCTATGATTCTAGAAAGACTCAAAAGGGGCTATCTGTATACAACAAAACCCAACAATACATATCATAGAATCACCACGTTGGAAGAGACCCACCAGATCATTGAGTCCAACCATTCCTATCAAACACTAAACCCTGCTCTGGGCAGCCTATTCCAGTGCCTAATGACCCTTTCTGTGAAAATTTTTTTTGTAATGTTCAGCCTAAACCTCACCTGACAGAGCTTGAGGCCATTCCCTCTTGTCCTGTGCCCTGTCACTTGGGAGAAGAGGCCAGAACCCTCCTCTCTACAACCTCCCCTCAGGTTGTTGTATAGAGCAATGAGGTCTCCTCTCAGCCTCCTCCAGGCTAAACAACCCCAGCTCTCTCAGCTGCTCCTCATAAGGCCTGTTCTTGAGCCCCTTCACCAGTTTCGTTGCTCTTCTCCGGACTTGCTCTAGAACCTCAACATCCTTGTGGTGAGGGGCCCAGAAGTGAACACAGGATTTGAGGTGCGGTCTCACCAGGGCCAAGTACAGAAGGAGAATAACCTCCCTGGACCTGCTGGTCATGCCGTTTCTGATACAAGCCAAGATGCCATTGGCCTCCTTGCCATGTGGGCACACTGCTGGCTCATGTTCAGTCGCTGTCGACCAACACTCCCAGGTCTTTCTCCACCAGGCAGGTCTCTAGACAGACTTCTCCTGCCCCAAGTGCAGGACTCAGCATTTGGCCTTAAACTTCATGCCATTGGTCTCAACCCAGCAGTCCAGCCTGTTCAGATCACTAATGGCAGTGGCTGTGTTCTTAGAGTAAGAGCCTTCAAAATGAATAATACATAGAATGCAACTCACTGGTCATATGGGGATAAGCTGGAGGAGGGGGAAATTTTCCACTTATTTCAGCCAAGGTAAACATCTGATAGCAGAATGCCCTTTAAACTTGGACTAGGAGAGGTTCTGAGGGGGACAGTATTCATTTAGTTTAGGTTGTTCTGCAAGCTTGTTTTCTAGTTTCACTGTAAAATAATAAATTCTGTCTTCTTTGATGTTGACATTACACTGATGTAAAGTATGCCAAATGGAAGTAGAGTCCTGTAAGTCTAGTGTTAGAGTGTTTAGAGAACTAAAATAAAATGAAAACAGTGTTTTCAGTGAAATGACTTGTTTCAAAATGCCATGCATACTAAGGCATTTGTGAATACCTTTGAAAATCAAGTTAATTATTTACAAAAGTAGTACTTTGGGAGTTTTCACAGGTGGTGAAAACTGTTGATGGAGGCAGTAATGAAGATGAGTTTTAAAAGCTGTTTGTTCTTCCTAGTTACAATGTATTCAGGCAAACTCTTTGCAGAAGGTAAATGCACTGAATTCTGTTGTTAATAAGTGTACATTGAATCTAGAATACATAGTCCAGGTAACATAAATGCAATGTTTTTCATAAACACTGCTCTTAAAATAGAATTCTATTTTGAGATGACTGATGATCGTGATTCAACTGTAGCTCAGGGCTACAGATTTATCTCCAGGCTTCAAACCTGTAATACAGAAAGGTTCAGTCTTTTACTTACTCAGAGAATGTTTCTTTTGAACTGTATTTGAGTCATTTTTTAGCACTTACACGAGTTGAGCTTTGTACTATCGAAATATTTTATATATTGATGTGACTTGGTGACTGAAATGTTTTGACTTGCCAGGAAGCATAAATGTGTGAGTTGAATGGAATCTGCAGAAGCTAGTCTGGAATGGTTCCACATTTCCTATCCCTGTTTTTATTATTGCTTGAAAATCCTGGGTTTATGTAGCTTACAGACCACTTGAACTGTATATTCCCAGAGCTGTTAAGTGTATGTGAGAGTATACCTCCATTAACTGAAAAGGTGTCTTTTTTTGCATTTAATTTTGTACCTACTATTGTGTGTTTTAACTCCTGCATGCACATTGCAACTACTTTTGCCTTCTCTAGAATTCTGTCCTTATGCAAAGCAGTTGAAGTGACACATACCCTTTGGAAAGTCAAACAAGGTGTGTAGGTAGCAACAGTTTCTGTCTTTAATGACTTAAAAATCCGAATTAACCTCAAGTTTGGGTGCCTTTATTATTACTGAGATGTGATAGAGTGGCTGTGTGAGGAAGGGAACTGTAACCAAAAATATTATCTTGTCATTTTCTATTTAGTGAAATACTAAATATGCAGAAAATACTAGTAAATGCAGTAGATTCTAGTGACGTTATTGAGTGAAGGAGCAATCGTT
This sequence comes from Piaya cayana, assembly GCA_013389865.1. Lineage (NCBI taxonomy): Eukaryota > Metazoa > Chordata > Aves > Cuculiformes > Coccyzidae > Piaya > Piaya cayana. The sequence goes on from WAAB01012114.1 coordinate 305,362, forward strand.
TGGGTTTTTGGTTCTAATGTGTATACACTGAATGCAGCAGTGCCAACTTGTAGGAAAACTCTGATTATTATGAGATTCACAGCTGGTGAGCCAGTATTTAAAGCTTGATTCTGCAGGTTAGATCACCCTGTAATGTCATGTAGGGAATTTTTGAGACCCAAAGGATAATTTTGTAAGAAAACTGAACATAAGTATTGCTTTTTACTTTTTTTTAATACTTACTGTCATAGTTGGCAAAACATCTTTGCATGGTTGTTTGGTTTTGGGTGTTTTTTTATTTGCAGTTCTGCTTGTTCTTTCCTTAACTTTCACTTTTTTCTTTTCTGTTCTTAAATTCCCTTTCTTCAGCAAGTTTAGTGTCTATATTTTCTCCTGGCAGTCTGTTCTGATAGTGTTTGCTGAATGAGGAGCTATGCTACAGCTAACCTTGACACTGTTGCCACTGGATTTTAGAGCAGGCTTCAATATGTTTATGCAGCAAAGGGTACTCATTCTTGCATCATCTGGGCAAAATAAAGAGATGTTTCCTGCATCAGTTTTGCAAAATTTGCACTAGGAAGTTTCATTATACAGCTGGTATTCCTGTGAAACTAAAGAACAAAAGCTGATATAATTGTAATAGTTAATTTCAGTGAGTCTTACAAGCATGGGAGGTCTTGTAAGTATTCAAAATTTCCTTCACTTTATTTCAAAGCCTGAATTAATCCATGTGATATTAAATAAATGAATGTAAAATGAAATTCATATCTGGACTGAGATTTTTAGTGAGAATTATATTTGTTTTTGCAGATAATCCTTGTGATTTGCCACATATAGAAAATGGAAAGATTGCCCAGTACTACTATAGTTTCAAAAGTTACTATTTCCCAATGCGTAGGGGGAAAAAACTTTCCTATTCTTGTGTGGTTGGTTATACAACTGAAACTGGGACTCAAGATGGAAGAATAACTTGTACAGCAAAAGGATGGTCTCCAATACCACAATGTTACAGTGAGTTAGTTTTATCAATCTCATCATTGCTTCTAGCAGGAATCTTTTCTAGCTGGATTTCCTTGAACATACAGAACAGAAGCTCTTTAATGAGGGGTAGAATGTGTACTTTAGGACAAGTTGAAGTCAGTTCTTTGTGTATACAAACTATATATGTCAATACATGGAATGTGGTTACAATAACGTGTATTTCAAGGGCTATTACCATCTATGTTTTCACAGAAAAACTAGAAAGTGGCATGTTTTCCTTATTTTGGGAAAAGCGATAGTTTTCCCCCCTCAGATGTGTATCCTCTAGAGACTCCCTAGCTCTAGATTCCTTGTTTGTTGTGTTCCATTTTATTACCATTGGTTTGATGTATTGTTTGATGACTAGAGTAGAGTCTCCAATAGGTCAAGAAAACAAGATTAAATCAGGATAGGTAAACCCATCCCTTCTTTTGTTTATCAGAGAACAAAAAAAATTCCATTAATTCTTTCCAACCAAGCTGTCTTCTTTCATTTAGAAAAATGTAACAAGCCTCTTTTGGAAAATGGCATTTTTTATGGTACAGAAGTATACTTCAAAGTACACGAGGAGCTGAAATACGAGTGTAATCCAGGCTACCACACTCCAAGTGGTGGTACTGAAGATGCAGTGCAATGTTGGCCAGAAGGATGGTCCTCCCAGCCAAGCTGTACTAAAAAATTTGGTAGGATCCTGCATTTTTCTCCTTTGAAAACTGTCTTCTGTGTTTATTGTTCTGCCATAGGTTCTCAGCTGCACATCATGGGAAGAAGTTGTCAGATGTCACATGCTGCTAGTTCTATAAATTTGTATAAATAAAATTATACTTAAAAGAATCACTATAGATGAAGTTCCATTTTTTCAACTAAATCCACTACCATTCAATCTTCTCAACTGAAGAACTTGTGTAAACTATGCATTTTTTAATTATTCATTGTTTGCAAAGATTTTGCCTTGGATACAACCACCTAAGGGTGTTTCTAAGGAAAATGTTAGGTTATTAACTTGAAGTGAAAAGAGCAATTGATATTATGCATACACTTTATTTCAGAGTCATGTCAAGTACCCAATTTACGTCACGGCAGCTACTTCACATCCCAAAGAGAGCTTCAAGTGAATGAAACGCTGCTATACAAATGTGATGAGGGATATTATACTGCAGGAGGAAACACTACAGAAGAAGCAGTGTGTCTAACACATGGGTGGTCCCTTACTCCAAACTGCACCAGTACGTAATGGACTGGAAAATAATTCTGTCTGAAATGAACAAAAACTTACGAAAAGGCTTTTTTTAATAAGCTCTTGGGAACAGGAGAAAGCCTTCTTCAACTGTTTTTCACTGCTGTGTGTTTTCTTTCTAGAAATAACTTGCTCCTTTTTGAGTGCAATAGAGCATGGAGGTTTCTATCCTGTGAAGAAAATCTATGAAGAGGGAGATGTAGTTCATTTTTACTGTGAGGAAAATTATTCTGTCAGTGAATCTGACCTAATTCAATGTTACTATTTTGGATGGCATCCAGACCCTCCAGTGTGTGAAGGTACCCTGTTTTGATAGTTCTACTATGTTAAATTCTTAGTGAAAGACTAGCACCATTGTTCATGAAATGCTTTATGAGTACTAAATAAATCCCTGGTGTACCAGTTCACAGCCTACATGGAAATCGAGTGTTAGCTGAAAGACACAGAGCCAAGGTAAGACTGCGGAGATGATTTGAATTAGTTTTCAGTGGACTCCAAGGATAGAGCAGCAGCAGAATGCCATTTTGTCATGGAGTGTACTGATAGGGCGGGGGGAGGAGGGAGGTTAGTGTATGTAAACTGAAAGAGAGATTTGGATTAGATGTTAGGAAAATCAGTAGTGAGGCACTGGAACAGGTTCCCAAGAAAAGTAGTGAATGCCTCATCCCTGGAGGTGTTCAAGGCCAGGTTGGATAAGGCTTTGAGCAACCTGACCAAGTGGAATATGTCCCTGCCCATTGCAGGAGGGTTGGAACTTGATGCTCTTTAAAGGTGCCTTCCAACCCAAACCATTCTATGATTCTAGAATACCTCTATTTTATATTTTTCGAATGTAAAAGCACTTGTTTGTTATGTCTTCTGTTGTGTTAAGAAAATGGTAGAAAACAATTACTCTGGATCAACAAAAAATGTCTGAGTTATTGGCTTATATGCTGTATAGTAAAATTGATTGTGTACATGTTTTGATTAGTAAGAAAACAACATGCTTTTTTTAATTTTCAGATGTAAAAAATAAATGTCCTCCACCACCACTTCCTCCTCATGCCCATAGCACTGTAGTTAGAAGAACATATCATAATGGGGACAAAGTTCATATACAGTGTCAAAGTAATTTTGAAATAAGAGGATCAGAGGAAATCCAGTGTGAAAAAGGAAAATGGACATCACCTCCTATTTGTATTGGTTAGTAGTTTTGTAAGGACTGACAATTGAAGTGAAACTATTCTTCAAACAGTGTCTTAATTTTCTGGAGAGCATCTGTTTCTCCAGTATCTCCAAAACTGTTTATTTCCTGCTGTGTTAAAATGCTTCAGAAGTGAAGTGCTGTGTAATTTGCAGTCAATCCATTGTTCACAGATTAAAGAGAAAGGATGAGTTAGCTGAATTCAGCTGACATCCGTGTTGTGTAGTTCTCACCTGGAATACTGATTTTATTACATCTTACAAAGCATCAATGTCTATCTCCTTTCGTATCTGAAAATGAGTTGTTTTTAAGAAAACTGGTTCTAAGTTTCTGCTATGATTATAGGAACTATGGGTAATTGGGAATCTGAGGCACGACCATCACTTGAAGTAGATACAGCAGCAGGGACAAGCAAAACATATCTCAATGAAGATACAAGTGAGTGAACGTCACTTTTCAATACTCTGCAATGCTATTCTAGGCATTTTATGTCTACTCTTAGTACTCTTTTGATGAGGTTCCTAGCTCTTGAAAATGGTTGCATGTGCTACAGATGTCATTGTAGCAGTCTGAATGAATCAATGGCGTTATTGCTCGTTTCTAGTGATTATAATTGACACCTGTAAGCCTGCTCTGTATTTGTAGTTTTATTTCATAGATTAACGTTAACCTTCAGTCATTTTGTACCTTTACTGTTAATGTTGTCTGAACATGCATATTCATTAGTATTTTTAATCCTTTGACTAATAGTTTCATGGAGGCTTCCTTTGTTTGATTTGAACTAAGTGTGGGCTAAAAGTTTCAAGCAACAAAGACAGTCTTATCGCAGAAAAAGAATTAATCTATATGGATGTAAACCAGCAAGAGTCAAGAGCAGACATAAATGTGTGTAGAGGGAAATAGAATGCTTGTCAGTGATTTGGTAAGACAAATGCAGGGTTTCTAAAAATTTGAAAAATAAATTGTATTGGCTACATACAAATAAAATATAAAATTTTTGCTCAGTCTCTAATTAGTCTAATGCTTTTGCCAGTGTTGACACTGTTTTAAGGATGTAATTACCTGTTTTCATACCTTACATTAGAAATGCAGCAAGACTGTACCTCTCCACCAGTAATTAAAAATGGTGTTGTTCTTGGCCCATTATTGACAAGATACAAAAGTGGTTCCTCAGTAGAATATGTTTGTCAGCGTTACCATGTTTTGGATGGACCTAGTAATGTTTACTGCAAACAAGGAAGCTGGACAGAACAACCAACCTGCTTAGGTAAGTCTTGTGAGAAAAAGAGCTTTGTCGCATGGGCTATAGAAAGGTAAAACTGGAAAGAACCTCTAGATAATCTTTTCAGGACCACCTTTCTCTTTCCTTTGAGTTAACAAAGATTCCAGAAACATGAGGATGAACCAAAACCAAATATATCTAGATCCCTCCTCTTAGATGTTCTCTGCCCTGATTTTACAAATAGCCAGTTGATACCTCTGTTTTCCTGAGTGAGCTATGTAGCTACCCCTTCTACCTAGGAGGATTCTCTTAATTTCTTTCTCCCATATTCTCCACTCAGTGAATTTCTACCTGTCTTTCAATAGATGTTTAGAAGGAATGATTGCAGCCATTGCCAAAGCGAGTTTTAGATGTGAATACAATGACTTCTTGGTCCATCATTTTTAAACCTCCTGGTTTGGGGTTTTTTTTATTGTCTTCATAATTTCATTCGAGATTTTCTAATTTTTCTGTGTTGTTCTTCAGTGTGTTATTCAAAACACATTATAGAACTCCCATTAGGAATTTACCAGCAGGAATACTACATCTGATGATGTACAAGAGTTGTTTGTTTATCTTTCCTCTCTTCATGTGATAAAATAACTGTTTTATTAGCATCCTGTGTTAAATTTACTTTAATTGACTTAAATTGAATTTAAGTTTATAATCTGCTTCAAAAATGCATTTCAGTTTTGATTACTTATATCTAAATTAATAAAAAGTACCTTGAAAGTATTGAAAGGTCCAGATCAGCATTCTTGGATCTGAATACTCACCTTTAACAAATCCACTGCAATAATGAAAACCTGTTTCCTGTGAGCGTTATTGTCTCCTAAGCATCCAAACACATCATTCTTCCCATGTTTTCTGGAACTTCTTTTCAACCCTCAACTGATCAGACAAGAAAGAGTACACATTGTAGTTAGTTTCTGGAAAATATCCATGGCAATTAGTTCTTATGGTGCTGTTACACTACGCAATAGCTCATTTCTCCTTACCTTTCCCCCAACAAAGCATTAATAAGGGCATCTATCAGGCAATGATTCTCATGGAACTTGTAAACAAATATTTTTATGAATGTCCCTCTGTCATGCTTTATTGATGTCGAACAGTGGTTTCAAAAGTTAGAGGTTAACTGACTAATGGAAAGCAATTCTATCTGATGTGACCCTGGTGCTATGTTTTAAGAAACCTGTCAGAAAACAGCCAAAATAATAGTCACCTTGTATAACCTGAAGAAACCCAAAGAAAAAGACAAAACTCCCAGAAAATGTTTTTGGAAGATATCTACATTTTTTTAAGTGACAAAATAAAAAGGCTACTTGTTAAAACGCTTCCTTAGGTTAACAGCTAAACTTACTATATATTAATTATTGCTATCCTCAAAGGGCTTGCCAAATCTGATAGGTTAATTTTGATGGATGACAATTTTCTTTATAAAAAGTCCTTTCAATTTACATTAAATAAGTCCTTTTCTTCTTCAAGGATAAACCTAGGCTGCCATATGTTTACAAATATTTGTAGAAACCAGATTTTGTCAGAAATGTGGGGGTTTATGTGATTTACTGTTCCTAGTTTATAATTCTTTTTTTGGTATTATTTATGTTACTTTAGCATGTTTCTTTGTTTTCATTCTTTTTTTAAATGCGTCTCTAGTTAACTTCTTGCAAGATTCTAAAATATTTAGAACTATTCATTTAGATTTCTTTCTCTTGGTTCCTTCAAAAGGGAGATAAGAACCCACTTATGATTGCTTTTTATTGGAATATACTTTTATTTCCTAGAACCATGCACTCTTAATGAAACTGATATGAACAGTAACAACATAGAGTTGAAATGGAGACAGGAAGAATTAATTTTCCTACATGGAGATCTTGTAGAATTTGAATGTAAGCAGGGATACAATTTTTTCCAGACCATAGTACCATCTCCTGGGAGGACACAGTGTAACCATGGCAGACTGAAATACCCGAAATGCATTATGCAAGGTAAACCAATACTTTTTAATTGCCTTTTTAAATAGATCTGAGATTGATTGATTAATTGGAAACAAAGACTTTGGCAGTGCAGACCTAGAATCTGTTGTAAATAATAGATGGTTAGATTTCAACAATACAGACACACACAGATGTCCTTGCACAAGACTGCTACGTTGTTAAATATATCCAAGCACAGAAACCCAGTACATTTTCCATTGTTAAGGGGGGCTGTAGAAAGGTGGGAGGAGCTGTTATCCGAGCCCAGGGAACTCAGCTCTGGAGAAAGATGACTGTAAACAACTAAATGCAAGAAGGGATTTCTTATGGTTAAAATTAGGCACAAGATTACATTTTGATCTGAGACACAAAGAAATAGTAAGATAATACACTGTCTGATAGAGACAGTGAGAACTGATAGATATCTGGTGTTGACAGGTATTTAAAGCTGATAATCTGTTATCTTCTCAAGATGAATGTTTTTCAAATGTTTTTACATTTTATTCCAGCTCCTATGGAAAAATGTCACTCTCCACCTTCTATTGTGAATGGAGCTCTTACTCTGCCACCCCTTACCCACTATGACAATGGTTCTTCAGTTCAGTATAGCTGCTTCGACTACCATTTTTTGCAAGGATCTGAAAGAATCTACTGTTCTGAAGGACAGTGGACTTCACCACCAGTTTGTATAGGTAGATGTGAGAAGATAAATAAGCATTTATTTCTCTCTAGAATTCATAGAATCACCAAATCGTTTAGTTTGGAAAGGACCTTAAAGATCCATCTAGACCAACTACCCTGTAATAAGCAGGGAAATCCTTGACTGGATGAGGTTGCTCAGAGATCTGTCCAACTTGGCCTTGAATGTTTCCAGGGAGATCAGTTACTTTTCTGGGCAATCTGTGCCAGTGTTTCACCACTCTCATTGTAAAAAAATTCTTCCTTATATCTAAATGGTTTAAAACTATTATCCTTTGCCCCCATATTTCTTATAAGCCTAGGAATGGTTGGACTCGATGATCCTGGAGGTCTTTTCAAACATTGTGATTCTGTGATTCTGCAATATCAGAGCCCCCTTTTCTCCAAGCTCAACAGCTCCGACTTGCTCCAAATTCAGATGCTTAGAATTTATAATCTGAGTATTGTCAACTAGAACTTTAAGATCTCAAGTTCCTTTTTTTTTTCAGTTAGATGTGAAAGCTTTAATAGAAGGAAGTATAAGTTTTTCTGTCTCTTTTTTTACTTCTTAAATATGACATGCTTGCAGTATCAAAAAATACAGTGATATATGTAATATGTCAAGAGACTAGTAACCATTAGTTTTAATTGAACACTAGTCAAAATTATGCAATTTCAAATATAATTGATTTATTAACACTGATTATATGTCTCTTCTTTAGAGCCATGTACTTTGTCAAAAAATAAAATGGAAGAAAATAATGTGCTGCTGCAAGCATTCTATAAGAATCAAGTTTACTTTTACCATGGGGATTATGTTGGATTTTACTGTAAACAGAACCATTTTGGAGCAGAATCTGGTGCAACTTTATTTCAAGTACAGTGTAAGAGAGGACAGCTGGTGTATCCAAGATGTGTTGAAGGAAAAAAATAAATTTGGATTCCAGGAAAGCCTATAGGGAAAGGTATGTACATATTCTTTATCTGGTATTAACAGCTGAATTAAGATAGCCTCATATTTTCAAGGCCGTTAGAGCCAACTTTGAGAAATGAGTGTTCAGTGGCACTGTTGGGTCTCAACCTGATGACTGAGAATGCAGCAGAAGAAAATGATGTTGGCATATGTGTGGAAAATTTAAGATGAAGGAGCTTTGTAAGGCTTATGGTGACAAACAAGGATGCATCATAGTCTGAAGGACTCAAATAAAGCACCATAACAACAAGATGCTGAGCAAGTTCTGGCCTCTGTGAGGATACTGATGGTTTTGATAGCCTGAGAGTTTTCAACTCTAGCATATATCTAAATTGAGATTTAATGTCATGTTCTTCCCTTTTATGATGTTAAATGAGGAAAAGAAGAGGTCAATTTTTTTGTACATACTGACAGCATCTATGTCTCCTTTCACAGGTAAGAAGGCTCTAAAGGCTAAGGCTTGAGGGACATGAAAAAAAAGCAAGTATTAAAAAAAAAATGTTTAAGGTTTCTATAAAACCAAGTAAAATCTAAAAATATGCAACCTCCGCTGAGTAGTTAATTATTATTCTTTTAAAAAGTCAATAAAGCATCTTAATTTTGCTAATTCAGAGCATTTAAATTAATAAAATATCTAGTCCAACTACTTTGTATGATTTCCTATGATACTTAAACTTTCATACTCTTGGAGCTCTACCTGTGAACATGTGTGACTGAAGATATGAATAAAATTTAGGAGTATGGACAGTACTAGACTTGGATCCATTTTAGTATGTTTTAATTAAAAAGTTACTGTAAGAGTTTCTTCTGTATTTTATGTTTAAACTCCATCTTTCTGTGCAATATCACAGATGCATGGAGGTTTCTGTGCCCATGGCAGGGTAGTTGGAACTAGATGGCCTTTACGATCTCTTCCTATTCAAATCATTCTACAGTTCTGTTTATACTGTTCTGTATGATTTACCAAGGACTTAATAATAATACATAAATAAATAAATCCAGAAATTAAAGCATTTCAGAAACAGACAAATTCTGCTTATTTAATCAAAACTCAGTCAAGAGTTTGGGAGGAAAAAAAGGTTGATAAAAATATCATTTTACATACCATTTACAACAGCATTCCAAAATGCTTCCAAAAGATTAAAAATTTGTTGCTTTGTATAGTTGTATTTAAAAATTAAGACAAACAACAATGATATTTGTAATTTAACATAATGAACTTGTGATGTGTGACATGTAGATCTGAAGTAGATATTCACTATAGGTCTTACTTCTAGGTCGTGTTATGAACAACAATTGTAATGTGAATTGATGAGTCTTTCTCAGTTAAGAAATAATGTAAGAACTCAGTTAAACAAAATGATCAGTTGTTAAGTTATTAAGCAGTAAATTTTGGTGTATTAAGTATTGTTACCTTAATAGCTGCCATCTAGGTTTGCTGTGCATCCAGAAACTATCTGTGCTGAGGCCCAAATACACAGAAATTCATCTCAGTCTCTGTTTTTTTAATATTCTAATTGTTCCTGTGTCTATGACATATGGAAGTAAAAACGGTTTCAATAGAGCATGAAGGGTGTTTGCATGATGGAATAGATCTGTAAGCAAAATCTTGCAAAGCAACTAATACATGACAATATCAGTAGTGCAACACAAGTTCAATGTTACTTATGTATCGGTATCAAAAAACCCAAATTTGAATATAGATGTAACCAAAATGGGGAAAAAATTTGAGACAGGTTGTTTATTTGAAAGGAGACTGGAGTGGAGAAAAGCAAGTATAAATATAGCAAAAAGAGTGTCAATAAACAAGAAAAAGAATAATAAGGTATGCATGTGATATAATTCAGTGATGCCAGTCAAGTGGCATTGTGCTTGAACAATTTACCTTAGATTAGCCCAAAACTCCAAATCCATAATCTTGACCCATACCACAGAAATCAAATGTGATTCCATGGTCCACTCAGGGGAGGGAGGGTGGGCTTATTCTGGCTAGCAGGGAGAAACACCTGGGATAAAGAGGTGGAGCATCCACATCTCACCGTGGTGGTGGCTGTTCCAGGCCTGATGGCATCAGCATCTTCCCAGTTGCTTCCTAACACAAGCCTGTGATACTGTATATTTTTTAAAGCATATTCACAACAACATCCAGGTATTTTCTCTGGTAAAGTGAATGCAGATTTCTTTCATCTTCCCATTTTAATCTTTTGCATTAATTATTTGAAAACAAACCTGTTCCTTGCAACTTGAAATCTGGGGCTATGTTATTTCTAGCACAGCAGAATTAAGTGAAAAAAAATGAGAACAGCTTAGGTTTCAGAATCTGAAAAAGCTCACAAATATCTGTGTGAGTCTTGAAAAAGGAAGATATAAAACATGATGTGATGGTTTGAGCCAAAACTCCCCAAAACCCTCACAGCGTCTGCAGCCCTTCTTCCTTCCACCCCCCACCCCCCTGTACAAACCCAAGGGAGAAAAGGTAGGAGGAAAGAAAGGCTGAAAATACTGAAAACAAGCAGACTGAAACTAAATGATTATATATAATGTATTAACACTAATATGCAACTAAAATACTACATATACAATAATCAGAGAATAAGAGACCCCCCAGAACATCCCCTGCCCTGTAGGGAAGCAATCAGAGATCCCCAAAAAGAAAGAAACCCCCCTGCCATGAAGGAAAATTAAGAATCCAAAAAAACCAGATCAATATAAGCTAACAAGAGAAAATAAATCATTACACTCCTCAGATAGCAAAATCACCACTGGCATTCCATGCCGCTCCCACAGATACACAGACTGGCAGGCCGACATCAGTATCGGAGACAAGAGAGAGACAAGATGGAGCCGGAACCGGAAAAGGAAAAATGTCCCACCCCCAATTACACCCTTATTTACGTAGAAAAAGTTGCATGGAATATTTGGGAGTTGTAGTTCTTCCTCAGCCACAACCTGGCTATTCTGAAGGGGCCAAAATCAAACCATGACACACGGACATTACAAAACTGACTGATCCCAGAATTCTTACAGGAATTAATGAAGACACAGGAAGTGATCAAATTGCTTTTTGGAAGGTGAAGAAACTTTGTTAGTGGCTCCTTTCCACTACGTTTATTTTCCCAGAATAAATTAATGCAAATGTGGCCAGGCAGGGTGGGGAGACATAGATCAACTACATACACTGCAGTGGTAGCAGAGAAGCTGCTGCAGGCACACAGTTCTGCGTGCTGGTGAGCTGGCGTGGGTGAGATGGTGAACACACATCTGTCAAAATGCTGTGTCTGTGGGATGTGCAATGCAAATGAGGCTCAGTGACATGCAAGCCCAAAACAATTTCTGACCTTCTATGTGTATTTGGAAGCAAAGAAAGAATTTTTATCTCTATCATTTACCTAGACTTACAAAACTGTGGTGCTAGAATAACTTTTAAAATAACCTACAACATGCCGAAGACCTCAATTTAACCCTATGACAGCCCTGAACTTTTGCTGGTTTTCTGCATAGTTAGGCACAGAATTGCAGGATAAGAATCTGATTGCTCAGGACCGTGTCCGGCCGAGTTTTTAATGTCTCCAAGGTGATATTTTCTAACCCTTCTGGGCAACCCATCCCAATGTCTACTCTCATGATGAATCTGTATTCCTGATATCTAACTGGTCTTTTGCTGCAGATTGGTCTGATGTCTTTCTAATCATCACTGTGCATCCCCAAGAAAAGTATGGCTCCATCTTATCTGTATTCTACCGTTGGGAAGCCAAAACCAAAATAAAGTCTTCTCCCAGCCTTCTCTTCTTCAGAAACAGTCAGAAAAGAATGGGGATTTTTTTGATTGTGTGAGGCATGATAAAAATAGTTTTTACCTTTCTGTTGATGCCTTTCCTTGTGTAGCAGAGCCTTGCAGTAGCATCAGAATGGCAATAGACCTCATCTCTGTCACTTCATGTGATAATGCTGACTTGGGCTTAGGTAGACTATATGATAACCTGTCTGAACCAAGTTCAACTTTTTTCAAGATGAGGCTTTTATTTGTTTTCATAGAATAGTTAGAGTTTAGTTCTTTAAAGGTCACCTAGTACAACACCCGTACAGTGAGTAGGGGCATCTTTCCCTAGATCAAATTACTCAGAGTCACATCCAAACTGGCCTTGGACACCTCTGACGATAAAGCATCCACAGCTTCTCTGGGAAACTGTTATTGAACCACGCTCTACCCTCACCTGACAATACTAAGATTTTCACTAAGTTCTTTTTTACCCAGCTTCTTTTGGAGTCTTCTAGTTGGATCTGAGCTAAGGCAGTCAGGTTGTCCCTTATCTGAGCAATGCTTTCAGGGAGGCCTCAGCCCATGACATCAATGTAGAAGGCTGGTCTTACTGAGTATCCCCCTATATTAAGGCAAAGTCAAAGGAACTGTATTCAATGACTATAGGTCTTTTCAACCTTGGTGTGGAGATCACATCTGTTAAACACTGCCTGTATCTTCTCGGGTGAATATAAGGAGACATGATCTTGAATAGGAAGAATGCTTTTGTTTGTAGGGTTGGTTTTTTTTGTAAAAAACAAACAAACCTACATGTTTTGTACTAAAAATTTTGCAACCGTTTCAGAGCTGACTTATTGGAAATGGCTGCCTCATCAGCAATTGCTATTTGGAAAGAGAACTTGGGATTTTCCAGTGATTAGATAACAAATGAGGCTGGAAGTTAATGATCTGTACACATATATAAAAGTCAATGACCTAAAAAACCCACCAGAAACCAAACAGTGGTTGCAGCAGTAGCAGAGTTTGGTCATGTCCAGGTAAACCCAATTTGAGCAGAGGTGCTGAATAACTGGAATCCAGAAAAGTGGTCAATGTTAAAAAAACACTTACATATAAACAAAAGGACACCTTGATACTTAGAAGGAGGGGATGCAACTACATACTCTGAACTCTTCCCAACAAAAACCTTGGTATACTAATGGTTCACTGTGACATTTCCTTCATGTCTTGCCAGCTTGCCAGCCTCCTCGAGAAGGACAGGTGCTGCCAACCAGAGGAGCAGGCGAAGGATGACTGCAACACCAGAGGAAGTAGTTAGGTACTAGGCCATTTTTACTGTAATTATTTTTTCACTAAATATAATAATTACATTATTCAGGCTTTCTAGCATTAATTTGGACAAGGAATATTAGCGTTACTGGAAGGGGACTTACAATGACTTAGTGTTTTAATTAGTTTGTAAAGATTTCAGACAGATCACAAATTATGGGCTCCACACATAAGATGATTGTGCCCACAGCAAAATTTTAATTTGTAACATTTAAAAAGCTAAGTGCATTACATGGTGCATTATAAACACACTGTGTTTTGGTTATGGGTTTCATCATGCTCCTATGTCAAGTTCAGTCTGAAAAGTTTTGTGAAAAAAAGTATTGAAGCCTTTTTGCAACAGTTGCATAATTTTCCTGTAGAGGTTGACTGCTGTGTTGCAAGAAAGCTGGGGGAGGAGATTGCAAAGACATACTCTAGAATTACGGGAGTGAATTTAAGTACATGCACTTTAGAGTACAGGAAATAGCAACTCTGTTCCGGAGGACTTCTTTAACTTCTAAAGCTTCAAAATGACACTGCTGAGCCACACTGTGGTGTTTCTGCTGTGGATGGGTTATTCTACATGTAAAGGTAATTTATTAATTGGAAATCTGTTTTTAACTGATGTAGCTGGTGGCAAATAAGAAAAATGAACTGAAAAAAACCATACCATTTACTTTTTACAGAATTCTTTCAGATGTTTGGAATTAATTATAACTTAAAACTATGCATTTGAGAATGTTTACTGTGTGTTTTCTTAGATGAGCTTGATACTTTGCCAGGTCCCTGAACTTACTTACTCTTATACATGAACCTAACGTGTTGCTAGCCATAACTCACTCAAAATGCATCAATTCATACTGTGTTTAAATTTAGCTGCTCTATTTCAGAATACATACTATTTAAAAAGAAGAATACTGATTTGATTTTAAAACATTGTCCGACTCTTCATAAATACAGGTACTTTATTATTTCCATAAGTTATATGATACAAAAATTATGTGACCTGAATGAGGTGGTCTTCACTGAGTATGTGCACCTATCAAAATAACCAGTTATAATCTCTGTGACCAATCCATTTAAATAAGAAAATAAGAACTTTTGCAATAAATATTAACATATGATCCAAATTTGCATCCAGTTTTTTACTTTTTGTTTAGAAGTTGTATGC
>WAAB01012115.1:0-10816 GCA_013389865.1 Piaya cayana
AAAGTTCACATCTATGTATTCTCAAAGAAAAAAACATCTTCATGAGGAAAGGGGGTTTTAGTATCTGATAGAATATAGTATTATTTACAGAAAGATAAGGGGTTTAGACATTCATTGATTCAATTGATATAAAACCGATGTTATCATATTATAATTCATATTTTGGTAGAGCTAAACCATATGGTTTTCAGTAGAGTATTTTACGAGCTGGACCGTTGACAAAGAATAAGCTTTCCAGATATGCCACTGGCTCCAAACTGAAATATTAAAGCCATTTCCCCAAACACTAAAACATAAATACATCAATATACATTCCTTGGGGTACTGCAAGTCCTTATATATAAAGACACAGAGTACGTGTTTAGGTATTTTTAAAAAAAGAGCACAGAGTCCTACAAAAATTGTTTCTGTAGAATGATTCTGAACGACAGAAAAGATTGCAGCAGAAAAGCTTCTAAAGAGATGCTGGTAAACAAAAAACTCCAATAAATATTTGGGTATTGTACAGATAACTTTCCAGAAGGTTTTAATTGTTATTGATAAAGGGAGAGCTGCGTCACACTTTCTCAGTCTTATTTTTAACAAGTGAACAAGCCACCACTAATACATAAAGTGGAACCAATTAGCAACTTTCTTCCTCCTGGTTGATACATCTGCCCGAGTGTGAAAGGTTAAGTGCTAAAGAGCAGGCAATGCATCGCTTATGCAAAGCTTACGCTTTATTTTAAGATTGGATTTTGCAAAACCAGAGAACTTTCACAGCACTAATTCAACAGCTGAAGCAACTGCCTTGAGCGTTTTTTCACTATCTCCTTTCAAAGCATAAATTACAAAATTGCACAAACTGGTTTTAAAATAAACATTCTTCTCTAGCTCAAGAAAAGATATATCAGAATATATCGGTGTTGGATGAGCAGCATTCACTCCAGCTCAAGGAATGAGAAGTCAAGGCCTTCATACACTCCTGCTTTCTTACCATATTAAGTACCAAGACAATGTTCACATACTAGTTCTACTCTGAAGTTACTCTACTGCTGCATTCATTTCTTTTTCCTTTATCAAGCCACAAGGAGCAGTTACAGAAATAACCACAATATTACTGTCACAATTTTTCCACTTCTATTTTTATTAGAAATATTATATTTACGGTTTCATTAATATTTTAAAGCACAGCCCTCATAACTCCATGTACTTTCAGTAATGACAGATCTGATTCTCCCCCTACTACACATACATTTATGTCACCAGCTTCAGTGAACAACAAGAATTACATAAACTGAATTTACTACGAGCTGAGACAATTTTAGGCCTGCATCTGAAATACAGCACAGTATTCCTAAGGAAACAATTTGACTGCTTAATTAAATATTTAACAAGAAAAATTTCTATAATCATCTTATAAATATTTTTAAAGTAAGTTGGGTGTACAAAATCATAGAATCACCAGGTTGGAAGAGACCCACCGGATCATCGAGTCCAACCATTCCTATCAAACACTAACCCATGTCCCTCAGCACCTCGTCTACCTGTGCCTTAAACACCTCCAGGGAAGGTGAATCAACCCCCTCCCTGGGCAGCCTCTGCCAGTGCTCAATGACCCTTTCCTTGAAAAACTTCCTCCTAATCTCTAGCGATCACTTTATCTATTTTGTTAATTACAGATGGGTCACATCATGCTAATATCGTGCTGCGGTATTGCCTCCTTTTTGCCACACCTCCACAATAACCCAGACTATCCCAAAATGAGGGTAGGCGAAATCGAGTCCTTCCACTCAAACAACCTTCAGAAGTGACACAAACCCTCAGCTAACATTCAGCTGCTGGCAAAAGGCCAGTTCAGACTCACTCCAGTAACACAATCATGTCAGAAGCTGTAAGCTCTGGGCTCTCACCCGCCACATGCGGTGTCTTTGCCAATTCAAAGCCTCTCGGTGAGGACAGACGGTAGCAAAGGCAGCCAAGCACACGGGTGTTTCAGCCACACAGCAAAGCTGGCAGCCAAAAGGCAACAAAAGTTTGCGTGATAAAATTCCTTGGTAGACGTGACCTCACCCACTGGAAACTAGTCAGGACCACGGAATTCATCACAAACTCGCACTTCTTTCTCCACCTAATGAAATATCCAAATGACCACTCTAATATTAGGTTAATGTTGGAAGCAGTTATGCATTTAAAAAAAAAAAAAATTCAAACTGCATTAATACCTTGTAAAAAAGAAAGTCAAATTGGTATGTGAGCCATAAAGCTAAATTTGCAGAAATATCCCCTATTTCACGTTATGGAGGAAATGACTCTAGGGATTAATTTAGGTGCATATTCACAACCATTTCTCTAATACAGTCATTAAATTCTCTTTTATGAATCAGTGTTCTGAACCAGGGCTAAAAAAAAAAGCAATTAAGCACTCAAGGCAGAACAGTAGGTGTGCCAGTGCTAATTAATATTCCCCTCAGGTGAGCCTAGACTTTGCTTGTGGCTCCAGTACACCTGAGGCTGGCAGTAATTAAGATAACAGTGCTTTCTTGGCATCTCTCCGAAAGCACAGAGCAGGCATTTAGGATCAAGTTTCTCTTCATCAGTTTGCATCCTCACTGGTCTTCCCTGCACTCATTGCTCTGCTGATGAAACAATTATTGTAGATTAAAATATGTATTTTTTTATATATATGTATGTTTCGTTTGAATATTTCACTATTTCAGCCTCTGCCAGGAACTCCCACTATTTCAAACACTGGGTAATAACTGAGTTTTTCCATTTGTTTTGTTTTTCAACAACTTTACAACTGGGCTTCAGTAACAGTTTTATGTTTTCCAGTTACGCTGTTGATGAACGCACTATTTCTAAATACAGGCAATTTTTTTCTCACTTTGTTTCAAGTTTCCTCTTACTGTGTATAAAATTCTATACCTGTATGCACAGGTACAAAGTCGTACTAACAGAGAAACAGTTTTTAGTCCTCCATTTTCTCTGTTAAGGAACAGAACATGTTACTTTCATAATTTTGAAGTCAGTAGGATTTTGCTGTAGTTCGCTAATTCAAGGTTTTCTTGAAAAAAAAAATCACGCAAATTTTAAAATGGATACATTTTTAGGAAAAAATCATTTAAATTCTAAAAATTCTTATTTCAAATGGGGTTGCAAGTAGAAATTTTAGAATCACAGAATCATAGAATCACCAGGTTGGAAGAGACCCACTGGATCATCGAGTCCAACCATTCCTATCAAACACTAAACCATGTCCCTCAGCACCTTGTCTACTCGTGCCTTAAATACCTCCAGGGAAGGTGAATCAACCACCTCCCTGGGCAGCCTACTAGTTGTCTTTATCCAGAATGTTTATCCATAACTTTTTTTTTTCAAAACAACAGATCGTCATCTTCAGTCCGATTACTACTATGCGTAAACCTGGAAATGAGAAATAGAGTTATATCCTAACCTCAAGATACACTTTTTTAGAAATTATTTCAGATTATTTTTAGATGGGATATTTTCCATTATTTCTGATTTAACGTAGAGTTAAACATTTGGTTATTTAGATGCGTAACTTCCACTGATGCTGGAGTCATTGACAAGTTTAATTGCCAAGAAACTGCTCGTATCACAGGCTCCTTTACAAGATGTCACAGGTCTGATCTCCAAGTGATGGATCCAAACAACTAAAAACCCAAATCACCCAGACCGCTGCTTTCCCCAATAAAGAGAGCAGCAGTCGGTCTTCAAAGTACTTTTGTACAACAAGATATTTTTAGTCTCACAAAGAACGATCCTGGAATTGCCAAAGGCTGCCAACCATCTAATGGAGGCAAAGAGCATTATAGATAACTCGGACTCAAAATAATCAACTTAAAACTGGATTTCAATAAACCGACATCTGAAACGGGCTTCCATGAGATTCTGAGACCTGTCAGAAGAGATACTATATTTTTTTCCATTTCATTGCAAATAATTATATGTCACTGATACATCATTAACGTTTATTCACGTTTCAGCTTACAAAATGCAGCAGCTCACCATGAAGAGGAATGGCTAGGCTGTAAGGGATGCAAAAGGCATCCAATATGATAAACTAGCATCAGTTCCAGAGCTTTTGTGTATTTATATATTTATGAATTTTCATTTTTTTGAATTTTGAATTTTTGAATTTTGAAATTTTTTTTGAATTTTGAATATTTATTGATGAATTCCATATTGATGGAATTCTATCATTAAGGGGGAAGCTAGTTATACTCAGGCGCAACTAAAAAGTTGGTCAAAAAATATAAGTGCTTATCTGATTAATGCTGATAAAAATTAAGTGAATCATTCATTTCCTATCAACATATTGAAAATCTCAACAGATGATCTGTTCTTGTCACCATTTTTAAATCATTATGTTTCAAGAGAAAACCATAAAGGGTAAGAGCAGCACATTTATGGGACAAGTTTGCAGTTTTCCATGATAAAGACTTTCCATTAGAAATAAACAGCCACCATAAGCAGGCATTTCAAATATATGTTTTAAACTATATCCATCCATGTGCTGATGCCGCTTCCTAAAAATACGGGTCAGAATCCTAGAAAATAATTACTTCCTTCAGCTGTGAAAGTTGTATATCTAGAGGTTTGCAATAGCTGGGTCTTGAACCTTATTATTGGAAAGGGAGAAATTGCATGTATTTTGTAGGCAGGCACTGCTGAGCTGCAAAAGCTCAGAAGACATTTATGATAAAAGGCACGCAGCAGCTTTTTTCTTAAAAGATAAATGGGCAGAGCATCCTCTTCCTCTCTTCCTTTTTTTTTTTTTTTTATTAGCTTTGAGAATTGGGCCCTGCCACACGCAGACGGAAAGAGGGAAATAGCGCAAGACATCTTTGTCACAGTTCATAATCACAGCCATGTAGTTCAAAAAGCCCCCTGTTCCCTGGGAAAATCTGACCTGTATCTGCTTGAGATTACACAGGGCAATAGGATATTGCAGAACAACTACAAGCACACCTGTTCCGTCAATGATGTGGCAGGTTGAGACAAAGCCGTTAAGACATCAGGAAACATGGGACAGGACAAGGGGGAATGGCCTCAAGCTCCACCAGGGGAGATTTAGGCTAGACATTAGGAGGAAGTTTTTCACAGAAAGGATCATTGGGCATTGGAACAGGCTGCCCAGGGAGGGGGTTGATTCGCCTTCCCTGGAGGGGTTTAAGGGACGGGTAGATGAGGTCCTGAGGGACATGGGTTAGCATTCGATAGGAATGGTTGGACTCGATGATCCGATGGGTCTCTTCCAACCTGGTGATTCTATGATTCCATGATCAAAATTAAGATTTTCTTTTTATATTAAAATTAAAAATTAACTAAAGCCTAAACAAGCTTTTGAGGTTGCAGCAAAATTAACCTCTTCTTCCACTCTGCTCCTTGTGCAGAGATAAGTGGACAGTCCACAACTCTGAGCAAATCCACAACTGTTCTAATTCCACCTGGTTTATTAGATTTAAACAATAACTTGGAAAAGCAGCAGAGGGCTTATCAAGCTCAGTACCCGTCAATATCTACACAGTTTAGCCAGAAGGAGAAAAGGTCAAAGGGCCTCCAAATTACAGTTTGGTAAGAGGAGTTAAATTTTGAACTTTGAAATACAGAACAATATTAGCAAAACATTCATAGGAATGTTTATTTAGTAGAATTTACAGCAGTCTTAAAGGTCAGGCTTGGGTTCAGTTACTCTGATATTTAATCATGAAATCCCTCACAGCACAGCAAGAATCCGCACAACTAAAATAGCAGGAATCATAATGTGAGCTGATGTAAAGCTGATGTGGTATTTCACACTAGAAAAAAAATCAGAGCCTCAGTCAGTAAAGTATAAAAAAAACTTTCCTGTGATTGATGAAGGCAAATTAAGTGATTTGGTGGCAGAAAACCATATTCAAAAGCAACGCAGGAATGAAATTCACAGGCTTAGAAGTTACAGAACCTTTGACAATAGGGTTTCGGAACTTCAAGATTTACACTAGATCCAACCAGCTAAAACCAAAAAAAAAAAACCATTTTATTCAGTGAACGTTTCCAGCTGCTCATACACAACAGAAGCATGAACTTTTTTAGCTGCTCTGGTTTTCGTTCTGGACTTAAGCCACCACAATTCTCAGACACAGACATCTTCCAAAATGGTTCTTAAACACTCAGTGCGACACAGCTGAATTATTTTAAAGACTTCTGCGCAAAGAACTGAAACACTCTACTTCCAATAGGCAAGATTACTAAGGCCTTTTATATTGCTGCATCATTCGGGTTTTGTCAGGCTTAAAGGAAAATGCAAACTAAAATAGAACAGCACTACAGAAACCTGTAAGACTGTTCAGAATCACTTATCTCATTGCTTGGATACTATTCAAGTCAAAGAGCGGACTGCTGAAGCACAAGAAACCACAAGAAAAATAGCAGAAAACGGAAAGAGATTTAAAAGAAAAAACTGCATCAACTCAATAACACATTGGCAGATCAGGAAAACAGCTTCATATGTAAGAATGATCAATTTTAAATGCAAAGCTCAACAACATAGTTGTGCATATGCAACGTCTTAAAATACAAGTGCCACAAATGAGCAGGTGTACAGTTCTTTATAGCATTCTTAGCAAACAAGTGGATTTTCCTTAAGATTCTTACCTGTGATTTGGTAAATGGGACTGTGAACCGCAGAGGCACGTATAGTTTGCACACTATTCTAAGAAATACTAGAATTGTTGAGCATTACTATGTTTGAAAAAGAAGTGCGTAGGGCAAACACCAAAGACAGAATCACAGAATCACCAGGTTGGAAGAGACNCCTCTCAGGTAGTTGTAGAGAGCAATGAGGTCTCCTCTCAGCCTCCTCTTCTCCAGGCTAAACAACAGATGACAACGTCAGGACTATTGCACTATCGCCCTGCCAAAGAGAATCTAATTGGATGGCAAATTGTGTGGTAAAAAGCAGTAGCAAAAACATCAGTAGTCGCCATTTTCTCGTGGTGCAAGTATGACAGTATAAAATATCTAAACATTATTCTCTGTAGCCACTGAGGTATGGCTGAAGCAAAGACTGCACTATAGTACAGACACTCGAGCTTTCTTTCAAGAGTTTAAGCGCCAAAGCAGGCAAACCTCAGTAACAGAGGCTCAGCAGCAGAACCTGAGCTGCTGGCAGAATCTGAGATTCTGCTTTAGCCTCCTACTCCTCTCAGCCACTCAACTCTCTACCTGCTCTACACCAGCGCACGACTAGATGTGAATGGTCGGGGAAGCGATCCAGCTGAAAAGAATTACCCCAGAGAAGAACACCCAAGTATTTTGTCACTTAAGTAGCACATTACGAATTCTAACAACAACTATTGGGAGAAAGCAGCATGAAAAGAGCACAAGAGACTGGTTTGTACAAAAAAATGAAGTGATTTCAACGTGCTCTGTGAGCCCTCCCACTAAGATCCAAAGTGCTGCAGAAAAAGAACAAGGTGGCAAAGGTCAGGAGACATTGAACCACGCGCGTTTGTCAAAGCTGACAAACCTTCAGGTTCGGGTACTAAAATAGTCAGGGAAATACAATTGCAACTCACAAGGAGTGGAATTTGAAAGAAATTAAACTTTAATTAAACTTAAATTAAATATCGTCTAAACAAAACGCTGCAAACTGAATCACCCATTCCTAGTGGATGCCCAAAAGGTCAAATAATGCCCTGAAAGCTATTAGGAGTAAACCCTCGTCAGCATGCAAAGATGGAAATATTACACACCACAGGACTTCTTTTCAAAAGGCATATACAAAACGCTGAGTTTCACAAATATTCTGCTATCTAGCACCCACAGGAGCACTGAAAAAATAACCCAGAAATAAACAGCACCAGCTGAACAAGAATGTCATTCCCCAAAACTAGCAAATGCAGAGAAATTAGTTTGGGGAAGCGGAAAATGTAGTGGGGAAAGCTCACCCCTACAGAATGATAAAAGCGAGGAGCAAAGTGGTGTAAGGCCTTTTTTCCAAACTATTTCTGCACTAGTTCTTCAGGGGGTTGGGTTGGTTGGGGTTTGTTTGGTTGTTTTTATTGAGATGTGTTTAAATACCTCAAATATTATTAGTGCAAGACTGCAACACAATTTGTCATACAATACTTAAGTTAAATACAGGACCATTCTTTACTTATCACAAAAGCTTAACTTAAATAGCAAATAAACAAGAGATGCTACCCAACATGTTTAGAAATAACATGGATCAACTGGACGCATCTGGGAAGCAAGCATCTAAAAAAAACTTCAGAACCAGGTTTTTTATGTTTTTTTTCATGGTTATTCCTATATACTTACATTTTTAAAAACATGCACTCTTCTCTAAAACATTATTTAGAAATTCTTTTTCTTTGACTTTCCCAGACTGGCACTGCTGCTTCATTTTTGCAGTCCTGAAGTCAGGATGATGCAGTGCATTCAGGTGGAAAAGCCCATCTTAAGTACCCTTGTCTAATTGCTGAAACTCTCGTTCTGACAGCTCTCCCTCTTCAGGGGATGAACTGCCCGTACAGGATGAAGAACGCCTGGGTTTGCTTTCTTAAGCATTTTTTCTGCTTTTTACTCTAGAATC
The DNA here is from genome assembly GCA_013389865.1 of Piaya cayana. Lineage (NCBI taxonomy): Eukaryota > Metazoa > Chordata > Aves > Cuculiformes > Coccyzidae > Piaya > Piaya cayana. The sequence continues at coordinate 8,585 of WAAB01012115.1, forward strand.
TCCCCCTCCCTTCCTCAACTCCAATCAGGAATCTAAAACAAAAAAAAAAACCCTCCTTAGCTATCTGGAATTAATATCACAGCAAGGAAAAAGTTCACGCTAACAGGATTATGAATTCAGACATTCTACTACAAATTGCAAGAGCTACACAACATTGTTTTACACAATTTCAAACAAAATACATACGAAGCANGACTCCAATTGGGAATCTAAAACAAAAAAACCACCTCCTTAGCTATCTGGAATTAATATCACAGCAAGGAAAAAGTTCACACTAACAGGATTATGAATTCAGACATTCTACTACAAATTGCAAGAGCTACACAACATCGTTTTACACAATTTCAAACAAAATACATACGAAGCATTTAATTTTCAAGGCAAACCTCCCTCTCGCTGTCTGTATTGTTGCTCTTTCCATTCCAACACCGATTCTACACCGAGAATTGTGCTCTGCAATTCATGCTGCAGTCAATTACATGGAAAAAGTTCTGTGCAAAAAAGCAGACCTAGTTTTAGGGCTTGCTGCTCCTCTGAAGCTGCATCCCAAAACGTGTCAGACTTTTTCCTCTACTTTCTGCTGACCTTGCTTTTCTTCTGCAGAAAAGTAACATGCTGGAGACCTCACGCTCGTTCAATTATAGATGGAACTGGAACAGAGATTACCTTGCAAGACCTCCACGTCCTCCAAGTCCGTAACACTGAAATATTTACATTGATTTGCCTCAGGATTTTCCTTCCAGCAAAACCATCATTTATTCCTGTGCCTTTCGGGTTTGGAGAGCACTTCACAGAAAATCTGCTGCCTTCTTGTCACGTGTTTTGTTAGCTTTATATATTAGATTCAAACACCAAGAGTAAAAGCAATAACTATATGGCAGTAGATGCTTAAGGAAATTCAAAAAGTAAATACTATTTCCCTGTCCCACAGGCCAAATAGTCTAAAATTACTGAATTCAAAAGAATTATTTGCTCCCGCTAGAGGCAATACGATCTGAACCAAAGTTATCCTCTATAAAATACAGCAAAGGCCCCTAAATGCTAGTTTCTTTGCTATCTCAACTGACAGATATTCTAGCAGTAAATTCAAGCAGCAAATCATATCTTGCAGCTGACAGCTTTTATAACTGACTCCCTGGCGCTAGGGAAATGCAGTTCTATAGTCTGGAATGCTAGACATCTTGAAGAGAGGAAAGGACAGGTAAAGGCAGAATTCGACCCTGCATGACATTAGCAAAACACAAACCTCAGATGACAATTGAATTGGTGACCAACAGGTTAAAAACAGGTTAAAACACCATCATATCATTCCCCTCACCCTGACAACGCTCTGAAATGCATCTTAGGGACTCAGAAATGTAACCAAAAAGAGAAACGTTAGGAAATAATGTACATAAGTAAAATAAATACAAATAAAGCTTGGCAGATATGGTTACAGATTTTGGTTGTGTTTTTGAGAAATAGCCTAAAGGATGAAGTTCCCTATTGCAGGCTAATGGAATATGGCATGACCAACTGCCTGGTAGATAAATTGGGAACAACTCTCAGAAAATTCAAGATGAAATGACCAAAACAGGGGGAAAAGATCTGAAATAGTAAAGACTAAAAACGTATAATGAGAGAGCAATGACTCATTTTCTTTCTAGTACTTTCTTCTCTTTCTCTCCTCTACTTCAGAGGATGGAAAATTCTGAAGAGTCGTTTACAGCATTTTTTTGCAGATGAACTGGAATACAGTTTACAGGCTGGAAGGAAACCAGTTTACAGAAGATAACAGAGAAATTTAAAAAAAAAAATTAAAAGAAAAACATAAGCCTCAGGCTCTATCACAATCAGCAGAAAAGAATTTCACCAAGTTTCACCAAGAATCATGTTCGATGTATTATCTATGATATCTGTGATAAACCATATTACTCATGGGATGAAATGTTTAGTTACCTTCTTCAGGAGACTGTTTTGTAAGCCTTGCTTTCAAAAAGTTTCTGCGTTACTGAATCGTTTACTATTTATATGATACATCCAACGCCTTCCAATCCTAACAAAACTCAACACGGTTTATACACAATACAATTAGCTCTCTCCCCACCTCCTTTATATACTTGACATTAGAAATTAAGCTACTAAAACGCCCACACTGCTCTGACCCCTAATTTGAGGCAGGAGGCAGCAAAAAGCAGCAGCTACTATGCTCGAGGTACGGCTCCCCATCATCTACAGAAGGAAAACACTCAA
>WAAB01012115.1:11030-50081 GCA_013389865.1 Piaya cayana
AAAGAAGAAAAAAAAAAAAAAAGTACCACAAACCAACAGCAAGGGTAACTTAAAAGTAGTTTAAACCAAATATATTACCAGCTAGAAACTTTTTTTTTTTTTCAATCTATCTGAAGCTGTAAGTGAAATAGAACAAACAGGATTAAACTACTAAATTCAGCTTAAATACCAACTAATAAACCTAGAGCCGTTCTGAAAACTTCTTGAACACTTCAGTTTTCAGTTTTAAGCAGGAGATGATCACCGCTACAGGAGAAAAACCCCACAACAGAAGCAGCAGCACTTTTTATATCTCAGAATTAAGGCACCAAATGTTAGCTAAGGATATGAACGCGTTCAGAGCTGACGAGATCACAATCATGAGTCATACAGCATCACACAACTCCAAACACCTTTTATAAGGATGCTGTTTCTGCTGTAGAGTCAACCCATCTTTCCTTAAAATCTGACTTGTCTCTTTTATGCTTCATACAGAATACTCACTGACATGGTTTGACACTCATTCCAAGACTTCAAGAGGCAACTGAAATAACGCGAGGGGGTTTTTTAATGGCAGCAGTTGGCACTGGCCTAATTGAGAATGACCTATTAAAAAAAAAAAAAGCAGCAAATCACAAAAAAAAAAAAAAAACACAAGAAAAATGGTAACCCAGCTAACTAAAGGAGGTATTTTGCTCACATTTGTTTCCGTTTAAATCACATTTTCAACAACTTTTGATTTCTAACAAGTTGAATCAAGTACCTTTTGTTTGAAATACAAAAATAGCACTCCTGCTCACAGGCATACACAGCATATCCTAGAGGCTAAAAGTCACACTCCTCATCTTTTTCAGATACTGGAGGAAACAGAAGATTAAATCAATGTTTACTTCCTCAGATCTCTTTCCATCTCAAAAATGCACAAAAGGATATAACTTACCACTATCCTTTTCAACTGACAATTAATACATGGGATAATTTTCAGTGTATTATTGCCTATCCCCCAGAAAACCTTCATTCATAGAATCACAGAATCATAGAATCACCAGGTTGGAAGAGACCCATCGGATCATCGAGTCCAACATTCAAGACTAAGCGCGCACTTGCACACTTCTAAGGACACTCCCCCTTATTCTTTGTGTAAATTCGGTACTTACCAAGCTTTCTTTTTTCTTNATCACCCCTCACCAGAAGAACTCTGCTATTTTAGCCTCTTTCCATTTCACAGAAACATTTTTATTTTCAAATAAAAACAACTACTGCTGTGCTTTTGTTTTGTTATGCTTTTATCTTCAGATACTGAAGTTGAGCTCTATAATGTTTAATCTACACCACACATTTAAATGCTTAAGGGCTACATCTCATTCACGAAAACGTAAAGAAAAAAATATATTTTGCACTTACCTAAACTGCCGCCAATGTACATGAACTCAAATGAAGAAAATGGTGAAAACATCCAAAATAAAGTTAAAAATCAACAAGTTTGCATGCAATGCTTAAAAAGTATTTCAAACAAGCAACAAACAATAGCACAATGAAAAACAGAAAATAAGGTGAATGAATATGCTGAGCCTACTGGTTTTAAAATACCTTAAATTAGACTTTCACTGGCCATAAAGATTATGTTACAAATTTGAGTTGAAAATAAAGTTGATGCGTCTCTCAAAGAGATAATTTACTGGAAAAAAAAATCAGACTTTTTTGTTTTATTCTTATTAAATTAGTTTATTAATGTGATAACGGACCTCGGGAAGCACAGAAAAATGTAAACAGAACATTTCCATTTGTCAGGTTACTAGCTTTACCTTCTCCACGTAAAAACTTCTTAAAGGTTCACGATAAAAGCTTAAAAATGTGGGACATCGCACGCACTTACACAGAGACAATGAGATAGGATGAAAGGGATTTACGCCTTCTAGAACTCTGGGATTTAGGACCAATAAGGGACCAGCTTACCAATCAGCAATAACTTTGATGGATAGCAAGAAAACACCTACCTAGCCAAAAACATCTAAAGTACTTCCTATCCCTATCTATATCATAAATCCATTTATACAATAATACTAATTGTGCTGTGAAAAAACTTCTAATAATGACAAAGGATAGGAAGACAATTAATTTTGGGTTGTAATACGCTACTACTGTTCTTTCCTTATGCATAAAGCCTATTTCCCTGTCATCCAAGATGATCAGACTTGTTTGACATTAATTCTTGGCAAATCTATATTGAACGTTAACTTTTTTAATATTTTCCCCCTATATTCCTAATATTCTAGAAATAACTATTGATTACGCAAATAATTACTGCAGTTTACAAATAATTTTTTTCTCTGATTGTTCTTAGAGTATTTTTTCAGAAACCGCGACAGAAATGCCAAACTTAGACACGAGTGAATTATGTCTCTTCCCCCCTTGTTCTTTTTTTCATTGTCAGGCAGCTAGACATGCCCTCCTCCAGTCTCTTGGGACTTCTTGAAGTTGGCTATGAGATTATGCGCCCCATTCAGCATCAACTTCATCACGCGCAGCCAACCTGAAAACAGGTCTTAACATTTCAGTGAGAAACACCTCAATTTTTAAGAAAAGAAGTTTTATAAGCCAGCAACCCTCAGACACACGAGGACAGATCCATCACTTTTCAGTACAGATGGGATGGATCACATTGTCAGATGCCACAAAAGCTTTATCTTTAAAACTGTAACTTTTCAATAATTAATTGAAATTAGTTGTTTGAGCAGATAAGTTCGCTATGTGGATAAGACTGACAAACTAGCTGACCCAGTCAGCCTAAACTTCCCAAAGCCATTCCTTCAGGAAGGCTTGTCTCCAAATGCTTACAAGGAAACTAAGCAGCAATTAGATAAGAGGGATGGTCCTTCCATACATAAATATTTAAACACACGAGAGGAAATAGCAGAAACGCATGGTCAAGTCATAAAAACAACTGCAGGGCCCCGTGGAGTTTTGCTGGAACCTGTGGCTGCTCTTTGCACTGCCTGACATATTCTAAGCAACCTAGACAGGGTGAACAGTCAAAGGACTATTTTTTTGTCACAGTATCAGATTATTCAAGGCAGTAGACAAAAGCTAAATACAATGCAGGTTTTTATAAGACAAAGCAATGAGGCAAGGGTTGTTAAATAAAATTCAGGGAGATAAACATGAAGTCGTAAAGAAGTGAAAATAATTCTGCGTTCGTGCATAACAAGCCGGTATCTAAATTCATGATAACCACTTGTGACACTCTTCAGCCATGACCAACAGTCCTATTACGCTATTAGCTCAGTACGCAATAGCAGTAAAATAGAAAAAAAAAAAGAAAAAAAAAAGTCATCCAAAGCTAGAAAGAACAAGTTGACTGTTGGGAATTGTTGACAGATATGTACCGAATAAAAGGGCAAATACTAATATCAAAAAAACAAATTCAAGATTCAAAGGAGAATAAAGAATCAAAGAAATGTCAGAGTTAAAGAGCTGAGGGAGGGATGTGATGGTGTCCAATACAAATCCTAAGCAGTATTGAGACTGGCACCAGACACCAACTATTTAATGTTTCTTCCAGTATAAGGAAACCCTGGCAAAAGCAGTCAAAGTCTAGAGCAAAACCAAATGCAAAACGGCGGCTCTTCACACCACACATTAAGCTGTGTGATTTGTTGTTATGAGCTGCAGACACAGAATTTTATATAGGTCTGAAAGCAAATAGCATAATTCAAAGAGAGAAGTTCAGAGGGGTATTAAGAACACAGAAACTGGAGCTCAGAGTATTGAATGGAGTATCACCTGTTTACCAAGTCTGTTCTATGAACTTTTAGGCATCGTTAACACTGGAATACAGGCGCTACTGAGTCTTTATGTTATTTTGTTACAACGGACATGCTTGAAATATATAAATAGGGTAAAACACATTCTTTTTGTCTAAGGATCATCTTTAAAACAAAATAAAAGCAGTTTTGAAAAACAAAAAGATACACTCTTCACGGAATGAATGAATAGGGGGACTCCTAACAGGGTTGCTAACTTACTTGCCCTGAAGATGACAGAACAGCTTTTAGAAAAAGAAAAAAAAAACATACACACCCCCCAAAAAAAACCCCAACACAACCACTGTGGCAGGTGCCAAAGTCTCCAAATACCAGATTGATTCCAAATGCCAATGAGAGATATTAACGTAACATTTCCATATGAAGGACTATCAAAACACCGGAATCTTCCTCCTACTGCTAAGGTGACAACAACTATCAGGATTAGAAAGTCTAAACCATAACGCTTCTCAATAGTAGAACCTTCAAACATGTTTTGGATAATATGGGTCTAGCAGCATCATAATGCACCCACTATAAATAAATATTAACTAACTGTTACTGTCAGCGTGGATACACAAGAAAATAATAAATTAATTCACTGTACTGAATTCCTGATCAAGACAACCCAGTTTCCCATTGAAGTAACTGGTATCAGGCTTGTTAGCTCCACAGATATTTAGGGTCATGACATGCCCAAGAGGTGGAAAGTTGGGAGAGAAGCACCGATTGTCACAGACTTGGAAGTAAATTAAAATTATCAGTTGTTGTTGCCTACCAGGGAAGAAGTTTAGATTGTGAATATGGAAGTGAGAGAAACACAGGATTGTGTTTTTGTCTGGGGAGAGTTAACAGATGGTCTAAAAAGGAGCAGCTTTAAAATAAGACCAGCAGCCAAAAAGTGTGTGAAGACAGCAATAAGAGGAATCTTTTCATCTATTCTGTGCCACTGTTTTGTGTAGCTTTGTGAAACAGCAGAGGCTCAAAGCTTGACCTCAGAGCTTTATTCCTCCAGACTAAAATAATTCAATCTTTTTATAACTTAGGGAAAAGAATGTTATGTTGTGAACAGAAGCACTTGGAATACATATTCACAAGACGCTCTTTTTCTAAGACACACATCTCGAAACACTGCTGAAACCACAACTTCAACTTTTCTGTTACACAGGATTACAGAATGTTGCATATGAGGATTTAAGATCTCATCATCTTGTCAAATAGAGGGGGGAAAAAAGAAAAGAACAGGTAGCTAAATCTCTATACAGCTAACACAAAATATGCCTCCGGGTGTTTATTTATGCTTTTGCAGAAGGGGTTCATTTACTCAGCAGCATTTTTGAAGAGGTATTTAGACTGCTGCTGCAAAAAAGAGGACTCGAGAAGGTCTTAAAAATAAGAAAAAGGGTAGCAACAAACAATCATTCTCTTCAGCAGGAAATTATAACCTGCGTTCAGATACTTATTAATGTGCTTTCCTACCAGTTCACAGACAGAGGCAGATAGCTCAAGACACACGTTTCCTGCTGTAAATGTCATACTTGCTCCAGCACAGGATACAATAAGTAAAACATCAAGCACTTAGCTGTAAGTCAACGGAAAGAAACTTTCAGAGTTACTTACCTGATTTTCTTCATGGGAAACTCTCATTTGCTCTTTAAGAACTGACATTCTGGCTGCTTCTTCTTTCCTCAACACTCTTTCTTTCTTTAGCTCAGGACTCCAGAAAGTTTTGATGCTATTCATGGAGGATCCCAGCTTGCTGTCCTTAATGTCTAGTTCTTTTCTGAGAAGATCATTCTCCCTCTGTAGCTCCTTAAGCTGCGCCTGCAGGTCTAACATGGTACTATCTCTAACCTGTCTCAGCATAGAAGGAACCTGATGGTGGTGATGGTGTGAAGATGTGGTCAGGCCTCCATGCTGATCGGTATAAGAAAGGACATCTGTGTGTGAAAGTCCAGCCGAGGCGATATTAGGACTGCTCCCCATAGCTGTGACTCGACCGCCATACACAGCTCGATTCGTAGCCCTTCCAAGAGTCATTGTGCCCTTTGGGAACGTAGTAGAAGCTACACCTTCATGGTCACTCAGATACATTGGTCCGGAGGTTGCATAGGCTGCATTAAGGGACTGGATGTTCTCCATTGATAACGTCTTACCTGTTCCTCCTCCTCCTCCACTGCTTGTTCGCCTATGGCCCAGGCGAGGGGATCTTGGCAAACGAGGAGACCGGGAGGGGCTTCCTTCCAAGTTGCTGATTGTTCTTGCACTCCCATACATTTTTCTTCTACTGTGAGGTACTATTCAGTAAGAAATTAGTAACACTATTTTTTTTTTACAAATTTATAATTCCAGCTAGAAATATTGGCAGTTTCACTGCATTCTCCCAGCAGGTTCCTCCGAAGTCAGAGACCTGAAAAAAGAGATAATATAAAATTAAGTAAATGCTCATCTGGGAAAATAAGTTTATTTTCTGATACATGCTGATTACTTGTAAAGTAACCTACTTCCTACAGTAAGTAAAACATTTACTATGTATTTGGTATTCAGGATGATTATTTATGTTGCAATGAACACCACGGGCCCCAAAACACCAGCAGGATATTCTCCAGTAACATTAGATGAATTCAGATGGACCAAGAAAACAGGCAGGAGTTTTCAGTTTTGTTTGGATTGAGGTTTTTGGATAGGATGAAAGAAATAACATTCCAAGAGTTTCCTGTAACCACTAAAAAAATTTTAGTAAGGAAAACAAAACAATATCACCAAGCTTACTTGAGTGAATATTTCCTTCTAAGCAATTCAATGCATTGCAACATGGTATTATTTGTTCGATGAAGTAACAGCTCGCTAATATTTGTTGTTAATAAGATTCTCAGGAAAAGGCTGCTTGGCAATAATCTAGGTTTTCATTTAGAAAAGGAGAGCTTGTGAAATATAATTTCCTTTTATTTATATATATATGGATATCATATTAATACTTTGATAAACTTCTTATTATAATTTATTTGACCAAACAATAGATAAAGACCAATGCTCTACTTACAAATTACATTATAATAATATCTTCAATATTATAATCATACATGTACACATTTCAACTATGTTTATTAACTTTACAGAGCATAAACAAACATACAAAGAAGACTTCAGACTTAAGTAGGCCCAGTGATTTTTTTTTAAAAAACAACTCTAACCACTTCAATAAGCTTGTGGTATTACTTAAATTGGCAGTCGTTAACCAAATCTAGTACCATTTATTTCACAGGTAATTAGACAAAGAACAAAAGATGGATTCAGTCAAGTCCAATAAGCTTTAACCGTGCCTCCAAGGCATCCACGTTATCTATGGGTACATTATTTGGCAATGTTTTAGAACACCTGTTCTACATTTGCTGTGAAAATGTGTTGATGAAGGCAGAAGGATGGTTTGAGGTCATATTTACTGATAAGCCCTAGTGTGTTAAATCCTCACCAATAACGTTAGCATGAAACATTAAGGATACTAATGATGTCAGCAAACAAGAGGCCTGCTGAGCTCTTCCCTGATCCCTCATTACCCCACACACTTGCATGAATTCTAAGAATTGCTTGGTATGTGCTATGTTTTCAGCGAGTTCAAAAGCCAGCAGAGTCTAAAATATTTTAGTTAAGTTTGGATTACCAGTATGCATCTGAATTAGCTGAGATGTTTCAACTCCTCTTACACAACAGCAGCTACACTTGTGAATTTTCACCTTTTTCCCTAGAGTTTACAAGAGTCTCGTGTCAAGAAGCATAACATTCCGAAGTGGAAGGCACAGGACTATGCTGAAATGTCAATGACAATGCCACTGCAGGTGCTGGGCAAAAAAAATAAGCATGATATTTATGCAACACTGAGATTTGGAAAGACTTAACTCTGTACTGCACCCAGGGTGCTCCCTTAAAAATAATTCATTTCAATGCAAACATTGCCTTGGGCAAAATGTATCGAACTTGCAAAGATTTGTCCAGGACAAGTTCTATTAACAGGACCAATAATTCTGTAAAGCAATTACAAATGGTCATGTTTTATGACCAAACAATTCAGCTACGCATAAAGCAAAGGAGGGGCACCTACTTCAATGAGAAAGTTTCAAGTGCTTAGGAACACAAAGGAAAAGTTCCATTCTAGCAACTCCTTTGTACTTCAGGATCACATAACTCTTAAAATAACATTAATATTGTTTATTTTGGAAGGCAAAAAGCCTGACCCCACTTCTTGAGCCATGTAAACCTTTTCAAGTTTCCAGAATTCAGCCCCAAGGCACTCAGATTTAAAGAAAAAATAGAGGTATAGTACACCCTTTCCTCATATCAATATTGTTTTCTCTTTCCACTGCCACAGCCTTATAAATAACTAACGTATGCTTCTTCCTTTGAGTCACTAATAAAACCTAGCTAGCCTGGTTTGCCTGGTGTATTTTAGGCACTTGTGTTGTCTTTAAGAGTTTATTATAGCTGTGGCCTGTCCTTTTTTCTATATTTCTATGAAGCCTTTAGAAGTTCTTATCTCAAAGCAGAGAACACTTTTCCTGCTTAGCACTCCAATGCTTTGCACTGAGCCTGACTGAAAAAGGGGATCATCGTCCCTCACCCCCAGCGAGGCTTAACTCCTCTCTGGACTCTTCTTTTTACTTCAACAATAACCACAAACTGATTTAATATTAACTTTCCTATGCTTGTGAAAATTCTGAAAGCAACAGGTTAGTAACACCACAGCATTATGAATTATTTTCATATTTCACCTTAAAAATATTCTAATCAAGATTGAGATGTCAATGTATAAAGTGGGGGCACGCTGATAACAGACTTTGTTTTCTTACTTTCATGGGCTACTAACGATAGCTCATTGACCTGCAGCTGAAAATCCCAATTAAAAGAAATTCTTACAGTTCACACCTACTTGCATTTGCAATTCATTATCTGTTACAATCTAAATTATACAGACTGGCTTTCTGGCAAACACCTTGGAAAAAAACAAAGCCCGTGGAAGCGTGCTTTTGGGAGTACGTATATCTTAAGGATAAAACTTGCGACTTTCTTTAAAGCTGTGGAGTCTTAGATGCATAGAAGCCACACACCATTGCTTTATGGAAAGGGGAACAGAGACACATACATAATTTTCTGATCTTTACTGCCTATACAGAGTGTTCCTGGCTTCAGGAAGATTTTCTGTGTGTCTCAACACATCAGGAATTGGAGGTATGAAGGAGCAATATCCGCCTTAGGGCCTCAACAACTGCCACTCAGATCATCATGGTTGGACTCGATGATCCGGTGGGTCTCTTCCAACCTGGTTATTCTGTGATTCTATGATCATCTACTGCCTGGAGAAAAACAGAGAGACAGGAGATCCCTTCTCACATCTTCCTATAGAACCAGCTGATACAGAGCCATTCTAGTGAGCAGGTGAGGCAAATCATTCTACACTAAGAATGAAACTGATTTTATATTGCTATTTTAATGCCAGGGGATGATGATTACTCTAAAGCAATGATTTTCCACTCAGTATTTTAAGTACAGTTTCGCTGAACTGAAGCATAACCCTTATACACCACAGTGCAAGAAGAGGTGTAAAGAAAGATAAATGGAATCAAGCAGAAATATAAGAAATTCATTTTATGGGGAGGATGGGAAGCTGTATTGACAAGAACAGTACACCCACAACTGAAGGGACAAACCCTCCCTTCTTGATGGAAGCCCAGAAGCTGTAGATGCTGCAGTAGCGAGCACAAAGGAGTTTCAATACAACTCATGAAGCTTACATGCCCCTAAAAATTTCTGATTCATCAAATCTGATCTAGGACAGACTGCAGACCCACTGCAAGCATTTTCCCCATAAAAGGTTACTTTGAGATTTTAAATCCAAAATCAGTTTAATAGTACTAAAAAATTCAGGTGCTCGTTTATTTGCCTCAGTATTTTCTATTTTTAAAATACTTTTTAATGTACATAATGTACGACCTAAACCCCGACCATTATAATTGTGACTTTAATAGTTTGCACTGAAAACAGAACTATATAAAAGGATTCAGAAAACTGAGTGTGCATTCTCCAAGAAAAAGGGAGCTACTGGACACTTCTCCCTCCATATTCTCATCAGGCAAGAAAATCTGAGCAAATAAGCAGCAGTTTATTTCATGCTAAAATACTTCACAGATTCTGTTCTAACTTAGGCTCAGCTTACTCTTCACATTCCTTCCTCGTTTCACCACCTGCACTCTGCAGAAGTAATTTCTGGTTTTCACTGGTTACATCCTCAGACTCCCACCCCAGCTCCCCAAAAAAAAGGAAAAAAAATTATTTAAACATTATTTGAACATGGAGCTACTTTCTGACTTTTCCAATACATCTTATGTACACTGTCCTCACAGGTAGAACAGGCACCAAAATACAGAGAGTGGGGCAGGGGAAGGAAAATTAGAAAGTCCCAATTATGCTTAGAAAGCTAAGGATCCAGCTAGAGTTCGTGCCTTCTCTTCTGGCCAGAACCACTCAGTCAGCAGTAAGTTTGGATATCAGTCAAATAGCTTCTCACAACTACTTGCCAATACTAACGTTCGGCCAAGAGCTTAAACATTTGTAATACTACTGAAAGCTTGAAGGGAACTCAGAGCCATCCTGCACAAATAACATAGAGCAACAGTTAAGTGCAGATATTATCAATCTGCTTTCGAAGTTATTGAGCATTTTAAAACAACCGTTTAGTGCTATACAGCCCCCAACCAAAAATAAGAAAACATAAGAAAGAAGAGATGAGAAAGGAGATCATGCTCTTCTGTTCTGTACCAGGATTCAACCTTCCTTTACTTGGAGATACCACAAGAGGAAGGCAATTCACAGAAAGAGTCCTGCTCTGTAACACACGTCCTGGCAAACTAAAGATTTTTATAAAAATAAAAGAATCATTTAAATACTCTTATCACAACAAAACCCACCATCACACACAGAAAACCACATCATACCCAGGGATGTATGTGTATTTAAAATAGTGACCAAGACCCAGAAATATTTCTGGCTCATTCTTTTGGTTTACCCTGGGGTTGGACTGCTTTAACAGTGGCTCAACACATCCTTATAAAAGAGAATATTTGTTTTCTTCGCACGCCTTTTTTTTTTACTGTATAAACTGCTTTAAAAAAAAAAAACAGCAAAAAAAAAGTGCAAACTAGATACAGAGAGTCAACATCTATTGTACAATATGCCTCCTTCCTTCATTTTTCTAAGCAGCATGAAGTGTCTGACTTCACTGAAGCAAGAATAAGATAACTAACTAAACACAGATTCACACAGGGTTAGTAGAAGCCCTGCCCTTTTAATAAAAACAATGCAAAGTATTCTTTTTTTTTCCTCCTTACCACTATCAGACTGATCGAACTACTTATTTACCACCACCATCACCACTTTTTAAATCATAAGAAAATAATCCATTTCTTCCTGTTATCCTTCTCTATTATTCCTTAGAAGTTTGAAAAAAAAAATGTTAAAAGTAACATTGTCTTCATCAGGGTTCCTTACAGCGCCCTGAACTGATGGTTCCAATGTAAATCTACATTTTACTATAGTCCACACAATAAACTTATTTTTACTTGTCAATAAGCGTTATCTACTTTGGTTTGTTAATAGCTATAAATGTAGCTCATGCGTAGTTGTGTATAAAGTTAAGTTTCAAAGTCTGTTTTGATCTTGCAGGCTGGTGATGTCCCTGAACTCCCATCAATGCTAAATGAAAGNGGAGAAAATAGGAACGGCTGCTGAACACACATCTAAATGACACACATGAAAGATAAAATTGGCAGGTACTCTAACATTGCCAGGAGCGGTGACAGCAATTAGAACTTTTCACGTAATCGGGAAACTCTACCAATGCAAATATTTGCTCCAGACACAGTATTAAAAATCTTGAAAAGCAAGCAGTTCTGACTGAGCTATCAGGATTGTCGATTTTATTACACCCAGGAATATTTAAGTGAAGAGTCAACAATACTTTTTAAAATTCTCTTTGACACAAGTTTCACACTTTAAACAAGGCTAAAATTCAGTAGAGCTGCATTTTCTCCCTGCACCAACTTTTTATTAAAATGTTAGAGACATTGTAATTGCTTGAAAACCACATTGAAGTGTAATATTAATTAGAAATGGGCTTTAAATAAAAGTAATATTTAAAACTTCATCAACAGACATCTCCATTACACAAGTAGTAAGGGATAGAAACACATAAGTTCCAACACGCTGTCAGCACCTCTTGATTTTTTGTTTTAGTCTTCTCAACTTCCCAGCACCATCATGACCTTCTGGGGATACAAAGATATATCTAAATGCTTGGCAAGCTTTTGTCTTTCCAGAGAAGGAATTCTTATCATTTTAGTCTCCACAAGGATGCCGAATCCTATACCCTAGTCTGTACTCGGAGTGCCTTTCACCACGCAATCATTAGTCACTTGCCACTCACTTCTTTATCGATAAGAAATCTCCTTTATCAACACACGCCTGCATTTGCAGACTCCAGTTTTCTGGGGAAGGTAATTTTAAGGCACCTGGTGGGCCAGACAAATAATATTTTTATGTTAATGACTATTTAAAAAAAAAAAAAGTGTCTTAAAGTTTATTAAAAGTCTCCTTTGATAAAATGTAATGGTTGTATATATGCATGCTTTTACTAAAGCTCTTGCTTCGAAGTGATAGCTTTTGTAAACACCCTGCATGACACCTATTACATCTGTCTTTCCCCTTGCTATAACCTTATTTGCTATTATGTATAAGAAATGAAATAATAAGGAACACAAAACAGTCAGTCAAATGCTCAGAAGCGACAGAAGAAAAAATATCATGGTATTAAGCAGATTTCCTTCCAAATTCTGCCCACAACAGAAAAGTCGCACTTCTGATACATCAGGGATGTTTTGATAATGCCAAAATAAACACTGTTAGTAAAGTAAGGCCACAAAGGTGGAATATCAGAAACACTTGTTACATGTACACAGAGCAGCAAGCATCTCTACTGGCAACATTCATACTAAAATGCCAATTCACAAGCGCAATTTATAAATCCTCACAGGCATTTGACATAAACATTTGACATTGATGACAGTTGTTGTTCTAACTGCTTTCCTCAAGGAAAATAAATGGAGCAGATTTCAAATGAAATCTGTAGAAAAGAGATACAAATGAAAACCAAGGAACATCGTGACCGCCAACTCTTTGCCATCAAAGACCCCATGCTTCACACAGCAAACTGTCTGCCAGAGAAGCACCCTAGAGTACTCATTTCTGGCATTATTCTTTGACACCGGTCAACAAAAAGAACAACTGTGCTTTACTGTGTCATATTTGTCCATTATTCTGAATTAGTCAAAGAATGTAATGGCAAGAACTGTATTTCACAGAATCACAGAATCACCAGGTTGGACGAGACCCATTGGATCATCGAGTCCAACCATTCCAACAATACATTTTAAGTAAAAGAATGCACTACAGAAGACTGTTTAAATCGTAGTCCATGTCATCACAGAAAATCATGCTGGTTTATAAAATTATGGTATCTTAGCAGATTACCTGTAAGTTTTACTGACCGTGAAAAGTGCTCAGTTAACAGCTCAGAAAAATGAAGAAGCATCAGCCCAACCTCCACCAGGATTCAATTTGTATTTGTCAAGAAACCAATTCCTGAGAATTCAAGCACAGTGGTCGCCAAGTCCATCCAATTTTAAATTGTTGCAGTGATATAATCCGAATAGATGCCAAGTAGCATAGCCACAACTACAGACACAGTGAACCTTCATCAGCAATTGGAATAAAGTCACCAAAGCACGTTAGCCTCTTAAAGTCAGTAGAATAGTGTGGCAAATGAGTGAGGTCAGGTCACTTGGGATGAATGTGAGGTGACCTCCGTGCTCTCTATAACTACGGTTGTAGAGAGGAGGGAGCTGGGCTCTTCTCCCAAGTGACAGGGGACAGGACGAGAGGGAATGGCCTCAAGCTGCACTGGGGAGGTTCAGGCTTAACATTAGGAAAAAAAAATTTCACGCAAAGGGTCACTGGGCACTGGCAGAGGCTGCCCAGGGAGGGGGTTGATTCACCTTCCCTGGAGGGGTTCAAGGGATGGATGGACAAGGTGCTGAGGGACATGGGTTAGTGTTTGATGGAAACGGTTGGACTCGATAATCTGGTGGGTCTCTTCCAACCTGATTCTATTAGGAGGGAAACTGCATAAAACCAATATTCTACGTAATGTGATCTGCTGGGCTCAATTCAGCAATGGCAGAGACTTTTCTTACATTTCTTTCACTTCCTTAGAAGTAAGCTGCACATTATATCCAGCCAGGCAATCATTACAGTCATTGCTTTCTTTAGTGACTTCCCACTTCAACTCCACAATTATCTCAGCAACTACAGCATGTTGTTTTCACACATATAAATACCATTTATCTTCAACTAATCTTTTCACTACTTTCACCATCCCATGGTATTTCCCTCACAAGTTGGCATTGTTTTTTTAATGAGATTTAACTCAAATAAATATCTCGTGACTTTCCATTTCTGTAGAATTTAGCCGCTACATTCTACATCAACCCTACAACTTCAGCTAGAGGGCTAGGACAATGAGCATGACAAGCAATAAAAAAGAAAAGACAGCACTTGCTAAAAGTGTGATGTTTCAAATAAATAAAAAGTGTATCAGTCATTAAAATTAGTCACATTAACTAGTCTGAAGTATTTTCATTGAATGCCCATCTGCAAGAGTAAGTTTTGAAGACTGCCTAGAAACCAGCATAGAAAGCTGATAACCCCTTTCAGAACAACTAATGCAACTTTTCAAACATGTAAACTGTCCATCTAAAAGTCTACACTTCCAATATCATGAAGGAATCCATCTCACTTGATTTCAAAAAGAAAGTTTCTTTATAAAACGCATTACATAATAAAAAGTTGACTGATTAAAAATTAAGTGCTCCAGAAAAAAGATGTAAGTAATGTTTCGGCTGATCTGCCTTTGCACTTTCTCCTAAGTATCATCCAGAATAAGCAGCACTATCCAAATTCAATTAGACAATTTTGTTTCAGCTCTCCCTTGATCAGCTACCTATGATCCTCAAAAAGAAATTATAATCTTATTTTTAAGTAACTCTTGACCTTTTACCATGGCTTTGTAGAAAATATAAGCTAGTACTAATGTTGCGAAATAAATACGTTGAGTCAACCTTGTCTTTGCTAACTACATATAAGATCACTCAAAACCAAAACTTACATCGTGAAAATGCTTTAAAGCAATTCTAAAACTGACAAAACCAAATACGACCTCACAAATAAAAGAGCAGTCATGTTACCAAAAAATAAATAAATAAAATTCAGTATTGCTGTTATAGTTCCTAGGTGGATCTGATTAATCATCTGCATATATAGCCTAGCTATTATACAAACTAAATTAAACTGAGAGGATAACAAATGCATCACAGTGGATAAAAATATACTAAACACCATAAGAGATACAGGTGGGATAACATATGTTGTCTTTGGAAGTGATACACAGGCTGGTTGCCTCACCCTCTCCGAGGGGTGAACAACCCACTCTTTTCTGTTAGTCATCCTCGAAAGGTCTGCAAGAATCACCTTTCTACAGCAATAAAACCACCCTAGGCATTGTTTTTCAAAAACATGCATGCCAAATAGCTAATTCTCCAAATATCTATTGTATTTGGCCTTCTAAGACAGCTGAACGTGCTCACAATATCTGGCTGCTGAGAATACGGGCCATCCCCTCTCTTGTCGTCTTTACATGGCCTTCAGAAGCTCTAAGAGGGAGAAGAGGCAACAGGCATCGATAGTTGTATCTTACTCTACCACCGATCAGAATTTGACCACCAGCAGGTTAGAGGAATTGATGAACCACCCATAAAATACACAGTGTGGGGAGACAGGTCTCCTTCAAACACAGCTTAACCACTAGAGAATACCCCAAGTATAACGAGTATAACAAAGCATTTGAACACTAACAGAAGGTAAAAGGAGGTCAACGCTCAGGAAGACCAGAGCCATACAATTTCCAAGGCAATGAACTCCACCTTGCACAGCAAGACGGGAACCAACAAAAGATGCCTCTGCATGCCTACCCTCTCCTTCATGCTTGGGAAGGAAGGAAACCATTTCAGAAATTGAATCCTCTACCCCTGGAAAAAAAAGGGATGCATCTTGGCTCAAGAAAGAAGACACTTTATATTCATAAACCCACCTTTGTAGTACAGGAAGGAAAAAAAAACCACACAAAGAAGTCAAAGCACCTGATCTTGATGCTACAGCAATGAAAGAAAACAAGACGATATCATTGTCCATATTCAGGAGGACAGCATAGCAGCCTAGGTACCCCATCAACTGAGTGGGACCGAAACAAGAGCTATTTAGAGTTAGTGGCAGCCAAGTCTCCTCCAAGCCAGCCTAAACACAGTGTCTCCAACACAGAAATAACCTTTCAATGCTCAGCACTACCCTTCACAACTATCCACTCTGACTGCTTTCTGGAGTCAGTATTTTTACCATCTATTCTCTCTAGTGAACAAGTGGCATTTCAGAGAGAACACTAAGAACAGTCCATACAGTCACCTTCTCTTTCGCTGCCTCCTTCCCCTTGCAATTGAAATTATAGAGGTGATAAAAAAGTGTATTTGAAGATACAATACAAATGAATGACCAAAAAAAAAAAGACCCCCACCAAAAAAAAAAAACCCTTAGTATCCAAGACCTACCCCACCCTGTTCTCACTTGCTAGAGATACAGTATCAAGTTTCTCTACAGTTTAAATACTGTTTCACCTTAAGCCCTTCCCTCATTAATCCTCTGGAAGAGGAACCCCTGTTCCCTTCACCCACAGGACAGAAAGTCAGCCCTTCCCCACGCAATTTCCTCTAGAAAAAGTGAAATTGCTAACTCACCTCAATGCCTTTGAAGACCGACACAGAGCTTTCAGACAAAAAAAATTCTCAGTAATGGAAAGGTTTATTTTAAAGCACTACAGAAAGATGGAGTTATTTCCATGCACACCCCTTAACCCAGTCGCCCACCAAGCCAAGACCTCAAGACCTAGACTGTAAGTTTCTCACATAAAAAAACTAACACAGCTTTTTCCCACAGAAACATATTCCTTAAGGGGAACTGGAGAAACCTGGCATTGCACGCTCCTCGCAGGCAGAAATGGACCCTAAATAAAGGGCCCTTTCCTCTTCACATCCAGGGAAAGGAAGACATCAGGAAATGCAGAGGAGACCGTGAAGGTACAAGGGCTACAAGACCACAGAATCCTAAGATGCCAGGTGCAAAGGGACCTCAAGGAACTGACCCAACCTTTTTAGGCGATACGTAGCCTCATAAACAATGGCTGAGAGAGCTGCGGGGTGTTTAGCCTGGAGGAGGCTGAGGGGAGACCTCATTGCTCTCTACAACAACCTGAAAGGAGGTTGTGGAGAGGAGGGAGCTGGCCTCTTCTCCCTAGGGACAGGGGACAGGACAAGAGGGAATGGCCTCAAGATCTGCCAGGGGAGGTTCAGGCTGGAAATGAGAAAAAAAATTTTCACAGAAAGGGTCACTGGACACTGGCAGAGGCTGCCCAGGGAGGGGGTTGATTCACCTTCCCTGGAGGTGTTTAAGGCACGAGTAGACGAGGTGCTGAGGGACATGGGTTAGTGTTTGATAGGAATGGTTGGACTCGATGATCCGGTGGGTCTCTTCCAACCTGGTGATTCTATGATTCTAAATGAGATGGGCCAGCACCTTCTGAGAAGAGGGAAAGAGCAGCCAGCGAGAAGGCAGAAGGACCGCGGGGCAGCGAGGAGCGACCCTGCCCCTGGGCGAGGAGGAGAGAGGCAGCGCCCAGAGCCAAGGGACACCCAGCCGGGCACCCTCCCCTTGGGTGACCGAGGAGGACTCGAGGAATGCCCCCGGCAGAGGGCTGGTCCCTGCAGGCGGCCACGCGGCCGGGGAGATGCTGAAGGAGGGAGGATACAGGGGGAGGCGGCGCTGAGCCCCTCGCTGCTGCGGCTGCGAGACACACCGACCCCGGAGCGGCGTTGGGGGTCGGTCTCTGATCAGCTGGAGCAGCGCTGGGGGTAGTTTTACGATCTCCTTGGTGGGGGAGGATCCGCACAGCATCGTCCCTCCGAGCAGGCCGGGGAGGGGGGGGGATCTTCTCCATCCTCGACTTCGCCACAGGGAAATGAAGTGCCGAGGGGAGAAACGGCTTGAAGGGGGGGGGAACCATCCCCGCTTCCCCGCCCTTGGGAGGAGGGGGGGGAGCCGGAGGAGGCCGTGGAGCTGCTGGGAAGGGGGCTGAGTGCGACACGCGCTTGATGGGGAAGGGGGGGGGGCGGGAAGGAGGAATAAAACCCCCCAATCCGAAACCAACAAATCGTTAACCGAAAACTAACCCTGACAAGCAGGCTTCGCCCTCCTCTCCGCGGCGCTTATTGGTCCATGAGGAGGGAAACGGCGCCCGGGGGAGCATCCAGCCCGTCCCCAGGCTCAGCAGGTAACGCCTGGAAATCAATCACACCCCGATCAAAATAGAGATCCCGTCCCCTCCTCCATCGCGGTGCCGCTCCGGGGGCCTCGGCCACGTAGCTGGCTGCACCCTCGGATTTCATTTCACGCATGGATTTCATCGCAAGCATCGCCAAAATGACCCTCACATTAAATTAAAATCAAATAAAGACACCCGGCATTATGAGGAACCCCAGTAAGTCTTCATTAATTATATAACTGCAAGATTATATATATTTTATATATATATTTCTCCTTCCCATTTGCCAGCCACTAGAAGGGCACAGCCATCTCCCACCTTCTCCCTGACGTGATTTCTTAAAACACCAAAACCAGGATCCAGGTACAAAGGCAGCAATTCCCAAAGCTCATCAATTCCATTCTAGAAAACTTTAAGGCCAACAATATTTTTAAAGCACAAAAAAATTTTTTTAAAAATGAGACTCTTGTGGCTGCTTTTAGAAGAAATTGCAAGGGAGGTTTCTGGCTGGCGATTCCATAGGGAGAGGCGCTCTCATGATGTGCACTCGGTCCCATTTATTCCAGTGATTTTTCTAAAGCCACAGAACAGGCCGGTTCTGCCAATTCACCTCCAGTTTCGGCTGCCAGCCAGTTGTAGAGAGCATCATACAGCCACCCCACAGCCATTCCCTTCACCGCGGTACATGTACAGTAGCGTCTTACAGCCATATTCTCGGTTTAAGCCGCTCACCTTTCAAACCATCGCACCAGCCTCCTCACACGGCTCTTCCAGCAGCCCGCGGAGCTGACGTCCCTGCGGCGCGGAGGAAGGCGGCGGCGGCGGCCCGGGGAGGAGGAGGAGGAGGAGGAGGAGGAGGAGAGGGGGAACCTGCTGCAGCCCCGGGGAGGCTCCTGCCCCTCGCCTCGCCGCCCCTCAGCCGGCTCCGAGCCCGCCCGCCCGGGCTGCCCGTCCCTGACTCAACATTCCCAGCATTCCCGAGGAGCCGGGGCTGCCGCGGCGCCGAGCATCCAGCCGCCGGGGGCAGCAGCGGCGCCGCCTCTCCCGCCACAGCCCCGCGGGGCCGCCGCCTCAGCCCCTGCCCCTGCCTCTGCCGCCTCAAGCCCTCAGGCTCCGCCAGGGGAGAGTTTAGGCTGAACATGAGGGAAAAAAAATTCACAGAAAGGGCCATTGGGCACTGGAACAGGCTGCCCAGGGAGGGAGTTGATTCACCTTCCCTGGAGGGGTGGACGAGGCGCTAAGGGACATGATTTAGTGATTGATATTAATGGTTGGACTCGATGATCCCCTGGGTCGCTTCCAACCTGGTGATTCTATGATTCACTGAAGGCCAAAAACGTTCAGACATGGTATCTAAAATCCATTGCTGGTGTGTGCATCCATACACGAATCATAAATCTCCGTATTGCCTTAGGTAACTAAGATGACATCTGTATGTGCTGGTGTCTTAAAAAAATAAATGCGGAGATTAGCTCTTCCACGAAGCCTGATGGCCTTCTTCATCAGAAAACCATAAAATGCATTAAAAATTACTCCTGAGATGTTATTTATTTAGTTTGCTATTAAGGCAAGTGACAGAGGCTTCTATAAATATCACCTGCTTGTCATCCTAAGGAATGAGACGAGTTTCCTCTTTTATTTTTCCCTTCTCATATTTTATGGTTTGAGTTCAATTGTTCTTGATGCAATTGTAACTGATCACCCTCAGTCCTTAGCTTCCGGGCAAATTCATACCTTCCCCTACACAGGGTTTCACAAATGCGTTTTGTCTACCTTTTTCTTCACCACATTGCCGTAACAACATTTTTAAGAAGCGCTTCAGATCTGTAGTTATTTTACTGTAATCCTTATTTTATTCCTTTTTTGATCACATACGCATTTGCACATGCTACTATTAAATATTACGGATAACAACTCTTGTGGAATTTCTGTCAAGAACTATGTCACGTGAAATGTATCTCAACTAATCATGTTGAAAACTAATGTTGTCTCTTCACTGCTGTCTTTGAATTATACAAAGCCAGTTGAAATAGTTTGTTATTGTGAATACTTATTGAGATGCAAATATTCAAAATAATGATAGGATGCAATTAACAGTACAAGCATAGCAGTTTTTGTTATTTCCCCAAGAAAGGGCCATAGTCTTATATTTATCTGTCTACCTCAGCTGTAACTGCAATACAGGGCAAGTATTTCCCTGAGTTCAAAGAAATGGGACAAGCCATCATTAAAATGCAAACTTCAGCTGCTTTTCAAGCCTGCAAACTTCAAGACAATTCTGCTAAAATAGTTACAAAACCCTGGAAATCGGGGACAGAGGAAGAGACGTGGTTTTGTATACAAATAAACTTCACTTGATCTGAAAAGCAAACAGAAAACAGTCTTGTGCTCCTGAAGGCTTAGCAAGACTGCATCTGTAAGGAAATGAATAAATGCTATGAAATGTGGGTCACTACACTGACTACTTCAAAGCACAAAAAGTGTCCATTTTTGAATGTTTGGTGCTTAAAATTTGGATTCAGTGTGCAGCAAGAATATTTTACAGTCCTATCCTAGTACTGTTATTGATGCCAGAACTTCTGTTCTAAGTGGTGTCAGCTGCTGACAGCTTTTTTTAAACAACCTATCACCCCATCCTTGTCTATAAGAAAAGACAGGAACATCAGGTTCTGCTTTATCTTTTTGTGACTCATCCACTGGCAAAGGTTACGGGCCTTGTGATAGCCTGCAAAAGCCAGGATCTTTCTGACAAAAGAACAGTAGCCCAAGAATCTTCTTTGAAAAGAATAATCGTTGTGGGAAGACACCACAGAGCTACCATAAGGCTGCAACAATATTGCGATGAATTAAGCTTGCTATAATTCAATAAAGTTTGCAGGGGAATTAATCATAGACAATCTTGGAACGATAGACCATCTGCGATGGGACTGTCAGTATTACTAGCGCCAGAGAACAGATTATACCCACTATGGACAAGACCATTTGGTGTAGAACTTTGTGGAAAAAAAAAAATATTTTACCAAATTGTATTAAAAAAAAAAAAAGTTGTTCAGGAGATGTGCTGCTCAAGTAAAAGGGAAAAAAAAAAGAGAATTTCACCGCTAATCTACTTACTGTATTAATAGAAATAACAACCATGCAAACAACCTCAGGGTCACATAATCCAAACCTTTCAATAATATTCATTCCTTACATTCAAGACAAAGCTGGAATCCAAACGGTACGATAATAACAATGCTCTGTGCTTAAGACCGACTTCTTCACAGCTGATAAAAGTTCTCATTTAGGTCTGCAAACAGGAACATCTGTGTGGGTTCTGCTGTTGCGATGCAGGTGGGTGCCATTAAGCATAAAAAGACAACAGCCAGATCATGCAAGTCAACTGGTACTTTTTTTTTTTAACTTTTGTTTTCGTTACAGAAGGTCCTGGTGCATTAGCTACTGAACATATCTTTCAGCCAGCGGTTAAATTCAGTGGGATCAGGCCACTGTAAAATTTAAACCAGTATTTATAAGTATCGTGTGTATCACCAAACCGATAAACAAACCCCAAGCCTGCATGATTTACACTTACAGAAGCTTACAGAAAACATATGTGACCTTCAGTAAGATGCGGTGATCAAAATTGGGGTGAATACTTAACCCAAACCAACCAAACAAGAAAACTCTAAACAACTAAAAATCATTGAAACAAAATTAAGTTCTTCTGTTGACTTCAGAATGAGGCCCTGTTAGTCTAGAGCATGGAAGCGTTCCACTTGTCAGTCAATAATTGATAGACTGCTCTGTTCCTGCTTTATCAGTTCAGATATCCACCCACAGCTAAATGACAAATTGAATCATAAAATAGTTCGCACCAAATGTTAGATGCCTTTTTTTACTTTCCTCATGACAGATCACCCATCAAAGTCTGCTGTCTTGGCTTTCAAAATCATTAGTATAATTATTTATTTTTAGTTTAACAGTGACACATGCTGTAGAGAGGATTAATAAAAAATAGTTACCTGGATATACATGAACGCACAACATGCTGTTGTGGAATTAATTGTAATACATTATTAGCCAAAAGCAAACAAAGAATTTTCTTTTTTCTAATTGCATAATTTAAGCAACTTATTATGTACTCTGTTGCTAACCTATTCAGGATAGAAATAAAGCTACTCTGGCTCACGCTGTTAATTTCAGTCTTGCAAAGAAAGCAAAACCAGCAAAATTATTTAATAGTAAAATTACCAGGCTCGGACTCACAAAAGTTCTTCAGCTGCCACATCTCAAAATAGGGGTATTTACATCAACTGTATAATATGTTTCAAAGACCTAAAAACATTTCTTAGAAAAATTCAAACTCCAGCGACCTCTAACAGTAAATCTAACTTGAAATGTCTGCAGTTAGGTTTACTAGTTTAAGACCTAAAATTTTGTCAAGGATTCTCTATCCAGTTGGAGCTGTTCTCTGGAAACACAACATTACTGCTACCACTATTGGAGACGTGACTATACTAGAGACTAAAAAAAGCACTGACTAGCACTCTTAGAAGTTGCCTATTTTTTTTAAAGCAATTTCAGACCAGAAGTCCAACTGACTTTTCAGCAGGACCTAAGCTTTTAAAGGCCTACCTTTTTCCTGAAAAGTAAACCTAGACACCAAAACTTTTACTTACCAGCATCAACACGAGGTACTTCACCTGAAGATGACTAAGGTTCCCCTCTCAATTCTCCAGGTGCAGGAAACCAACCTCTCCGCCCCTACTTAAGATCTCAGCCACTACAATGAAGGTGGCAATTACTAACAAAATCAGGAGAGCTGACACAAGACACCTGTTCAGCAAGAACTTTTATTGGCAAGACAGTCTCCTCTGATTTTGAACAGCTGAGTACCGAAGCCTGCATTACTGACTTTATCCCAATCACATGGTGGAAGGGTTTGGGCAGGAACCAAATGATTTGAGCTCGGTGGAGCTAGAAACTTGGTCTACAAGAGTAGTCCCAAAATGCAATCAAACTTGCACAGTGAATAGCTCTCACTAGATGAAATAAATTAAGGGATGAAGTGGGAAGAGTGAAAAATGCAAAGGTGGGTATATACAAGGTAGCAGAGNAAGCTCTCACTACATCAAATAAATTAAGGAATGAAGTGGAAAGAGTGAAAAACAGCAGCCTTGTACAACTGCTTCAAAAGCAAAAGTGGGTATATACAAGGTAGCAGAGTAGTCTGACAATGAACCTGCAAGTAAATGCTTCTCTCCTTTAGTACTAGTTGTGGGCTCTTAAGGAACTGCATGTCTAACAGAATAGCAAGAAGTGTAATAGGCCTGACCATGGAGAGCCAGAGCAGCTCACACCAGTGCTAACTATCAGCTGGTAAGTGACATTGCACAGAAGGCATGAGGTTCACACAACTGTTATGTTTGGAACAAGAGGAATTGATAGTCTTCCATCTGTTGCTCTACGTAGACATGCTGAATAGGATTTATACAACTACTGTTCTGAGAGAATAATACTTAATACCCACTTCATAAGATTCCATAGGATTACACAATGTATAAATTTATAGGGATATATGTTTGGCTGATTTTATATATTACTTACTAGGTGTTAGTGTGGCTGTGTATATATATATAACTACATATAGTACTTTTCCTTGGTATTATTGCATGAAAACACAAAAAAAGCTCAGGTTATCTCAATCTTCAACTTCACTACAAAGTCCTAGAGACCCAAATGTAGAACCAAAGGCCAGATATTAAGGAATCCTGCATTTCAGTAACCAGATAGGTGTTATATACTCCATAACCCTCACCAAAGTAGCCTTAACGTTATTTTCCTATTTTCTTAGTATTGTAGTGATAACTTACCAAAAAATCTTATAACTGTTGGATTTCACATTTGTCATCAAGCTTCTTGTCAGTGCTGTAAAACAGAATAAATAATGTCACGTGCCATTCTGAATACTTCATTTATGTTCTGATCTTTAAAATGAAAGATTAAATATAGACTTGAAAGGATCCTTATATGTTACTATAATTAAATATCTATCAATATTTCTATGACAATCATCTACTACCCTGACTTTACGAAGCATTAGGACTTCCCTCACATTTGAGTAAAACTTGTTCACTACTTGATCTAACTACAATTGGTTATGTCTTCTCATCTTAACAGTTCTAGAACTGAAAAGATGTAGTGGTCTTTTTCTCATTTCTTCTCATTTTTACCATTTTGAACCAGCTCTGTAAACTATGTGTACGCATATACTGGCACTTTTAATTAAAGTTATCCCCAGCTCTCTGGCAAGAATTGGAAGTGGCTTGTAAGTATCTGGATTCGTGCTGCTATACTTTCTCAGCTCCCAAAATAGGAGACTCACATGTAGATTTCGTATTGGGAACATACTCAAACTCAAGCCAACTTGCATAACGTGCCTGAGAACTGGGAGAGAGGGAGTTTGTCTAGTGCAAAACATGACAAGTACTGTTCTAAGAAATTAACAGCAAAGTTCCAGTGCCAAGAAACGATTTCTGAAACTGTTTAATTTACTAACAGAAATGGAAAAGCAGGTGAAATTCTTTTTGTCTGGTGGTTCTGAAGAAATTATCCTCCTCCATCTAGAGAAGCATCTGATGAATAAGTGCTGCTCAGAAGCTGAAATGTGCCTTAACAAAACCCACTCTTTCAGTACTGATGACTGCAGATGAAGCGCCTTCCTTCGTTAGGGGCATTTAGATCCAGGGATCAGCTTGGTGGTGTCTTTTTTGCCTGCCTCCCCAAAGAGTTTCTGCTTTTTTCAGTGATCCAGTCCCACTTTCACATCCTATTCCACTACTATAGCTCTTCGATTATCTTGCTGACTAAGAGCAATTTCTGATTTCAGTAATGGAAACAAAACCACGTATTGTAGCAGAGGTTTTCATTAAATTGAATTTTCAGTTATTAATCTATACAGGGAAAAAAAAAAGAAAGAGAGAGCGAGCTCACAAGTTAAAATAGAGATGGAGCAACTTTTTCTAATTGTCAGCCTGACATTATATAACATTTCCCTACAAACAGGTACAAAACAGCTGCACAGGATTTCCTCCTCGTCAGTCTGGCACATCTATTTCTAGTGGACTGCAAATCTCAGCATATGCGATTTGCAAGCCTGAATATGCCTGAGGTGTGACTGCAGTGAGGGAGAAGGTGGCTTTCATAACATAGTTCTTGTAAATTCAAAGGTTTGGGGTTTTTTAAATTCTTTTTAATGCTTAATAAAGCATTATTTAGAGGGAAAATATCCATATATGTGACTATGCTTTTCCCATTTTTGTGGGCTTTCTCACTGCTTAATTGACTTTAAAACAAAACAAAACAAAACACAAAACCTAAGAAAAAGACAGGAAAACATCAAACTTTAAAGCTTAGCAGAAATAACAAATAATTTTTTCCCCCATCCAACTCTGGTTATGGATTAAATATACCACAGTGATTTTAATTTCCTTATACTTTTTTAAAATTTAGACTTAATCTTAGAAAGAGAGCTTATTTGAAAGAAGACAGAAACTTCAAAACACAGGAAACAAAAACTGAAGCCCGTAAAGAGTTGTTGCTCTATCCTTCCCTGACCTGTACAAGAAATGTGTGCTCGTGTCAATCTGTTAGTATTGAGCAGCACAGCGCCCTTCTGGAAGACGTGAAAAAACTGATCATGTGTGCTGAAGCCTTAAAGTAATGTCAAGGAGCAGATTCAGAACTCCCAGAAAAATCAGGTGACAGAAACAAAGACAAGAATTGGTAAAATTCTTCAATGAAATTACCAGCTAGGGGAAGAAATATCTACACCAAATTTCTATAAAGGTATCAGCCATAGAGGAGGTAACAAACAAGCAATGGGAAACCACAAATCTAGCTTGATTTTGTTGTACTAAAACTACTTCTTTGCTCATTCAGACTGTAAAACACCTATATACATATGACCTATCAACTATAAATCACAAGATTTTTTATGTTGGGATAAAGGAGCATTTTGCCGTGCAGTACTGAATTTATTCTGAATTCTTCAGGGCAATGGCAAAGCAAATATGCAGAGCAAAAGACAAGCAGGCAAACCATATGGTACAGCAGCAGCAGCCGCTGTGAAGGGGTGGATAAATGCATTAATCACTGAAGTATGGCTCAATTAAAAAGATTTTTATAAACCATAAAAGAACATATTACAATACAGAGCGTGATTTCTTGATCTCTGAGCAGACTATGCTACTAGTGTTGTATTAGAATTGCATATGAAAGTCTTCAATATGAATGGAGGAACCAGGCAGATGCTGGCATAAAACAGAAGGCAGTAGTTACAGCAGCAGTATTTTTAATAACATTTCACTGCTCCTTATTTACATGTACTTACATTTCTCTGCTCCTTATTTAAATGCCCTTTGGATTTTCCAAAATATATTCTTTTCTGCATTCCTTTAATACCTTGACCAGGCAGCTGTGAGGAGTAGTACATCTAAAAATAAAATGAAATATTTTGCAGCTGCAGCAATTGGTCTAAAAAAAAAAAAAAAGTAGCACCTCTCTGCTCAAACCTTATCTCATGGGAAATATTTCGCCTGCTTCTTTCATGTAGCTAATGAGATTCATGATTTTGGTGTTAAAAGTACAGTTGCAGTTTTAGGATCCTTAACAGCGCTATGGCCTGTGCTTGACAGACAGGAGGGTTGATTTAGGAATAAAAGTTAATCTGAACAAAAGTACTTGGTTGTCTTTAATGAGGAGAAATGATAGGAACACGGCAGCATAACAAGAAAACAAATTATTTTGGAAGCTGACGTTTCATTTATAATAGTGTACAACTATATTAGTTGAGTGAAGTGGCTCTTTACTTCTGTGTTCTTCTTACAAAGCAGAGATTATGGTGATCCACAATGTATTATAAGGAACAGAAGTGAAGAAAGAAGATCAGGCTTAAAAAGGATTTAGTTTGGCATAGCAGCAGGTACTCAGGAATGCAAGGTGAGTTCAGGTTGTTTGCACATAAAACCAGTAGATCTTCAAGACTTCTAATACTGGCTTTTTAGCGCGTTCACTGTTGAACTTTCATGTCCTAAGCCTACTGATAGAGAAGGTAAGGAAATACGCCTGATAGCAGGTATTCCAGTTACGCCCATTCTTTCAGGCCTCCAACCTGTGTTAGATTTTTCATGAATTCTCTGTTAAGCAGGACATCAGGGCATCCAGAGGAATCTTTGTTTCAGGTCCTCAGTCACTGCTCCCATCTCTTTACACAGACCAGCCACTGTAGTTGCACTAGACCACAGGTTTTCCTTTTGTTGCCAATTTACATTCTTTGCTTTGGACATTTTCCTTTCTTTAGAAGCTGCAGGTTGTTGATTTTTTTGTAGTCCTCTTCTTCCTCCCAATCTATTTGATAAACACAATGCAGCAGCAAAGGCAGCCCTGGAATTGATGTTATTTGCCAGTTTACCTCCTGGTGCAATGAAGCCAGCAGGAGTATAAAAGCACCAAAAAAAAGCCTTTTAAAGAAGAGTAATTTTCTTAAATATTGAGAAGTGATTCTCTTAAGATAATACTTGCAATCAGCACCCAGCATGTGCAGCAGCCAAGTTCTGGAAGACAAAATTGGCTGCTTCAGAGAGTTCAGCATAAAGCAGACGGTTGGGGTACTGCAGTTCTCCTACACGAAGTTATTAAAAGACAAATTCTGTATGGTACTGAAGCTCAAACTGAGGTGTTCTAAAATCACATAGTTCTTATATAGAACAGAAAATCGTTAAGATCTGCATGTTGCTATTTGAAATTTAAGCTGTGGTCACCAAACCCATCCGTGTTAGTTAGCATGTATCTTAGAGACGGTTTTTGCAGATCAGCTTGGAAAGCAGAACACTTTCAGAGACATAGAAATTACTAAGATGCATGCAAGTAGAACAAAAACTAAGAAAGAAATGAACAAGAGAGGTGGGGGAAAGACCAAAATGAAGTACTGCAACAATTAGAATTTTTACTTGTAGAAGAAAAAAAAAATCTATTGCCATGGAATCATGGTTGCAGTTATGAAATAGAATCATAGAATCACCAGGTTGGAAGAGACCCATCGGATCATCGAGTCCAACCATTCCTATCAAATAGATACTAGAAGAACCAGTGAAAGCTGAGTTAGTCATGAAGTACTCTTTATTAGTCCAATTCCAGCAATGGCCACCACTACACACAGAGATGTTCCCTATGCTGATCATTTCAGGCAGCCAGTTTTTAATGTAATTTAGAGTACAGGATTATCCCTGAGATTGATATTTACTTATTATAGTAGAACCCAAGGTGGACCACGATCCCCAAGGCTGCGTATTTCCTGTGCTCAAAAACTAGATTAACTGTTTCTAGCTATTCTAATGCTACTAGAGCTGTTTGTTATTACAGAAACTGAAGTTCTATCAATTTAAAATTCTGAGTCTCTCAACATTTTGTCCCCTCTTTTCATAAGACACGTTCTTCTTATGCTCAAATTTGAAGGGTAGCTATGAAAAAAAAGCTTAAATTGTCTGAAACACATCCATTTTTATACACCATTGTAGATTTTTGTTATAAAAAATAGACTAAGCGAATTTCAGCCATGAATTTATCAAAAGGAGTAGCATTTGGTGGAAGTGATGGTGCTGGAAGTGCTGTGCTGAATGTAGATTGTTAGTGGGGAATAAATGTGCTTCACATACAGCCCACTGGAAATTTACTTCTCATGTCATTCAGATTAGATGAATAGCATGGGTGGAGATTGCTTATTGAAGAACTAAATTAAGATTTTGCTTTGGAATTAACATGCACAAATGAAGTGAAAAACACATTAACAGTTCATTTACTATGCAAAAAAATTGTGTATTTTTTTAAAGTGGAGCTCTTTTAAGAAAATAATAAGCTTGATCTTGCCAGTGAATGGGAATAAATTCATTTATTCTTAAAAAGATAGATTCTAAGTATTTAGCGCTTTTTTTTTTCTGAAGTTGTAGTCTCTTTTCCGATTGAATTTTCTTTTAAGGTGTTCAAACCATATTCTTCTGACAACAGGATCAGCTGGGAAGTAGCTACTTCTCCAAAGGAACTGCTGCTTTGCATAAGGTGCTGTGATGCTGCGGTTGAGTTTTACGCAGTCTCTTCTCAGTCTCCCAGCAATGGCATTAGCTGCTTTTCACCACCTGATCTATATTTTAACTCGTGCTTTATGGGACGTTTCTAGAGCTCATCTTGGTTATCAGGGAAAAAAAAATCTCTGCCACAATGACAGGAATAAGGGCATAATCTCTTCTGTATTACTTTAGAAGCAATGTNTTTTCTTTTAAGGTGTTCAAACCATATTCTTCTGACTTGTGACAAAAGGATCAGCTGGGAAGTAGCTACTTCTCTGGAGGAACTGCTGCTTTGCATAAGGTGCTGTGACGCTGCAGTTGAGTTTTACGCAGTCTCTTCTCAGTCTCCCAGCAATAGCATTAGCTGGTTTTCACCGCCTGATCTATATTTTAACTCGTGCTTTATGGAACGTTTCTAGAGCTCATCTTGGTTATCAGGGAAAAAAAAATCTCTGCCACAATGACAGGAATAAGGGCATAAGCTCTTCTGTATTACTTTAGAAGCAATGTTAGGTTTGGCATATGCCTTCTCTCCATCTACTCAGTGATCTGCCAATTTCTATATGGTGCTGCATCACTTTTTTTTCCATTATGACACCATAGCTATTTGAGTGGTTGTACGGTGAACATCAAGAAAGGGTTCCACTGACAATTAATCCCACTTTTGTCCTCCCTTTTTTCCTTACACAAAATTTTTAGTCAGATCGGTTCTCAGTCCAGCTCTACAGGTGACAGCACGAAATGCTTGTTCTGGCACACAGAAAAGAGCAGCAGTGAGTGAAAGGGTAACATCTCCACTGAATCTTTTAACATAGCCAAGGAGCTTCTTTCTTTCACCATGGTGAAAAAGGCTGGCTAAGTTGTATGAGAAAGCTTGTCGTGTTTAATAGCATCAGGCTACAGTCTTTCTAGTTGAAAGTTCAGATACTAGAAACTAGAAAATTAAGAAAAAGGTGCTATCTCAGCTGTAGATTCATGTAACAACCATATTGCTCTCTGCTGCTCTACTCATACAATCAGAATTTTTACAAATACGCTAAGTATACTTCTGAGCTATTGAAAAATTTCCTTATTTCTTTGTTTACATTCCCAACCTGTTCATGAGTCATAATTTGAATGAGTATATATCTAAATTACTGTTTATTTTATATATATATCTCTCTCTAGGAAAAATTCTTATCTGGAAGCGCTCTCATGCATTCAACTCTGACTTCTGTGATAATATTCAAGATGGTACTGAATAAAAAAAAATGAACTGGGAGTGATAAATTATTTTCTTTTTTTTTCCCCCTTCTGTACAAATCCAGTTTGCAACAAGTTAAAGACTCAGCAAAGACTACAGAGCCTGTATATACAGTAACAATTAGACATGTGGCTTTGTCATCTGAGGAAAAATAAAATCTATTTATTGATTAGCCTGAGTCTTGTATTTTCAGCAGTATTATCATTCTGTTCAGTCAGATGCCAGTTGTTTCCAGCCATCCTTCGGATAATCTATTATTATTCAGAAGTGATGTGTCCAATCATGTTTTTCCCTTATCTGTAACGTGCTAAGCGTTACATGCCAGAATTTAGCAACTCCAATAACAAAACCAGTCTCTTACTTATAGCAGGGGTCCTGTCGCCAAGGGATTGTATCAGCAGGTCTCTCAGCTTCTGTTGCATTCAGCCTGCTGGTGGCTTGGTTTGTAAATATAAACACTGCCACAAATTCAGAACATTTTCAGTCTAAATGGGGATAAAGTATGACAGATGGATGCAGAACACAGATGGAAGGAGGGAGTAGAAAGTCTTGCCACAATCCATATCACACTTATTATGAAGGAGAAAAATAGCTCTATTTCTGAAGCACCCATACAATATTTTTTGAGCTTGGAGCTCTCAGAAATCAGTTACTGATGAATTGCTCAGCAGCTTCTGCCCTTTAGGCAGTCAACTGTCCCACTGTCCCTATTTTTATCCTTTTGTTTTTATTTTTCACCCATGACAGTTCTAAGTGTCACAGGCATCATCTTCTTTTTATTCACCAAACCAGGACTCAAATGTGTAAGCATTTTATGATCTCCATGACCTTTCAAGCAGTTAAAAAGTTTACTTTAATTCCATGGTGATGTTATTTGGCTTGTTCCAAATTTGCAAGTATACAAAGGTCATTCAATAAGATCTTAGATGCTCTAAGGTGTTAAATTCCTTACCTTGAGAGAAGAAAACACAATAACTAACTCCTTTTTTTAGGAGAGAAGAAATGGAAGTGAAAAAACAACATACAGCCAACAGGTGTTAACCCCTTCTATACAGAAGCTGTCAGGGGGTACATCTATACAGCAAGGCCTGGGCTAGGAATCCCTTTCCAAATATCTTTTGCGCAAAGCTTCAATACTTCAAGTTCCCACCTTGGTTAAAGCATCTATGAAATTCTATATTTCATATACACAAAGTACAACGTAGCCTTTCTGATACTATTACTTTCAATATTTTGCTTCCCCTGAGAGTGAAAAAGAGGATTAATTTACCTTGCTCAAATTAAAAACAAAATGGAAAAGCTCACCTCTTACAATTTCCCAAGTCACAATACACAACACCATGTAGCCATAGAGATGAGATGAAACTGCATTTTTCTGTGTTACTGGAAACAAGAGCAATGCACATGTTAGGAGAGAGAGATGCCACTTACAGCAAAATCTAACATATCAGAAGGAAAAATCTTATCAAATGGTTTAAGCATACTGCCCTATGGAAATTGCAAATGGAAAAGCAGAGAGGGAAAAGGTTATACCTCAAATATTCAGCAATAGCAATTAATGTATTTCAGCTCCTAGCTGTTTCACAGGCTGTTTTGGATGCTCTACTCAGGCATTCCTGATGGCACCGTAGTATCACACCAGCTATCTAGCTCTGTATTTTAACCACCTAAATACAAGTTTAAAAGTACACACCCATACACCTGGCTAAGATTAATCATACAAAATTTCAGGGAAAGTATTTTTAATCAGAGTTAGTAAAAGAAATAATCATTACCATGTTGCAGCATCTTCCTCTGAAAACTTGCTGATACTCCTTAGAAACTTCCATTGGTCGGGCAATAATCCTATTAAAACCAAGTTATTTTCTATTTAGTGTACCTCAGTCTATTTAGTGTATCTCAGTCTTGCTACTAGGATCCGATAATATGTGCTTCTAAATTCCCACATATTGTAAAAGCATACTCAGTCACCAACATTAGGAATAAGATTATGGAACACCCTTTCAGAACCTGGCAATTTTTTATAACCTTACAACCTACAACCTTTATAACCTCTAAAAATTTGCACAAATATGAAGCAATTTCTTGTAGATACAGGAATAGTAACTGCTAGCGGATTTCATGTGCTCCAGACCACAATACAGTAACGCTATCAGATGTGCATTTGCATTGCATTGGTATTAAAAAAAACACTGCAGAAGGAAGACTAGACTGACTTGAGCTACAGTAAGAAACACGATTTGATGTCACGCTTGTCATCCCAAGTTCCGTCTCATCTTGTAGTAGCTAGATAAGTGTATCTTTCTTTGAAGCACAGGACAACGTTTTTGAAAACTATGGCACAACATTTTTATCCCCTTTTCTTAATAAAGCTCCTTTACCTATTCAAAAGGAATGCCCCGAATTACTAGTGTCCCATCATGTTTCTGTTCCAGCTTACCTAATTCAACAGTACGAAGCTGTCAGAAGAAAATAAGTACAGTATATACTCATATACATTTTTGTGTATGTATAGTTACAAGAACATATATATATATATTTAATATATGTTTATACACACACTCCCATCTATGTAAAGTTTTCATGGTAGAAACAAAACAGTTGGCAAAGCTTACTCATGAAATGGGATTGAATCATAAACCCTTCAAGAGATCCAGGCTGCTTTCCCAATTTTCTGCAAAACAGTTATTGCCAGATATAATGAATGCTGTCTTCAAAGACTGATAAGGATTGCGTCTAAGTGAATTTACGCCTTCCAAAATTCTAAAGCACATGTGAAAATGACAATATCCAGCAATAAACGTTTGTTTGGATTTATTTAAATTGTTTTGAAATACATACAAGTTCAAGCCCAAGGTGGTTTAAGAAGAAAGTTATTATTAAACATCTTTGCTCAGAAAGCTTGACAAAAGGGGAGACTTTTACAAAAGATAAGAGGAAGCACTACATCAGCATAGATCATCCTTTTCTTTTGTTGTTAAATCTCCATTCATTGTGCTGCATTTTCTGTTTCAGCTACACCCAAGGGTTGGGCAGGTTAAAAAGAAAACACAAGGATAAAAGCAAAACCTTTCCAATTCTGAAAAACAGGGAGGGTGGAGTTTAGCATAGTTAAGGATTTTTAAGTCAAATCAATTTCTGCAACTATTTATTAGTCAGAGCTGAATCTGCAGTTGCTGCTTTGGTTAACTTTTGTATGCACTTATGTGAAGTGAGGGGAGTGAGGCATGACCTTCATCCCTTCCTTCACCTCCCAAGCTGAGGCAGCTATGTAACTCAGTATCCAGTTTACTCTAACATCAATGAAAATTTTATTTTAAAAATTGAACACCAGAAGTCCCAGAAGCTCGGCATGTACTTTTCACTTTTCAGACAGGATCCATTACAACATCAACATATGCTTCTTTTTTCCCTTCGGGGGTTCATCTGAATAGTCCCCTTGCCTAAGTTCTTGAAATGGCAATGGTTCGGGTCATGAATAAGTTAAATCTTATCCCAAGAAGACAAGCAATGTGATACAAAGTGATGGAAATAGAATTACTAGCATTCATTTGCTAAAGGTATCATTTTCTCTAACATTTTTGTAGCTGGTTTAACTCTGGGTGCTTCAGTGCTTTTTCCTGATGCATCCTCTGCATGATTATTTGTCCAAGCTCTGGTGAATATTCCCTATTTAGTTGCTAGAGCTGTTATATCTTGGGGGGGGGTGTTAACAATTTATGGATGTTTTATTCTTAAGATAAGTTGCACTTTAAAAGTAAATGTATATAGAAAAAGAAGAAAGAAGGAAACGTCCCTGTGTACCTTTCAAGTATTTGCTCAGAATAAATCAGTGCCTTGATCCAATTTTGGTATGCAGAGGACTTAAATTTCTCTGCCTTTTCTCCTCTTACGGCCTTTTTATCTTGCATTTAGGATGACATTTTGAATTTTTAAAGAATAACATAGTTTTACTTTATGAGTGTTTGATTTACTGCAGTTTTTCCTGGCTTTATGATAGTCATTCATCTTTGATGGCAACGACAAATAAACATTGCTGTTTCAATTATTCGGTTATTATCCTCTGCTCTTTCCTTTGGTTGTTTTAACTTAGCTTTCATTAGCGTATGCTCAAATTCTTACTGATTGATTTCTTGTGAGGACAATTTCTGCAGCCCTCACATCAGGTATTTATTTTATACCTGCTGTGAGATATTAGTTTTATTACCTTAAATGCTTCTGCTACATCGTAGAACCTAGGCAGTTCACATGGGACAGTTACTACATACGGAGTAGAAGAATGCATCAGTGCCAATATATCTCTATCCAAAAGAAGTCTCCTTCAAGAAAAGTAATAAAAGATTTGACAGCATATTTGATTTTTATGACAGGAGAAAATGGGGAAGGGGGGGCTGGGGGGGAAGATCAGGCTTATTAACCCAGAGCAAAAACTCTTAGCTGTCAAAGGATAAGCCTGAGGTGCTGGCCATGTCTTAATTAAACACAACACGGGCTCATAAAATGCAGAGAACCTACCTAAACTCCCTGCTGTACAGAGAATTTCTGCCTAGACATCCAAGACTCTCTTGAATTCTCTGCAGCTTGCAAATTGTGCTGAACACTTGTCAGATTTCTGTATAATGCATTTCAGTCAAGACCTGGGAAGTAAGAGGCTCATTTGTAAGTGCTTTGCAGGAGATGCTTCCCTGACAAGAAAAAAAAATGTTAAGTGGTAACCTTTGCTTCTATATTACTATAAACTATACCAAAACATACTTTTAGGAAAATAAAATATTATATATACTTCAAAAAAAAAAACAAAACCCCAAAACAAAAACAAACCACTGCCCCATCCTCACTTAATAGGCTGATCACTAGTAATTTCATTTTTAGAAAAAAATCCAGAGTTGATGCTACATCTTAACCTTTTTAATTCAGAAAATGCAGTCCTCTATCAACTGGAGTGCCAAAAAGAAACTGATTTTCTTGAAAGATTTTGTTTTATTTTAACAGTTAGTTTATTTGGCACAGAGTTCACATGTTCACATCGTTAATCGTCAAGTATGCTAACTAAAGATCAACACCACCTCATGCTGGCATTTGATTGCATGAAGTTGATAGTTACTCTTTATCATTTTCCCTTTGCAGGAAGCAATCAAGAAAACAAGTCGAAAAGCCCTAATTTATGTTCCCTAAAATGTATTGGAAGCAAGGCCACAACTGTTTAGGTTTCTCATGTAACTTCTCAGGACCTGAAAACTAACTATTAATTTGGACCTATCCAGTAAGATGTTATGCTTTGAAGGCTGCTGTTCTTCAGAGGTGATCTTTGTTTCAATGCTCACCTGCAGAGTGCTTGACAGGGATTTGCTCTTTGCTCACCCGTGCCTGCAGCTTCTCTATAGTGCATATTACTAAATTTAATTAAATACTAATAGCAAATACACCTTAAGGACGTTGCTAATTTACTAATTTACTATATCTGAAACAAAACAATATCCCAGGGAAACTACATGCAAGTTTTAAGAGGAAGGGTCATGATGTCTGTCACTTTATGGTAAAAACATACTCTTTCTACACATTTCCAAGAATTCCTTTCCCCAAAATTAATTTAAAAACCAGTTATTAATGGACTCAAACTTGAACTATATTAAACTATTAAAAAAAAAAAACAAAACAAAACAAAACCAAAAGTGTCCTGTCATGCAGCAACAATGCCAAACACAAATTTGGCTACATTCCATACACGAGTCCTGAGGAAATGTATTCTTGGGGGATGCTCTCAGTTGCATTTGTATTGTAAATGCAGTTGCACTGTAAATGACTTTAAAAACCCAGGAACCGCCCAAAGTGCCATTGTTCTAGCTTTTAGAAGCTCTCACTGTGTTGAATTTAATCATTGTGTCAATGCATTTATCCCTCTAGAAAACAAGCATAACAATTCTGAGCGGAGTTTTCATGAGGATGTATGTGAAAAATCAAGGGGACTCGTTCTCCTAAGTCACTTTAGAGCAGATGTTAATGGTACTTACGTATCTGGAGATCTGATGGGACTTTCACAACATCTACCTCCCACTGAAATCTCATCCTCTTACCTTGCCTGTATGGGCTATTAGAAAGTTTAATTAACGAGTGACTGAAGTGCTTTGCATAGTGTTTCATGATTCTTAGGAGAGATGCACGCAACCTGAGAGCATTTTTATTCAGTGTCCTGGAATAAGTCAAGGACTTAGGAATGCTGGTCATTAATTTATCAGGAAATTAAATACAGCTTGGTAAGTATTTTCCTGCAACCATTCCAACAGTCTTTGCATTATAGAAACAAGTATTATCTCCTCTATTTTCCTTCCTAAAAGCATAAGCACTTTCAGTCACATTTTTGATAAAGCAGTAATAGGAAACTTAGGATTTCTTTCAAATTTCTTTCAAATTTCTTTCCAATTCCACCATGCCCATTATATTGCACTTTAATACTCACATGAAATTCTGCAGATAAGAATCAAAAACTAAAACTACAAAAGTAAATTATAACATAGAAGCATGGAAAATTAGAATATAGCCCTTACAGTGAGACATAATGTAGTGAGTAGCTATATTATCCACACAGAGTTTGGAATGCATGGCTAAGGCATCCAGGCTAAAACACAAAAAGGACTATTTAATCTTAATTCAGATATCATCCTGGACATAATTTAAAACTTAGGCACATAATTTAAAACTTTGTTTTATTTACAGCTCCAGACAGCAGCATTTGATCAACTACTATCAGCTTTTTGAAAGAACTTGTTATCACACTTGCCTAGCAAACACCAATGCTTTAATTATAAAATAGAAAAAAAAAAGAAGAAATCCAAATGGATTGTAAAATTTGCTGTTTCAGGAAAAAAAAAAATTTTAGACTCCTTATAAGGTGATTTTCTGCATAACAAACTTTCAGAGAGATGCTTGAAACGATATTGCCACCTGCTGTCTCAAACAAAAATCAGGAGGCAGGTCTGGTTGGCTCTATTATTTAAAATTCTGCAATTGTGATAGAAACACATTAAATTGGGAAATCAATTGTGAAGCAGGGCATCAACCATAAACTTTAAAATCGTGAAGAATGATACTTCCCTTCTTTTGCTTGACCATGTTTGGTCCAGAAAAATTAGAAGGAAATTACCAGTAAAGACTGTAGCTAAACGAGCCCTGCTCATCATGAAAAAATGTTCCTTGCATCTCTTATCACACAGTGATGAGATACATACAGTTGGGATGAAATCAGGTTATGAGATTCCTGAAAGTGAAGAGTTGCTTATTACAGATGCAATCTTTTGAGAGAGAAACTGTGGATACTGCAGGCTGTCTGGGAAGAAGAAAATGCTTCAGTCTTCTGCGTCTCCTTCAGCAAAGAGATGGCTGTCTACAAGAAACCAGGATTTAGTCTCTCTGCACTAATTTCAAATAATTAAGCTCTGGGAGAAGCAGGATGGTGAAAGGAGTACGAATACCAATGGCCTCTTCTCCCAAGTGACAGGGGACAGGACAAGAGAGAATGGCCTCAAGCTCCGCCAGGGGAGATTTGGGCTAGAGATTAGGAGGAAGTTTTTCACAGAAAGGGTCATTGGGCAGTGTCAGAGGCTGCCCAGGGAGGGGGTTGATTCACCTTCCCTGGAGGTGTTTAAGGGAGGGGTGGACGAGGTTCTGAGGGACATGGTTTAGTGTTTGATAGGAACGGTTGGACTTGATGATCCAGTGGGTCTCTTCCAACCTGGTGATTCTATGATTCTAATAGACAATCAACCAAAAAAATATTTAAAGACGTACACTGAAAGGTTAGACATATGGATACTAACTCAAGTATCTGGGAAAAAAAACTTCAAAGGGCAAAACTTCTATTCCTGTCAGCTGGAGTAAGCACTGCAGGATCTGTTCCTATATATATGGTACCGTTAGGCAGACAAAATTAACTACATCTAGCAGCAACACTGTTTAAGACAAGTCTTAAGGTCTTAACACCCTTTTAAATGAAGGTTTTCAGTAACCATTTGGCTTTACACATAAGCTTAAAAGCCATCTCAAACAGTAAAACATCTAAATGGGCTCGGAAGCATTTTATAGAATGTGACTATACTCTTTAATGCCGCCAAATCCTCCTTACGCAAGTTGAAGATGTTTCTCCTGAAAATCAGGATTCAATTAATCTGCGCGCTTACACATCCTCTTTTTCAAGAAGCTCGAGACCTACAAAACAAGAGAATGGATGGTGCTTAATATTGGTCTCCTAGAATGCTTCTCAAGCATCACACAGAAACCACAGAACCACCAGGAGAAGGGAGAGAGGGAGGGAGGGAGAGAAGGGAGGGAAGAGAGGGAGGGAGGGAAGGGAGGGAGAGAAGAGAGGGAGGGAGGGAGGGAAGAGAGGGGGGGAAGGGA
>WAAB01012116.1:0-11790 GCA_013389865.1 Piaya cayana
TGTATTCTCCATCAAAATCAGATGTCATGGCTGAATGCCGGAAAATACTGCATCTGAAAGCTAAATAAACTAAAAAATATATATATTTGAACCTATTCTCACACGGTAGGAAGGTAGGTGTGCTCTTACTTTTTGCCCTTTTGTTCTACATGTTGAAAGAGACAATAGGTACTGCAGGTAGCTTGCAAAGGTCAGAGACTGGCAGGATAAACAATGGAACAAAGACAGCAGATTCTTTTACTCTTTGACAAAGAGAGAGCTTGAAAAGAGCAGACAAAGTCATGTTTACATACCTTGTTGAAATGTAGACATTGATATTTGAAGCTCTAGAGGTTGTAGTGCGCTTTCTGAAGAAAACTAACAATACCGATTCTCACATCACAGCTAGAAACCCAAGAAAATATCCTTAAAGTGGCAACCTGCCCATACATGAACCAAGATCTGACTTTGGATATGCACATTTGCGTGTTTTGATCTATTTATAACATCGTCAGAAGATTTCCCCGGTATCTCATTAGCCCTTTCATCATCATCACAGAAGCGTGCAGGCTCTGCTACTCTGTTTGGATCAGAAGAGCAAATAAGCTACTTAGAGTTCTAAAAAGAAGAGAAGTTTTAGTAAAACTGCTGCTTGAAGTTGCCTTTTGCTACAACACAGAGAAAAACACATAAGCACGTTGTTGTTGTAGTAAACATGATTATAGGTAGCTAACTTAAGGTTAGCAATACACCCTGGATCCAAGCAGCAAGAAGGATGAGATATAAATTAAAACGCAAACAAATAAACCTAGAAAGCTGACTGACCATGTCACTTTAGGAAATTGTACAATTTCCAGAGATAAATATCTGATCTCAAAATAATGACGTTATCATCCTCAAGCACAAGGATGCTCAAAGACATACAGATCTTTCCTTTTTCCTAAGAAAAAACATAAACAGTTCAGAAGGTAAATCAGAATGCCAATTAAGAGAATGGAAAATTTCCAGGTCTCCTAATATTGTGTTAGAATGATGAAGAACAACCCTGTGTATTTCGTAGAACTGTATAATATACGGAGGGTGATCCTTTTGGCAATTTTTATACTGCATTTTCAAAGTGTTGATTAGCCACTACTCTTCCCCTAAGCAAGGAAGGCTGTGTCATTCGATCCATTTGCAGATCTAAGTTCGGTTTCATGAGAGGATTGTGATTTTACCCTGTTCATCACTGTCAGAACCTTAATTTCCCTGGAGTTTGACACAACAGCGGCAGGCAATGGAAGTTTTGATTCATTAAACTCATTAGTATTTTTGGAGTTGCTGTTGAGCCTGATCAATTGCCAATAAGAGTAGAATTGCTGTCCTTGACCAAAATTCTCCTGAAATACTAATGCAGAGAACAAACCAATTGCATGGATTTTACAATGGCACCACATACAAACGATTTTCCACTTACTTATTGAAATTCTTCCCATAATTATTGTTGTGGAAACAGGCTTGTGATAGACATTTTTGGAGGTTGGTTTAAGAGCCATATACACTATATTTAAATTAAACCCCCCCCCACAATATAAAACTAAATTCTGATAACCAGTAAGAAGATATTCCAATTAAATAAAAACTTCAGAATTATCCCCACCCCTGCAGATGTTCCAGGCCAGGCTGTATGAGGCTTTGAACAATCAGACTTAGTCAAAGGTGTCCCTGCCCATGCCGGGGAGGGGTTAGAACTGGATAATCTTTAAGGTTCCTTCCAACCCAAACCATTCTATCATTCTAAGATTCTAAGTTGAATTTTTGCAGGATTTAAACATGTTCATATGCAAACCAATATATAAAGTGCAAATAGAAAAAGGAATATTCCCCCTCACCACAAGAAGGATGTTGAGGCTCTGGAGCGAGTCCAGAGAAGAGCAACGAAGCTGGGGAAGGGGATGGAGAACAAGAGGAGCGGCTGAGAGAGCTGGGGGTGTTTAGCCTGGAGAAGAGGAGGCTGAGAGGAGNGAAATATTTCTGGAATTTGATAAGTCAAAATCCATAAGATTTACTGTATTTTGCAGTTTGTGTAAGTAACTACCAGTCGTGAATTTGCTCCTTTGGGAAAGGGGCTAACACATCTCACCATTCCTTAAATATTGATTAAATATATGGCACTGTACAGGCAGCTCTTAAGCAAAGACTTCTGGCTAGATGAGGGTTACCTCCTTACATGAAGGTACGCAGGACCCAGGCCTTGTAGTTCTGGTAGGCTTGGCTGAATAAGATCCTCAGAATGCTGTCTAGCCTTACGCTAGAACAAGCTCAGTGATGGAAATCCTACCCAATTTCCCCTGAGAGCATCATACATTGTCCTGATTGTTCTTCTACCCAAAGTATTTCCTGATGTCAAACTCTCATTTTCCCTGTAACATCCTTAAACCCATTAGTCTTCTTTTTTTGCCCTTGATAACTGGAGAGAATAATTGGTCCCTCTTCTCTCCCTTTATATATGTACAGACAGTTATTTCTCCTCTCCTCTAAGTGCTGGATGGTCAGTCCTCTTTATAACCCTTGCAATTTCCATTTTCCGAGTCTTTTTATCATTTTTCTGCTGTTCCCTTCTGGACTAACCTCCATTTGTTTGCAAGGTCCCTAGTAATCCAGCATGTAGAAAAGAACAGTCTTTTGTCTTCTTGTGAAGCGATGGCTACAGGAACACGTATTCTTCCCCTTGCAAAATGGAAAGCTCTTTCAAGTGGGTATTTTATCCACTTTCTTCTTACCATTCATAAAGTTGTTCAGCACCATCTCTTCCCAAATTAAAATAAACATGTTGAAGAGATTTACTGACTTTTTTTTTCACTTGTCAAATGTGATGACGTCCACGCAAGGCAGCTCGGGTTCACAGGCCTTACTGTTGAAAATATCTAGAATGAACTTTACATTAAACAAGAAGAGAACAGGAGTGACAGTCTCCCACTGAAAAGAGAAATATGATGCCAAACATACTGTATTAAAGAA
Source organism: Piaya cayana (assembly GCA_013389865.1). Lineage (NCBI taxonomy): Eukaryota > Metazoa > Chordata > Aves > Cuculiformes > Coccyzidae > Piaya > Piaya cayana. The sequence goes on from WAAB01012116.1 coordinate 2,980, forward strand.
GCAATTCTTCGTTCAGGGGTGGCTAACTATGAGTTCTAGTGCCGCTCTTTTCCAGTTACAAAGTTCAAAGTCCTCGGTTGAACTCGACACGGCTGAGAAGTGCAAGTAAATGCATCAACCCACACAAATGAGTTAAACTGCTCACATCATATTTCATGATAATACCATAATGCAAGACAATGGGATTTCAATTTTAAAATGTTACTATTCTAGCATTATTCCCACCATTTGCTCTAAAATAATTCTACTCCTTGGAAGATATTAGCATCTGGTTTCTCCCCAGTGTGAAATACAAGTATTTTTCTGCCATACCACTAACAAAGATTTCTCTTCTTGAATTGGTGGTTGTCTAACTCTGCAGAATTAAGCATATTTGCAAGCTATTATTTAATTTTAGGGAACCATACACTTACAAGCTATTCAAACATTAGTAACAACCACCTATTTGTGGTAAAGTTATGCCAGGGTGAAAATAAACTGTTTTATTCCTTGCATTCTTATATGAGATCTCAGAATCAGCTGTCCATATTTTCTAAATCATGTTTCGGTTCAAATGTCACGGCATCTAAACTACTCCAATATTGTCTTTGGTTATGTTAGAAAAGCAAAAATTTGGAGCGAGTATTTTTTGAAGAATCATTTTATCAGTCAAAGCATATGTAGCATCCAAAGCATTTAGTGAACAATCAGCTAAGATAAAAAAATGAATTTAAAAATATTTTTGCATTTTCCTCTGTGCTGTGCTTCCCCCCAGCGAGCTCCTGATTTGCATTCATATTTATTTATGCCGTGAGTTGTAAGCAGTGATTGCCCGCCCCAAGGGTTGCTGTCAGCATTTTTTCAGATGTGAAAAAGATGCAAGAAGAATTTTTCGAGGTATACATCAAGGTCTCTAGGGTCTTTGAACATTCCCCTGAATATTTACACCAAATTTATCAAACCTTATTTCGGTGTGCACTCAAGGAGAATGTCGTCCCCCAGTGCTCATGTATTTGTTTACTGCTGGCAGAACTTCACATTTCCCTTTCTGCTACCACCTCCACAGGGGTCAAGTGCTTCTCTGGTGTTCTCATGTGCAAAATGTGAAAGTCTGAGTGCAACTCATTGTGCTTCAGGCTCACTGAAATAGCCTTGAAAAGCTGGGTGTCCACCACTGCTGTTGCCAGATTTTATATCTCTAGCTTAGTTCAGAGATCATAGAATCATAGAATCACCAGGTTGGAAGAGACCCACCAGATCATCAAGTCCAACCATTCCCACCAATCTCTAAACCGTGCCTCTCATCCACCTGTGCCTTAAACACCTCCAGGAAAGGGGAGTCAACCACCTCCCTGGGCAGCCTCTGCCAGTACCCAATGGCCTTTTCTGTGAAATTTTTTTCCTAATGTCCAGTCTGAACCTCCCCTGGTGGAGCTTGAGGCCATTCCCTCTCGTCCTGTCCCCTGTCCCTTGGCAGAAGAGCCCAGCTCCCTCCTCTCCACAACCTCNCCTCCAAGAAGAAAAATCTGCTCCCTGGTTGTAGAAATGCCAGGAAAGTTAAACTGAAAGTCCATCTCCAAAGCCTAGTAGAAATGATGTTATCTCATGTCTCATTCAGGAGTGCTGAGCATTTTTGTTCATGGAGTTTACAGATACCCAGAGGCTCTGAAACCCAGTGTTTTGCCATGTGTGAGAAAGGACTGCTAATCTCAGCCTTCTGTTCAGCTACAGTGATCATTGCTACTGCAGTACATAGAGATCAGAATAACGTAACGGGGGGGACTGAAGCATGGAAGATGAATAGCACTTGCCAAAACACACAGCTCCTCTAGTCCCTGTTGTACAGTGAATTCAACAACCATACAAGGAATGATCTGCAAAGCTATAAATCAATGAATGTTGCATTCTGTTAAAAGAAAGCAAGAGATTTGCCTTCCAGCCACGAGGAAATAATGGAATTTGTCTGTAAAATTTGTTTTGTGTTTTATAAAAAAACAATTTGACGATATAAATGATACATTTGCAGTATTCTCAAACTGGCCAACATTCACAGTTATTGCAATAGGTTGTGGCAAGGCATTAAATATGTTTTGGCAAACTGCAGGAGTGCAGTGGGATGTTGCGTTAAGAAACTTCATCTCTAGCTAGTTTTGCTCATCATCTCTGTATTAACATACATGGAATCGCTCCCATTTTTTACCAGCTGAGGCTCAGACCACTGCAAATGCTTCCAATGTATTTTTTTTCAGGGTAAATGGACAATGAAATTTACACTAATATTGAAGAAAACAGTTGGAAACTATACCGAATGTGACAGCCAACGTTTACCCTCATATAGCACTAGTAAAAAATAGCAGCCAGATAATGTTGTAAATTGGTGAGCTTCTCATTCATGTTAGATTATCAGAGTAGAGCTGTGGACTAGCTACATTTTAGAATTATTATATCTTCATCTTTTTCCTCCTCATAAGCTCTGTAGAGATTCCATATTTCAGTATTAACCTTGCAGCTATGTGGCAACCAAAGCTGAGAAACTATTTGCGAGCACGTTAGAATTCTGCTTCAAATCTGGGTGACTGGAGTTTGAGTGTTCCAGGTCCCTTGCTTTGTTACAAACAAGAAAAATCCTACTGGAGTTTTTTAAACAGACTTAGGATCCTCAATTACACAGCATTTTGTTACTATGAAAGTCCTTTCAAAGCATTCAAAAGCTGTATCTGATTAATTTTCTGATACTTTGAGAGCCAAAATTTATTCTAAACAACTTCATGTAAAATATTTAAAGAAAATAGATTTTACTCTCTGTACTTTACTTACCAACTCAACCTATTCTTAGTTTTATGGGTCCTTGGGTTTGTAACTTTCTGTATCTGTAGGAAAAAAGTGGAAAATGCAAAGCCTCCAAGTTATACATATGAGGAGAAACAACCTGCCATTCTGAATAGACTCTGTAACTAATAAGCTCACAGAATTCTACGATTAACAAATAGCACTATAATCTCACCATGAACTTGTTGAATCTAAATTAACTTCATGTTTTTAACCCAGCACCAGTTTTCCATGCTGCTCCCCGTACTGACTTGTTTGAGATTTGGACTAAGGCATTCGCAGCCACCTGCAGCATCAATTATTTTCAAGAGTTTCTTTCCTATTACCAGGAATAACTTAGCTGGAGAGCTTTAGCTCATCAAACAGCCATGTAAGGTCTTCTGAAGGCTGGATCTAGGGGATGCTTGTAATATTTTTCCAGACATACCAATGTGGCCTTTAAGGTTCATTTTTCACATGCCCATTTCCAGTTAAATGGGTTGACTTCCAGGTTTGAATGTGCAAGCTAAGAAAAAAATAAATAAGGCAAAAATAGTCCATAATTTTTTGTAGTCAACTCAGTTTACTGGTCTTTCATAATAAGTTCCTGTATATTGATGTTTATATTAATTTTAACATTGATACTGCCAGACAGTTGAAGATCCCTTACCTCAAACANTTAACACCCTTAATAGAAGTTTGTTTCTTTGGGAACACGTGCATATTTTTTTTTTAATTGAAAGCATAGCAATAAATCATTTTACACTGAATTAATTTAGATGTTTGCGAAATAGCTCATTAACAAGAAGCTTTATCTGAAGCAAAGAAATGAGTATTTTTAGCATGTCAGATTGATAATAGCACTTCACATTTGTAGAAGGCCCTTTCCTGCCAGAGGCTTCAGCTGTGTCGCAAATATTTATTAAGACTTACAACCCATGTGGGAGGCAGGTGCAGTATTTTATATTCCTTCAGGATAATGCACTACGGAGAATTCCTGTCCTTCCTGAGTGCTTGTTGAGAGTGCTTAGACTACTATTGTTAATCATACAAGTGTAGCTTATCCTGCTGTCTGTACAGCGTCGCTTATCTCAATTAAATTAGGATGCGGATTCGTGTTTTTTCAATCTTCCCTCCTATTCCTTCAAATAATCTGGTCATAAGCTCCTGGCACTGCCAAGTGGCATGTGTGCGATAGAGACTGCAGTCGCTTGACTCATTATGCTTCCCTCCCCCATGAAATTTTGGCTGTAAAGGAGTCACGAAAATGGAAAAATCGAATTATATGGACATCTGCCAAACCTCAAGACGTAAGACAAGCCCCAGCAATACTTGGGTTCGAACACAGAGGAAATGAGTTTGACTACGTACTTACAAACTGGGCATTACTTAGTCTGTCAGCGCTCTTGAAGGCAAAAAATAATGGGAAAAGAATGAAGGTTCTCAAATTTCTGCTAGATGCAGTAAGGTACTAGCAAGAGTAAAAGGGCTGTGCGAAGCATTTGGCCTTATGTACTTGTTAAGGCTTAAGAATCCTTCCTCACCACAGGAAGAAATATTCCTGACAAAGATCCCTGAAGCAAAGGTCCTTGTGAAGAGAAACTGCAAGAGAACAAACTTAGGAAGTACTGGTAGAAATAAACACTGATGAAGATTTCAGTTCCCTAGACGTAGGCACTTTTTCCAGGCTGTAAGATACTGATTCTTAAATAGTCACAGCTGCAACCTCACTACAAATATAAAGGCTCTTTTTCTAGGAAGCTGTGAGAAACCTGGACCATCACCTTTGATTCAGAAATATGCTACTGCTACTGAGGAGAATAAGCAGCATCAATAGTCTCTAAGGATAAGGGTATAGATTAACCTGCTGCTAGATAAAACATCTAACTAGTGGTAACAAGTACGTAAATACGTTATAGCCTAAAACATGAGATTTTCAGAATAAGTTGATATCTATTGATGAAACCACTTGCTACCCTAAAATTAAGATTTAGTTTATTGCCTCTTAACATCTGGTCTAAATAGGTACTAACACCTTTTTTTCTTTACACCGTCCCTTAGCTCTCTGCCTTCAGCATTTTCTGTAATACCTCACTTGTCTGAAGTGCTGAATTTTAAAAGATGCAACATAACTTGCTTTAGTATTAACTCGAAAATAACTCCTACTTTAAAAATGTCTTTCTCACTAAAAATAAAAACACATTTAGGAAAGGAGGTTTATTTAGGTTCTCTAATGTGTTCCAGTGTATTATGGAAGTGGGAGGCTCTAAGTTTCAGATGTTGCTGGCTAAGACCTTTTGTGTTTAACTACAGCCGAGGAAGAAAACGAAAGAAGGAACAAGCAAGTGCGGTAGGTACAAGACAGCTGCTCATAAATCTTGGCTGGGATAGAAATTTATGTCTGTTAGAGAACTGGGGTTCTGAAGTGACGGAGACAGAGCAAGCAAGTGGATTTGATAGGTAAGAAATATTCATGAAAAGAGACATAGGTAGTTCCGTGCAATGTCAGGGGACTGTTTGATCGCTTATTGTTCTTTGCAAGCTTGTGTTTCAATTTACTTCAGAGATTTATGAACAGTCTTACCCACGCCGTTCAGTACTGCTAAACCTTTGAAAATAGATGGATTATCTTAAGAATCTGGGACATAAAATAAATGCACAGTGATGTGACTTATATATCTTCATAGCTCAAAGAAGCTATAATAATTTCCCCATCAAAAGATGTTTTATTGTAATGAATCTCAAGGATCCAGTCTTAAGGAGTGTAATTTCTATTTGCCTTGCTGTAAGCTATAGCTGCAGGTTGAGTTTGGTTCTTCACTTTCTCATTCACAAGCTTTTTACCTTAACTTTTCTGCCTATGAAATGTAGGAAATAAAGTTTTTTCTCTGAGAACCAGTTCACAGATGTCCAGTGATTGCTGGGGAAATGAAATTTTAGTCTTTTTTGACCTTAGAAAAGAATCATTTTGTCTTTGGAAAACTGGTTTGGTTTTAGACTGTGGTGGGACATGGCAATAGAAAATAAAACCAAACCAAACAAACAAAAAACCAAAACCAAACCCTCAATATTTATAGACTTTGTTCTGAGAATAAAAAACAAGGTTATCAAAGAGCCTGACTGAGGAGGGGAGATGCACTTTATCACCCCATCTGCCCTAATCTGATGCAAAATCAAAACTTTCCTGAGAAACTGTTGGAATCAAGCATTCTTCCCTAAGATTCATTTTTCTGAGCAGTAGTGCAGCAACGCAGACTGCTGGGGCCACTTGGTGAAGAACAAGGTTCTGGTATATAGTGTAGATCTTTATGTCTACAGTTACATTGCATTTTTAAAATCCTAGGATGCCAATAATAGAATCATTTTGTTCTATGATTCTATGGTTCTATGATAGAACAACCAGGTTGGAAGAGACCTACCGGATCATTGAGTCCAACCATNTGACTGTCTAGCTTGACAGACAAAGTTAGAAGATCTTTCCTAGAAATAAAAGTGAAACAGCAGAAGCCTTAACAAAAACATTAATGCAGGGGATCAGAACAGTGGGGCCAGTGCTGGAGGGACCGGAGTAATTACTATCAGGAGTAATTTCTGCAGCATCAAATGACTGTTATGAAGTACTCTCCTTTAGGATCCCCAGGGTGTATCTGCGATAGCGAACAGTTTAGGAAAACAAAATGTTGTACAGCAATGAAATGCAGTTCAAGGACCTGTCATCCCTAGTGATTATTTATGTCACCTAGGGCTAGACGGGTAATTTTATTTTGAAGTCTGATTTTACGAACTGGGGTTTGGGATATTGCGTTCAGGATCTCTGCCTGACTGGTAGGTTTGCTGGTGTGCAGCTTCCATGTGGCTTTCTCCGGGGGAAGTCCAGCTGAGGGAGCTGCAAAACAGCATGTAAAGCATTTCAAAAGTAGATATCAAGGAGCTTTGTGTCCGAAAAGCGCTGACACGGCACAATAAATTACTAAGAACGATGCACCCTCATTCTGATTCTTGTTTCAGTTCTTTTCCTGGCACATTGTAAGAAACTTATTTTATTCCTTATGTTTTAGGGCTCTGTGTGTGGCCATTCAGTTGATGTTGTACCTGAAACTGCAGCTATTTTCTCAAAAGCCTTTTAAAGGTTGTTTGCTGCTTGACTGATCCTCTAGAGCTGTATCAGCTTCTTTTATGCTGCTCCTGGTTTTCCCACTCGGGTGCTCCCAGTTCCAGGAAAAACCTGTCAATGTGTGAAAAGGTAAAAACCTAGGAAGTTCTAGAAACTGTCCAAGCCCATATCAGAAGAAGATAATAGCCTGTGTTGGCTTGTAGGTACAATTCTTCATTGGAGGCTAAGACGTAATTGTGTATTAAACACTTCAGAACTAGTGGAAGTGCTAGCGACCTCCTAAAGACTGAGGTGATAAAATGCCGTGGAAACATGGTCATGCTAATGCATCAAAAAAAAAGCTTCTTTGGAAGGAGCCCACAATATTTGTTAATGTTTTTGTCAGGAACTGCATGCCCAGTAGCGATGCAGTTGGATAATGCAGCTGGCTGAACTTGGACCTTATCTAGCGCTGTTAGTAGCTACATCATTACTTTGATGTTTAATACGCTTGTCACTGTCACTTAGCTTAGAAAATAGTATGGACCAAAGAGAGAAGACTGATTTTTTTTTAATTTTTTTTTTTTCCCAGGCAATGATCTCTGCAGTGATGATCCATGCCTCCTCGGTTATTCAGATGTTCGCTGGGTGGCTCTGACATGTCAGCCTCATGTTCTGCTTATGGTTGTAAATCGGTGCTGCCACATTGCACTCAGATCAGTAAATGATTGTATCACAGGACTATGTGAAAGAAATGCTCACAGCTGCTTATTACTTTGTAGATTTGCCTGCTACTGTTTACGCAGGGATGGGTTGTAATGCCAGCACAAGACATCGAAGAGTCTGTAATCTTGTCATGGTCCTTTTAAGAGCCACAGTTCTGAACCTGCACTTTATTGTGGTGATTGGTATACAAGGTGACCAAAGGAGACTGTCCATACCTCAAATGATTTATAGGTTCCACATAAAATAGGATGCCCCTTGATTCTGTATATAATACGAAAATACAACTGGATGTTTAGGGGTTGAGAATTAAAAGAAATGGTTTGTCTTATATTCTGATTCCATGTAACTTATCCTCCACGAAAAGAACCAATATATCTTTAAAGTGCAGTTATTCTACCAATAAATGGTTTTGCTACGTGTACTTTAGAAAGCACCAGTTACTTTCACATCCTGAGCTTGGCATTTGAAAGTCTTAATATATATAAAGTTAATAAGAAGAACCACTCCATAAGGTTTAACTGAATTCTAGTTGTAGAAGCTGAAGGTAGTAGAAAGGATAAGAAGATCTGAATATCAAGCATATAATGAGGAATTTTCTCATGGCTTTAGCCAATTGTTCCCTCTCTGGTCCTTCCCTCCCTCTCCCTGATAGCTCCTTTGTTTCATTGAGCTAACCTGGAAAATTGGGTCAGTGATATGCGATCAAAAGGTAGATTTTGCTCAGGTGTGGGGAGATCAGAGGAGTTCTTGATGAATAGGGGTTGACAACATCCAAGAGTGCTACGAAGCTCAGACAGAAAATGCTTGTTTAGGTCTGCCTTTTCTCCACATTCATTTGACTGTGTGCATAATCCCCTGGCTTGACTGGTGAGTACTGATTTAAGGCCAGACCCTGTTTCTTTAAACCAAAAGCCATTGCGCAAATGAAGTCAGTAAGACTCTGATGGGCTATGTTTACTTCTGCAGTTTCCTGATAGAAAACATCCATAAGCTCAGTTTTGATATTTTTAGGGAAGAATGGTCCCTATATATTTATTATCGCCTACTGTGATGCTGTGTATCTGCATTACCAAGTGGTTTGAAACTCGTTTAAATGAAGCTATCTAACTTTCTTCCATGGCTGCAGGCTTTCCTAGGAAGCCACGATCTTTTATCTCCAGTGCTTGATGATGCTGGTTCTTGCTTTTCTACTCAGGTGGGGAGAA
>WAAB01012117.1:1366-11721 GCA_013389865.1 Piaya cayana
GAAAGAAATCACCACATTGAATGCAGCAGATGATCTTGGGAACGTGTGGTCCAGGCCGTGTGGTCCAGGCTAGTCCGATCGAAGAGTGTGAGTCTGTGCCAGCATGGAAGTGAGACCCCAACTCCTCCCTTCCGAGTCCTTTTATCTCCGTGTTTTTGGCGGGCTCCAGAAGCCAGCAGGTGGGGGTGGTAGCGGGGCAGCAGCAACGGCTGTATCCCCTCCCCCCGCCAAAGCCAGCTCTGGGCCCTGACTTCACTCCAGCGAGGAAGAGCTGTGCCTGCTCCTGCATTGCCCCCTGCTGAACCATGGCTTGACAGACAAGCTGGTGCCTCAAGTGGGTAGTCCTCAGACAAAATGTTTAAGGCAAATAGATAAACATAGTCTGACTTCACAACACTGTAAAATGTTTTAATTGTGAAAACAAGGACACACAAATAGGGAATGTCCTGAAAAGCTACAGATGCCTAAAAATAAAAAAACCTACACAGCTCTGTCCCTGATATCAGAAAGGACATACTTGAGCTAATCATTGCAAATCTAAATTTGACAAAAATTGGCATCCTTTCTTGGGAAACAGGCAGAAGGGCACACATCCTGGTGCCCCTCAAACCATCAGGGTATGGAACACTCCTGTACAATATACCCTATGCCCCACCTCTGATAAATGCTTAATCTCTGACCTTTCAGTTGCCACAATAGGCAGTGCCAGATGGAATCTGGCAACTGCCTCACGAGTAGTTCTTGTACAGCCACATAAACTGTTAAAACCATAAATGGAAGGGACTCGTGTGTGGGGACCTTTAACAATGGGATTTGTAGGACTGATTGTAGGGCCTCCCAGTATATCTAAAGAAGGTTTATTTGTGTTACCAGGAATAGTGGATTCGGACTATATCGGTGAGATTCAAATAATGCTAGCTGCCTTTCAAATCCCATGCTGTATATCAATGAAACAGAAGGTTGCACAAATTATTTTGTTGCCCTTTTGGGTTCCCCTCAGATTTGAGGGCAGGGACAATTTGACAGTATTAATTCTGCCCAGGTATCTCGGGCTCAACAAGTCACAGCAAAACAACCTACACTTACAATTAAAATACAGGGACTACTGGATACTGGAGCTGATGTTTCTATAATTTCTCAAACTGAATGGCCTCCTCAGTGGCCTCTTTATGTAGCTTTCACTACCGTTACAGGCATAGGTGGAATACAAATTTCTATGAAGAATGCCAAACTATTTCCAGTGACAGGACCAGAAAATTCATGAGCATGGATTCAACCATATGTAATGCCAACACCAATAAATTTATGGGGAAGAGATTTACTAAAGCAATGGAATGCACCTATCACTGCTACAGGAACAAACTTATCCTAAAGGTCACTGATCTGAAACCCCTACTCAAACTATCCTTGTTTACAGAGAAACCTGTTTGGGTTGATCTTAAAGGGAAAAACTTGTTCAACTGCAACGTTTAGTAGTAGAACAATTACCAGCTGGACGTATTGTTCAATCTAATAGCTCATGGAATATTCCGATATTCATCATTCCTTAAAAGTCTGAGTAATGGCGATTACTGCATGATTTAAGAGCTATAAATGCAGTAATGCAGCTGATGGGTGCCTTACAGCCCAGACTATCAGATCTATGTTGCCTGATGATTGGTACCTTTTTATAACAGCTCTAAAAGATTATTTCTTTACAATCCCCCTACATACAGATGACTGTAAGTATTTTGCTTTTTCAGTACCTGCTGTAAATAATTCTGTGCGGGCATAAGAGATTCCACTGTCACGCATATGCCCCCGGGACAAGCGGCCGATGCCTTGGCATACTCACGATATCAGCAGCAAGCACAGAGCAAATGGACAGTGTTCTCATGCTTCCTAGCTTGTTGAGACCTTGGAATCTTTACCAAGACCCATGAGTTAATAAGAAAAGAATGTATTAGACAGAAAACATGAAGATAAGGGGCACATCGGTGGTAAATAGTCAGTTACACTCTATCACTGTAGCTGTGGGATTTTTAGAAGTGGAAATTCACTGGGGTAGCTGCTGACTGGGTAGAGAAACATTATATAAGGTTTTGCATCCACTCAATAAGGGGATCTTGTTTGTCACCTCAGAACGGGGTCCATGCTTCGATTGCTACAATTCTGAACCCATGCAAAATATCGCTGGATAGTATTACCACAGGGCACGATGAACAGCCTGACTATTTGTCAGACTGTAGTCACAGCTGCTCTGCAATCTACAAGACAATATTTTTCATCCACTATAAAATATCCTTATGTGGATGGCATTCTTATCTGTGCAAAAAAAACCCTATACCTGAAAAACACCCTGCAGTATGTGCTGGAATAATTAACATCCCATGGGCTGCAAATTGCTGACTAAAAGGTTCAAACTATGCTGCTGTGGAAATATTTGGGGTGGATTTTATCAGAACGACATGTTAAACCTCAAATGCTGCAAATTTCAAAAGAAATAAATACCTGGAATGATTTACAGAAATTATTAGGAACCATTAATTGAGTACACCCTATGTTGGGCATTTCTAATCATGAACTAATGCATTTATTTGCCTCCTTAAAAGGGGATAGTGATTTGACCTCAAATCACTGCTTCTCACCAGAAGCAAAGAAAGAATTGGACTCTGTAGCACAAAAATTATCTGAGCTTCAAGCTCACAGAATTTGACCAGAATAACCTTTATGTCTTTTTATCTTTGGAACTGAGCATCAGCCGATTGAGCTGATAGGTCAATTATCAACAGACAATAAGCAGGTTTTTTACTTAGACTGATTATTTTTACTGAACACTTAACAAAACCATCACCACATGTTCAGAACTGGTCATATGGGTAATTATGAAAGGGCATGATTGTATTCAGACATTGACTGGATATGATCCTGAAATCCTTTATTTGCCTTTACAGGCACAAGGATATACCTTTCTCTTTCAAAATTCTGTCATTACAAATCGCTATGGCTGATTTCATAGGTGAAGTTCGTTTTACTTTATCTCCTTGTAAATTACTCCAAAATGCTCACAATTGGGCTCTTAAGCAGAAATTGATTATTTCACTGACACCAATTGCTGCAGACTGAACATTTATTTGCTGATGACTCCAGGAAAACAAGAAAGGTAGCAGTGGTTTGGCATGAAAGTGATAAATGGCACAACTCTGTGTTACAAACTGAGGGATCAACTCAGTGGAATTAAGTGCAATGTTACATGTTCTAGACATTTTGTCAGAAAAACCCTTCAATATTTTCAGTGACTCAGAATATGTAGTAAATGCTATAGGACGAATACTTTTTTCCTTCCTTAAGGAGCTAGTTCATAAACAGCTCTTTCTAATGTTCATTATTCTCAAAACCTAATTGGAAAACAGACAGTTTCCTTTGTTTATTACTCAGATACAGTCTCATACAGCTTTGCCTGGCCTGCTTGCTGAAGGCAACGCAGCCACAGATTCCTTCATGGCAGCTGTTTTAACCCTTGATTATGCAAGAGTCTCACATTCCTTTTTTCACCAGAATTCTGTGGGTCTAAGCAAACAATTTAAAATTACTCTTTCCCATGACGTATTAAAAGGCATGGACTCAGCTTTCATTTCAAGCTAAGACCAAGTCTATTGTTACAAGCTCGTATTTATACCTTAGTGAAAATGCCAACAATGGTCCCACAAGTCCTTCATAAAAATTTCCACAGCGTGTTTTTCTCCTTCCAAGTTCCTCATGACCACTGTTATTGTTTTCATGCCTTCTTGGTTTTGCCACTGATGTTGAGTCTTCTCAGGCAGGCAGCTCACTGGTTATCAAAGTTCTGTACTCATGCTCCAGAGGCCCAACAACACTCATGGTCATTTTTTTGCTCACCATCTCTTCTGACACTTACCCAAGCAAAAGACATAATTCGGGCATGTCCCAATTGCCAGCACGTGACTCCGTTGCCTAAACATGAAGGAATTAAACCCCGTGGCCTTCATTCAAATTAAATTTGGCAAACAGATGTCACACATCATGCACTTTTTAGCCGCTTAGGTTATGTTCACATATCCATTGATACCTTTTTGGGTGCTATGTGTGCCTCTGCTCATGCTAGTGAAAAGGGGTGGGATGTCCATCGACATTGGACTCGCTGCTTTGCTACACTTGGAATTCCTAAACTAATAAGGACAGATAACACCCCTGGACATACTTCTCAATCTACTTATCTTTTTTTGCAACAGTGGGATATTGAACACATTACAGGTATATCCCACAACCTTACTGGTCAAGCCATCATTGAGCATAGGCATTCAACTGTGAAAAATGTGTTATTAAAACAAAAAAAGGGGGGAAAAGTCCCTCTCTCCCCCGGAACAATTAGACAATGCTATCTATACCCTCAATTTTTAAAATGCCAATTTTGTTTCTGGCAGAAATATAACCAATGCAGAAAGGCATTTTTTCAATTCCTGAGACATTATCACATCATCCAAAGGTTATGTACAGGGACCCTATGGCAAACAATCATTGGAATGGACTTGCTGAACTAATAATGTGGGGGAGAGGATACGCTTATGTTCTTCCTTCAGGACCTCGATGGTTTGTAGCATGATACATCAAGCCTTATCATGAGCTGGAAAAACATGGCCCAGCATCCGATGCCTCAGATGGAGCATTTTAACCTGAATGAAGATAAGAGGCCACAGAAACGAAAGAAAACAATGCAAGATGATCCTATTACCTGGGAAAACTGAAACAACTACAACAAAGTGCAAGTCCCATGATGGCAGCTGTGGGTGTACCACCTACCCCAGCAAACACCTTTTTGGCATACTTAGCCAGTCATCATCAGCAACAGTACAGTAAGGATGTTACTTGTTCTTTGTGTGATATGTCATCCTACTCATGCTCAACATTTGTATTTGGCACATGTGTTGGACCCACTGCTGTTTAGACTAAATACCTGGTGGGATCTGGGAATTCCCATTTCAAATAGTGATTCAAAATGGATGGGAGGAACCTGGATTCCCCCATCAGGACCTTTAATTGAAGGCAAAGACTGGATGTGAAGTAATGACACCCATCTGTACCATACTGTGTTCCCACCCATTTGCATGTCAAACAAGCCAATACCTAATTGCCTTAATATGGGAGGAAAATTCCATCTGTTCTATCAACAGTGGGAGAGTAGGCAAGAAATAATTGGCAATTTATCGCTCATCTCTGCTTCCGGAATAGCTGATGGGGGCATTGCTCAAAATACAACCACGAATTCCCCTACTGACTTAACTTTATGTAAGATCCCCAAAGGTACCACAAGGAGTGTGATAAATCTAAATTGGACACCTTGTAGACTACCAGAACCTGTCATAAAAACCACAACTGATTTAAAATTCTGGGACTGGGGTCTCCATGGACACCTCATAATGAGTTCCTCAAGGGCTGTAAATTTTTCTGAAGTGGCTAATGAGATGTTGAAATGGTCAGAAGGAGGTCTTTCAGGACCTGTGCTACAGTTTAATAATAGTTTTAGCTCAAATTTTGTGAAGCTTTGGCTATTGACCTTGCCATTTAGGTTCAGACACGTAGCACATGGAGTCTACACAAAAGTTAATACTCGGTATTCTTTAAACTTGACCAATTTTCATAATGACTCTGTTATGATTTGTACCTCACATCTTTATGTTTTTGTTGCTGCATCTTGGATTAATATTTCCAAAACAAACCATACTTTTGAACTCACCTTGCAGAACCCATATTATTTCAGTTGCATTTCGCATGCAAATATCTCTGAATTAAATATATCTGCCAAAATACCAATGAGACAATAAGCCGAGATGTGGCTCCCTGTAAATATGACTTGGCAATGGGAGAGGGATTCAGGCATAAGTCAGTTAGCAAAGGCACTTAAACAACCCTGACAACAAAGAAAGCGCTTTATAGATTGGCTCATTGCATTTATAATATCTGCAATCACTATCTTAGCTACTGCAGCTATTGCCATTACAGCTTTAGCAGTCTGTACATACCGCACACGAAGTAGCAGGAGTGTTGAGCAATGTAACCCAAGAACTAACTATGCAAGCAAATATTGTTTAGCAAATATTAACATGCTTAGATGCATTAGAAGCAGCAGTGACACGGTTAGGTGATAGGCAAAGTGCAATGGCAAATCAAATGAAAGTACAATGTGATTGGGAATATAAACGAAAAAATTATGTGTTATTCCATTAGTGTGGAATGATAGTGTATATACATGGGATCAAATTAAACAGCAAGTTCAAGGTGCTTGCTTTTTCAACTGACATAGATGGTAAGGTCCAAGATTTAACCCTTGCTTTGCAAGGACAATTAGCAGTGTTACAAGAATTAGTACATAAAAGTGTAATGGATGATATCTCTGGCAGTATGAAGAGGCTGAACCCCCCAAAAAATTGGTTTATCAGATTAAATTTATGAATTTGGGCATTTGTTGGTCTCGGCTGCGCTTGTGTTGTTTTTATACTTGCAGTGTTCAGAATAATCTGGAGAATGATACAAGAACTGAAGTCAAGGGCCTTGCTGACCTTGCTGTGAACCCAATGCTCCAAAATAAAAAAGGGGGAGATGTGGGAGCGATGCCTAGTATGTGATTAATATGTGATATGATTAATTGGGACTAAGATAAAACATGAAGCTGGTACCAAGCATATCAGAATAAACATGATTAAAGGCCAGGTGTTCTGAACAAGACACACATGAAAATGAATCTTCAGTGTGTGGGAAAGTCAGGCTGGAAAAACCTGCCTGGGAATGTGTGGAGTGAGGATGTGACTGAAGACAGTCACAAGTGTAGATGTGAAAGAGAGCATTACTAAATATCCTGTTTGGCTTCATATTTCAGAAACTGGAGAGCTGTTAAAAATTTGCTTGAAAAAGAGGAGCTAGGGTACTTCCCTAATTTTGCTTCTGTATGCCGTGCTGATTAAAAGAATATACTTAGAGAAAAACTGTGAAGTCTGCGTCTCCTTCATCACCACACAGAATCCACAAAGTTTTGCTCCTCATACCAGGTTCAGAGCCAGCTATTTCCTGTCTCTTTCTACTCCTTCCTTCATCATTCCTTGTAACAGGAATGACAGGGGAGAACATGACCTGCGCACCCAATCCCTTCACCATTTGTCCCAAGACCCTGAAGTCCCTCTTAATTGCCTTCAGATTTCTTGTTGCCTACTTGGAAAATCAATAGTGGATAATAATCTATGGGCCTAACCAGAGTTGGAAGTTTTCTTTCCACACCTCTAACCGAGGCCCCAGGTAGGCATCAGACTTCCCTATGAAACAGATCCAGTCTGCTCATTGGGCCTTCTGTTCCCTTCAAAAGGGCGTCCCCTATGACAACGACCCGTCTTTTCTTCTTTACAGAAGCCATTTTGATGGAGGGTTTAGGGTGTCTTAACCTAGGGAACGTTTCTAGGCTGTGAGACCCATCATCCACATTAAGGTTCAGTTCCACTTGCAGAGCCTTCTATCTGTTGTACAAGGGAACCTGGAAGGCTGAGGATGACACAGGGGACACACACCTGCTGCACTGGGCAGGAACCTGCTGCCATTCCCTTCCATCTCCTAAATTTTTCAACTCAGCTGAATGGAGAGAGGATGGAGAGTCCTCTGTCCCATGAGGCATGCCTGCCTGTTGGCTCTGAGACAGGGAGCATAGTGTTATTCCACTGCTCAATCTCCCTCTCACACTCCCTGATGGTCCTCAACCTGCTCACCTCCTCCCAGAGTTCCATTACCAAGAGAAGCAGTTCATTCACCCGAGTACACCTCCCACAGGTGAATTCCCCACTGGCATCCGATACCAGTGCAAGAGTGGGGCACGTCCTGCAGCCTGACATCTGGGTGACAGCGTGTACCCACTGGGGCTCTGTCTGTGAGACTGCATCAGTCATGGCTGGTGCAGAGCTTGGAGAGGCCTTCATTTTCTGCCAAGTGGACACCATGGTTCCTTGGTACTTCTGGCCGAGCTCCAGTGCCCTGCTCACATGCCTTCCCTGCATGTCCTTGCCTGCTCGTCCTTCCTGCTCACCCTGCCTGTGCCAACTGCCTCACAAATTGCCACACCATGACCTTCTGACATGCTGTGCCCTGTTTGGCCATCCTGTTAAGCATGCTCCTGGTCACTCATGCTCTGTAGGGTCTGCTTAAATCTCCTGTAGTAGCGTCTGGGAACACTCTGCTGCGACAGCTCCCAGCTGGATCTGTCAGCTCCCAGCACATGCCCCTTTCACAGAATCACAGAATCACCGGGTTGGAAGAGACCCACTGGATCATCGAGTCCAACCACTCCCACAAAACACTAAACCATGTCTCTCAGGACCTCGTCCACCCGTAACTTAAACACCTCCAGGGAAGGCGAATCAACCACCTCCCTGGGGAGCATATTCCAGTGCCTAATGACCCTGAGTTTCCCTGGTCTTGAAGGTTATTCTTGTACAGAGACATACTGAATATCATCCCTTCTTTGCTCTGTGTGCATACATGATGTGGCTTTAAAAGTAGGCTTTTCTGCTTTGCATCCCAAAGTAATAGTATCCTTGCAATACAGGTGTGATCGCTGTACACAAGCTCACTATTGTTTAACAATGTCTCTTTCTTGCTGATGGATTGAATCATTCTTAGGAAAGAAATTACTTTGGTTTTACCCTTTAATTTTGTTGAGTAATAGTTAATTTGACTAGAGCTTAATTAAACTGTGATAACTTCACAAATCCAACTGGACTGAGTTGTCCCTCCTATGTGAATGCTATCACAAGCTTGTATGAAATTTCTCTTCATTGATTTTGACCTTTATAAAAAATAAGCTATCTGTAATTACAATAAATAGTGTTCTTCAGTCAAGTATCAGGTTCTTGTTGCCTTACTCTTGCTGAGTGGTATCTATAATACAAATTTTGTTGCATGCCCATGGAGAATAGCATTTGGGACTAGAAATCCTACAACTGATAGCTGCATAATCCTGCAGCTGATGATCAGATAAATTGCGCTGTATGGTAGAGCTGTGGCCTCTATGTCCATTTTAACCTCTGTATATCTTTCTATGATTCCTTTAAACCAGCAAGCACCATGCAGCGACCCAGCACTATTTCTTACAACTCTGTCTGAAGCAGTGGGTGGGCGAGGTCATGACTGTTATACCTATCAGTCCTTCCCAGCTCTAACAGGAGTGTTTGTTCAAGGATTGTGCCATAAGTCACAGAAAAACTATTCATATTTTGTCTTCTTTTCCAGCCATGTTTTGAGATGAAGTGGTTGAAAGTGGCTTTAAAGAAGCGCAACAAGGACACCATCCTTCACACCTGCTAAAATGCTCTCTGCGTAGGTGTGAGAGAAGGGGTCAGTCACCAGTCATTGTGATTCAAGAGGGATATAAGAGGACTTTGCACTCCTCAGGCCAACTGCACATGCTCTTCTGAGATAATTGAGTGACAGCTTATGTAACACAGAGCTCCTCCTGAAGGAACACCTTGTGGGTGTAAGTAGGCATGATCAGCTGTTGGCAACTGCATAAAAGGGGAAATCACTTTTCTATCAATGAGCATGCTTCCATCTTTTTAAGGATATCAGTTACATGATTCAATGCAGGATCCTTGGGAAGGTGAACTGTATCTTTTCCACTAACATTCTGTTTCCTGTTTTAATTTGCCTCTCTTCTCTGCTCTCTGATCATTCTCTTTCCCCTGCCCCTGCATTCTCATTTCCACAGAGGCATGGTATTACAATTTTTATATATATATACACACACACGCACAGAGGCAAATCTTTGCCTTCACTGTGAATTGATAATTGTTTTATGCTAATAAACAGCTGAATATTTGCAAACTGCCTTGATATCAGTCAATTAGTTTAAATTAGCCATATAGTGTTGCCATCACTCTTAATTCACATCCTAGTATTTCATTTTAACAAATCGCCACCCTGTCATCCACTTGTGGAGTGGGGTTGGGATGCAACGCTTGGAAGGCCAGATATACTTTGCAACGCTCTTTCCCAGTATCTTGCTCTCTTTTGTAACCCTAAAACTGCCTGTGAGAGTGGTGTGAGGGGGTGCTCAGATCTCTGAAGGTTTTTGAGAATTCTAGTACATCTCTCTGTGTATCATCTCTCTGTGTATATCTTCAGGTAATTGCAATAGTTACTATGATTTTTCATAGAATCATAGAATGTCCAAAGTTAGAAGGGACCCACAAGGATCATCAAGTCCAACTCCTGTCCCTGAACAGGACAACAACAACATTCATACCATGTGTCTGAGGGCATTGTCCAAATGCTTCTTGAATATTGTCAGGCTTGACGGCATGACTGCTTTCCTGGGGAGTTGT
>WAAB01012119.1:1034-16139 GCA_013389865.1 Piaya cayana
CCAGGGGAGATTTAGGCTAGAGATTAGGAGGAAGATTTTTACGGAAAGGGTCATTAGGCGTTGGAATAGGCTGCCCAGGGAGGTGGTTGATTCACCTTCCCTGGAGGTGTTTAAGGCACGAGTAGACGGGGTCCTGAGGGACATGGTTTAGTGTTTGATGGGAATGGTTGGACTCGATGATCCGACGGGTCTCTTCCAACCCGGTGATTCTGTGATTCTGTGACTGGAGTGTTAGAACAACTGGCCATGAAATACAAAATGAAAGAAATTTTTTTACTAGGAATAGAAAAACTTCAAATGGTTTAGATCTTCAAAACACTTTAGAGGCTTCTTTGAATGTAATGATCTGCTCTGCTAACTAGAGGGCTGAGATTGCTGACTGGGATTTGTAACGATTTACTCTAAAACTCAGAAATGATGACAACTCTCCCTTGCTATAAAGAAGTAGATGCTATCAGTCTACAGAGTGTGAGAAGCTGGAAAATTAATTAAAAAAACATAACAACCTGTCTGTTCGGCATACCTTCTGCTGAGTCCCTCATGTATCACAGGGATTTGCTCTGCAGGCAGTATTTCTAGATATCTTGCAAGCTGTACAGGTGGGCGTATACATGTTGTCTGTGTCGTGATTACCACTAAGTTGCCAGATTGGTGTTCCTGCCAAACAAACAAAACTTTGTTCATATTTTTTCATATGTGGGTAAAAAATGTCAATGATAACAATTTTTTCAGTAACATTTTTAGTCTCACCTGAAACCTTCAAACACTTGCCACTAACCTGCAGGCACAAAATGCTGCGCTCTGTGCACAAGCAGTAATCCTTACAACCTTACAAAGGCTCAGCAGTGCTACCGCCTGCAGTCTGACAGAAATCGCCAGAAGTCAGAGGGGTTTCTCATTTGACATTTCTCAACTATTAGTTCTGTTGTATTCCAACAGGGTCTAATTGTTGATTCACAGCCCTGGCAGTTTCTGCAGTCTTGGCATATTTATTGCATGCGACCAACTACTCTTTGCTGATGCATTTCCAGAAAATGGAGAAATACAAAGGTCCATGTCACCATAAGCAGATGCTCAGCACATCTCCAGGTGAGTCTAAACATCACCAAAATTGTACTCTCTGCCAGAGACTATGACAAAGTTGAGCTTAACAATGAACATGTTAAAAAAGGAAGTGCTTGAATGGGCATGGCTTGGGTGGTTCCATCACTGAGCTTGGTGTTGATTTCACATGTCCTCCATCATATTTGGTGATTATGCCTGCAGAGATAATGTTTTCCTCGAAGCAGAGCTACTGACTGACTAGCTATTATTTTGTGCAAAACTCCCTTTCATCACTCTCAAGCTAAAGTAATATCTTGGATATTTTTTCATCTTAGAACAATCCCTTTGTTGCTGCATAAATTAACAGAAAGTCTGGGCAGCAGGACTGCTTTTGGCAGCAATCTGACAACACAGCTGGAAGTATAGCTCTACATGTTAATTTTCACCAGTACTATTAGTTTCATCTTACTTCGCCCAAAGAACAAATTTAGTTGAACATTTCACTTCCATTAGCAATAGGCTAAAATTTACCTCAAACCTGTCCAAACTTAGCAGAAAATAATACTTTGGCAAGTGTGATCCTGGAGGATCTAATATTTTTTTCAGTGATTAAACATGTCTCTTGACACAAAATCCTTTCCTCTGTGTAATTTTCTTGTAAGCTTTACCACTGATATTGGATACTTCGAACATTTGAAAAGCAGCTTGACCTTGCTGCATTCAAACTGTGCTTACTGGAGTTTGATGAAAATCTGCTTAGTATTTCATACATCCACTTTGAAATTCTATCACGCTTATCAGATTTGGGGTTGTTCAGGGGCTCTGAATAACTCTCTGAGTTTGACCCTGGGTTCAAAGCTAGCTTGGTGTAAATTCCTAAGCTTTGTATTGTGGGAGCTACAGGCTACATGATGGATTTTGGTAGCTGCCTTTTACCATGCATTGACCTAAACTGTCAGAAAATGTACATCAAACTCATTCAGACATGTCTGGTTTCAGAGTACCTAGAATGCTTCTCTTCCAGTAGGACAGTGTGTTGATTTGTATTGCTTTCTCCTGCAGAATCAGGAGACTTCCTGCCTGCCCTCTTTGTTTCTTTAGCATATGGGATGAAGAACTATTCATCCAGGTGGTTCCTAAGCCCATAGAACAGAGAATTAATGACATCATAGCATATAGAGCATACCCCCTCCTTCAGCCTGGGTCTCTGAAATTCTATATAAGCCCCCTGATTTATTCCATACTGTTCCAATTAGCATTCTCCCTGCCTGAAGTGCAGTGGCTGTTATATCCTTTTATCAGAAGTATTTTCTATTGGGTAACTGGGGTAAACCAAGCAAAAACTGAAAAGAAAAATATCCAACTCTGAAAACTTAAGGATATTTTTAAAAGCACAGTGGATATCCAGGCAATATCCCATGAGAAAAAGCTTGTTTCTGCCCTGAGTGAGGTGGAATAATGTACAATAAATTGCAGTCCTGCTTTGCTTCTGAGTTAATTACTGTAACATCAAAAACTGGGAAAAAAATTACAAGTTTATGCTCACACACCCTGCTCTTACAAAACTATTTCTGAAGATGGAATTATTTGGAGTATTTTAGTTTGTTTGATGAAAATAATGTCAGAATCTTTTGGGCCAAGTTAAAGAGAGGATCACTTTAAATGTGAAGTTAATCTTCATGTTCAGGAGCAGTCAATTGTCTTCCTGTGTGTTAATATGATATAAATTACGGAGTTTCTTAAAATGCAATTGGTTTCTACTCAGAGAAGAAAATGCCTGTAAGAAGAGCCCATAATCATTGTTGGTTCAGCTTTCACCATGATTTTTTGCTGGTATGTTAACTTCAGAAGCCATAACACATTTAAAGTGTTTATTCATGATGTCTTACTTTTTGTACAATGTGTGTGTACATATATATGTATATTAGAGTGGATAAATGCTTACACAAACAGAGCTTGTGCTTCAAATAACTTTTTTTTAATTACTCTCTTTGTGTTTGCTAAGCAACACAAACTAACACTTCCCCAAAATACCATTCCTTCAAATAAAACAGACATTATCAGCAATTGCACAACACAGTTCAGGACACTGCATTGATAGCATGATTCATTCAGGAAAGGCTCCCCTTCAGCACTGGATCTTTGCAGGTGCATTAACCTTTCCATGTCAATCTATCTCTAATCAGCCTTAATGTCTAGAAATTTCAACCTAGCATTTGAGGGGTTACCATGGTAACCAGAAATCTAAACACACACCTGGTCCTATACAGATGAGGAATTTAAAACAAAATTGAGACATCTGTTCAGTACATAATAAGCGTGATGCCTCCTTTATCTTTCATTATATAGAAACATGGGGACATGAAATGAAAATAAAATATAAGATTTCCCTTCTAGTGTCTTCTTCAAGCCTGCTATACCACTGATATCCCAGCTAGCTTTGAGTTGAGCTTCTGAGACCAGCGTCTTTGATATGATCCTTGCCCTGTCAAGTCATGCTGCTTCCTGGAGGAGTTTGTGTCACCAATCTGCTGACAGCCAGATTGCTATTTTTTCTTCCACACTGTACTGAGGGCAGTAGTGATATTATGCCATTTGCAGTGGGGTTTTCTTTCCCTCCTCCATCCCTCCGCTCCCTTTTAAAATTAATTATTAAATGTGATGCCAGGGACAAATTATTCCTGGGGACTGAAGAACTGTGATCTTTCTAATAGGCATGGATTAATTCCAGCTGGTTTTAAGCACCTTTCTCCTTTAGCTGGAAGAGGTGATTAGCATGAAGAGCCTCCCTAGTTAAGTGTCTTCTCAGCATATAAAGAAGCGCTGATAACCCGACCCTCTAAATCCTGCATCGAGCCAGTTTTAACGGCTCAGCCATCATCCCGGTGCGTTATCTTTTCCCGAGATAGGTGCCCGTTTTCCCCCTGTGCCTCACAACAACCCCACAACTTCGTCCTTTCGTTTCGGGGCGAGGGCTCAGCGCCCTCTCCCGGCTCCGCGGGCGCCCCCCGCACTTTACCTTTTCGGTTTTATCTTTTATCTTTTATCGTCACAGTTCTTTTTATCCCCGGCACCCGAAGGATTGGAGGGCTATGGAGGTGATCCGAGGGCTGGAGCACCTCCCGTGCGAGGACAGGCTGAGAGAGTTGTTCAGCCTGGACCTGAGGGGACCTTCTAGCGACCTTCCAGTACCTGAACGGGCTGCAGGAAAGCTGAGGAGGGACTTTCTACAAGGGCACGTAGTGACAGTCATACAAGAAGTGGTTACTATTACAGAAAGTGGACGATTTTTTATTAAGCTAAAGTAGAGTTAATTTTCGTCTAAGTAATTGTGTTCTTTGAAAGTTGGACAGAATGTCCCTCTAACAGCATGTTTTCTTTGAAATGGTGGTTTTGCAGACACTGTTCATTCTTTGATGATGATGAAGTCTTCTGTTGTGTATCCTGTGCTGAACAGATGTGTTTTCTCCTGTAATCACCTCTGTTTGCAGCCTTTCCCCATCTCAAATGCAAGGTCATTCTGCTCCAAATGACCAGGAGTTTTGAATGTTGCAAAGTTCATAATAACAGTAAAATTAGACTTTGGGAAGTCATACAATATGCATAAGATTTCTGGGAAAGTTTATCCACACACCTCTAAGTGGGAAACACGTTCTGTCCCAGCTCTTGTCTCACTACAGGCGATTGATGGAGATGACCCCTTCCTGTTGCCCAGGCTGACAAGGGGTGCTAGCTTTCTAAAAGTCAAACAAGACCTAGAGAGTTATATCTGCCAGCTCTTTCAGTATCAATAAGACGAGGGAGAATGACTTTAAAGGGTGAAGATTTAGACTAGACATGAGGAAGAAATTCTTCACGCTGAGGGTGGTGAGGCACTGGCACAAGTTCCCCAGGGAAGCTGTGGATGCTCCATCCCTGGAGGTGTTTAAGGCTGGCTAGAGCAGGAATCCTTGCCCATGGCAGGGAGTTGGAATTAGATGATTTCTATGGTCCCTTCCNGTTTTTCACAGAAAGGGTCATTGGGCATTGGAACAGACTGCCCAGGGAGCTGGTTGATTCACCTTCCCTGGAGGTGTTTAAGGGATGGGTGGACGAGGTGCTGAGGGGCATGGTTTAGTGTTTGATAGGAATGGCTGGGCTCGATGATCCGATGGGTCTTTTCCAAGCTGGTGATCCTATGATTCTGTGATTCTTTAAAGACAGGCAGCGAGGAGCCCATGGTCCTCCCGTCCCCAAGGGGGCGATGGGCCCCGCCCGCCTCTGGCCCGGCCCCTCGGCCCGGGCGCCGCGTCCGGTTCCGGTCTGGGCGGCGGCGGCGAGATGGACCGGGAGTTGCTGCGTCAGGCGCTGAGCTACCATGGCCCCGAGCTGCTGTCGCTGCTCCGCGCGGAGCAGCACGACAACCCTGACTTCCGCGGGCTGCTGCCGCCGCCGGGGACGAGCTTCGAGCCGCCCCGCGGGGCCCCGATATCCGCCGGGTGAGGGGAACGGGGCGGGAGGCGGGGGCCGTGAGGGGCCGCGTGGCGTTCCTCACCGGGTTCTTCTTCTCTCAGGAAAGAGACGGCGAGCATTGACACCGAAATAAAGCGCTTCATTGCCAAAAAAGCAGATCTCCTGTTTGCTCACTCGTGGAAACCCAATGGGCCCTTCTCGGACACGATTGAAGAAAATGACGGTGAGCCCGCTGAGGGGTGCAGCGCGACGTTCCGGGAGAGGCCTCGGCCTTTAATGCCCCATAGGTCCTGTAAGGACACTGCACTTCAGTTAGCAATATTTTTAAAAACGAGTTGAAAAACTTTGCTTTGGCTGCATGTGAGCTTCCTGTCAGTACAAATAAATCAGGTCCTAACGTGTTTTGCTATCGTGGAGTATTTTGCATTTTCAGGCTGTGGCTTGGTCATTTCATAACTGTGAATGTCTTATCTGTTTCAGAGTATTATGCTGTTATGCCGCCCCTGGAGCGGTTCATGGAGGTTCCTATGGAAGAGAGGAGAGAATTGTTTTTTCGAGATGTTGAACGTGGTGATATTGTGATTGGCAGGATTACTTCTATTCGTGAATTTGGCTTTTTCATGGTGTTGATATGTCTGGGAAGTGGCGTGATACGGGAGATTTCAGATATAGAAATCACTGTAAGCTATAGTTTTGATCAGTATTCTTAATAAGTAGTAACTCTTTCATCACAGAATCATGGATTGGTTTGGGGTTGAATGGGCTTAAAAGATCATCTAGTTCCAACTCCCAAAGAACATGAGGTCCCACCAAGGTGTATTAGTTGCCTCTTGCATCTCCTAATGGAGTGGTATGTTAAAGATGAAACCGAGCTTTGGGGTGGTGGGTGGTGTCTGAATTTGTGAGCAGCTTATGATACTTTGGTGAGCCTGTAAATGCTTAATTTTGTGACTCATACTCTTGTTACTTTGGGCTTGAAAAGTTCAGCTTTTATGGCTGCATAGATTTTTATTTGAATCAAGCCATGCTTTAAATATTGTGGGTATGATGTACTTTTATATTAAATTAATCTTCTGGCTTAATCTTGGGGAGGAAAAAAACCCCCACTTTTAGCTTTGTTCAAGGTATTCCTGCTTTCTTCTGTTCCAGGCTCTTTGTCCTTTGAGAGATGTCCCTTCTCAAAGCAACCATGGAGATCCTTTATCTTATTATCAAACTGGAGACCTTATTCGAGGCAAGTAGCTACAAAGGTTGTCAGGAGTTGTTTGTTTTGGTTGTGAGACATTTCTGTAATTTTATCTTGACTTTTATTATTTCTGTAGCTGCGATCAAGGACATTGATCGTTACCATGAGAAGCTCACGGTGTCGCTTTACAGCTCAGCTCTTCCACCCAGTCTTTCCAGTACAAAACTAGGCGTAATTACTTCTGATGACTTCCCATTACATTATAAGTAAGAACGCGCTACTCAACTGTACTTGCTAAGTGTATGCAGTGTAACTGAAAAGCAACTTTGACAGACTGTTTTTTAAACTTGTCTGTGGTGTTTCTGATTTGATTGGATGGCTACATACTTCTTGCTGTTCACCTCTTAAACAGATTTGTTTGTGGGTCTGTCAGGTGTGGTCGGTCTTTTATTATCTTTCACAAAATGTAAGAAAAGGAAAAATTAGAGTCACTGTGGGACTGTGTTAAAAAAAAAACAAAACCAAAAAACCAAACACAAGCCTAAAGTCAAACAAAACAAAAAGCCCACGGAACAAACAAAAACCTTGGGAGACTGGAATATGAAATGCTTAACATTTTTAATTAACATTTGAGGACAGAAGGACACAGCTATCTGCAATTTTTGTAATTTTTTAATGTCTGGGATGGGTGCCAAAACAGATTTCAAAAACTTACTTAGGCTAAAGGATATTAGAGCTGCCCAATAGTAGGAAAATAAATGCCTGTAAAAGAGAACACCTTGTCAGTAGTAATAAATATCAATATAGGCATTTTTATCTTAAATCATGAAATTGGGTATAGTGTCTGTGGGATGGTGTTTAATATGCTTCAGTTCTTTTGTTTTTTAAGGCGAAGCATGGAAGTTGCTAATACAGGAGAGACATTTGAGGAATTTTTGCATCGTTCCCCGGGATTTGCTAATCCGTCGTTAGTTGAATATCTAGCAGAAAAATTAGGAATAAGTGAATCAAATCCACCGTCTTTGATGAGAAGTCTTCAAATGTAAGTGATTTTTACATTGTTCCTATCCTATGGCTTTGTGGAGATTATACTAATCCACTGAAATAGACTCATGAGTGGAAGTCCTAGACCACTTAAGCCTTTTTCATTTTGATTTGCATGACTGCAGCTTATGTGTCCTTAAATATTTAAAAGCAGATTCTAGAGTGAGAAATTTACATCTGAAATTCTGTTGCTCTGGACAAGCAAGGACACCTTAACATACACAATGTTTGATGCCAAATCTTTTAGGAATTTATTGCTTAGATGTTCCAAACATCTTTTGATTGAAATGCAGGATTTTTAAATCTTAATGTTTTCTGTCAGAGATGTCCCAATCCTTTTTTTGGTAATAGATCTGAGCTCTTTTTAAAATAAGGTTAAACTTATGTATTGATTGATGTTGTGAGCTATATGTATACGAGACCCCAAAGCAGGTGTGAATATGGTATATTTTTGTTAAGCCTACTTCAGCTGTACTGGTTCGTTTCAGCACTTTTAGACTGGATTTGGGAATACTGATTTCAAAACTGTGAATGAACATTACAAACTGAGGAAGAGCAGCAGAGCATTGTATAAATGCTACTTTAGCTTATTTCAACTGTGTTACATATTGTAAGTTTAATTCTGTATGCTTAGAAGGACAACTTGGTGGTTTTGTTTGTTTCTGACTTAAAGGAAAAACTTCAATGAAGAAGATTTTGCCCCTGCATTGAGGAAAAAGCAGTCTGAATCTTGGGCCTTGAAATGGTATGCAAAACTTTTTTATTAGTTCGTTGTTAGGTTAAATTAGGTTACAAGTTATATGTTTTAAAAGAAAGTACGCATTAAACCAATTTTTCCACTGTAGTGTTGTAATCAGGATGATCTTGAAAGTAACCTTAACTGCCGAATGTGTATATGATAGATAAGGTCTCAAGATTCAGTTCCAAAACACCTTAGATTTAAGGAAGAGCTTATTAGAATATTTATAACATGCTGGTCTGTTGAGGAGATAAGAGCAAGATTTGTGGCAATACTAAGTACACAGTTTTCTATTTTATAATTGAGTGTTGAATTACGTAATACAGCTTGTCATGCCACTTGATTATCAAATGATAGATTTAACAAGCGCACTTGCTGTCTTTGAAAGGTTAAATGTATCTCCCTCACTGCATTTGGAACAGCAGCTATGGATAGATGCTGTTGTGTTTACACAACACAGTGTATTTGGGCATGCAGCAAAGTGGAGGAGACAGAAGAAAACTTTCTCCTAAAAATGCAAATTTTCTGTGGAAAAGCTTAAAGAAAAAAAAAATCTGAGTGAAGCATGACATTTTCTGGTTTCTGTGCTAACAAAGTAGTGTTTTTCTTAAAACAGCAGTGTTTTGCAACTTTGGTTAATTGCAGAAAGTGGTGTTTATAATGTTAAATATAAATTTAATTTTTTTTAAAAGTCTGTAATGTACAGTTCTGAAATTCAGCTCTTATCAGTTCTACTCCAATAAGCTAATCTCTTGGAAAACACAGAAGAAATTTACAGGTAATAGGAAATAAAAAACCTCAAAATATTCCAAGTTTGAGATGAACTGGTTTTAGTCTTTACCATCCACCCATGTCTCCTCTTGTTGGTCTGATGGTGGTTATTAGCTTTGGAAATAATTAGGCATATTCCAGTTTAATGGTGGTAGGTCGCACATAGTTTTCTGCAGAAAAGTACTCAGCTATTCACTCCATAAATTAAGAACAGTGTAATGTAGTAGCACTATCTGCTCTGCAGTGCCATAAGATTTTTTTATTAAAGACATTTTATTGTTGTGGAATTACATCAATATCACATTAGTTTGAAATTCCAGTGTTAACTATGTGATAACAAGATCAAGTTTTTCACTTCACTTTTTGGAACCATAATATGTGAGTAATATAAAATCTAGGCTATTTTTATATAAGATTTTCTAAATTTTTTTTTTCCAGTGTGAAGGCTGGTGTTGATTATTTTAAGGTTGGGCGCCATGTAGAAGCCATGAATGAGTACAACAAGGCTTTGGAAATTGATCCACAAAATGTTGAAGCTTTAGTAGCACGTGGAGCTCTGTAAGTCTGCTTGTTTCATTGTTTTGTCTACGTTGTGAAGGTAGACACTAAAAATGTAGTGATACTCAAAATGTGAGTACTTTGTGAAAGTAGTCACTAAAATCCATGCAACTTTTCTGTTGTTCTAGGTATGCAACAAAAGGAAGTCTGAACAAAGCCATAGGTGATTTTGAAATTGCTTTAGAAAACTGTCCTACCCATAGAAATGCAAGAAAATACCTCTGTCAGACACTTGTGGAAAGAGGCGGGCAGTAAGTCTTGGGGTTGTGGTTTTGGCTGGTTGTTAATTTTTCTCATGCTATTTTTGATGCCATTCTGACTAGGACATAGAACAGCATCTTTTCTGGCTATGTGTTGTATACCTCCTTGTGCAGCTGGTTTATGTGTTCTCCATCCCAGTTAAAATCCATTTGAATATTCAGGTAATATATTTCTTTTAAACCCTCTGTTAGAGAGAGATAGATATTTTTGAAATGTCGAGGAGTAGTGTTACTGATGATGATTAGGAGGTAACATGTCAGAAGTACCATTTTATTTCTTTACTGAGGTGGGCTGAGATGATAGGAAGGATCTTGGACAGATGCAGTGTTAGTGTCATAGCACAGATAACAAAGGTAGACTTAAAAGAAAGAAAAAAATTGTCAAAATCTGTGGCTTAACTAGATATGAATTATCACTTGAATTTTAGGTTGGAAGAGGAAGAGAAGCTACTGAATGCTGAAAGTTACTATAAAAAGGCCTTGCATTTGGATGAGAGTTTTCAGGAAGCAGAAGAGGCCTTGACAAAACTCCGTAAGCATATGCAGGTGATTCTTTACTTTCTCTTCATATAGTGCTGTCAATGACAGTGACCAGACATCAAAAGTCATCCTTAAAGTTTTTGAGCAGGGAGAGTTCAAGTTGATAGTTTGTCTTATTCTCTGCTTCCCTTCTACCCAGTAAATCTTCTCTAGTGAGCATTATGGCTGTACCTACCAGAAGAAAGGTGCCTCTTGATGACTGCACTGTTTGGAACAGGATAGGAAAGAAATGCCAAAGAGAGGAGATGGGGAAAGAGCAAAACCTGTTAACCCTGCCAGCTAGTAACAAGGATAAGAGTATTCTACCACACAAGCATGATTACTAATGTTACACTAAAACATTCTGTGAATACAGGCATGTGAGGGTAAAACACATAGGCAAGCCACGTAAGTGTTGCATACCATTGTACCAGCCAGATTCTGGAGTAGTTATGAAAAGAGAGAATAATACCAGAAAGATCACATGAGAGAGGATATTAAGAGGTGATTTAAAGGAAAACAGCAAAGTGAAGGGTGAGTGGGCAGGCAGTTTTGAATATGTTAGCTTGCTTTTCTGTGATCTGTTTTTTTCTCTTCTCTTGCATGCAGCATGTTTCTCTGGTGAGCCCTTGTGGGTCTCTGTGCTAATCTGAGTTGCCATCTTTTTTCTTTTATTTACGTCCTTTACTTGCATTGTCTTCTAGAGAAAGTCCAAGTAAAACAGACCACTGAGGAACAGGCTTGTCTTGCTCTATGCTCCTTCATGTAAGGAAATGCATAGTTTGGAGTAGATGACTCTAATTGACACTTCTTCAGTTGGTGGAGCCATAATGCTGACAGGTTGTGTTGAAAGAAGAGGGAAGATGAGATACGACAATCTTAATAAAGCTGAACTATGTAGTAGATAAACTGATGGATCATATTTGAGCACTAGCCACATTCGGCTGCTTTAGAAAGAGGTGTCCAGTCTCAGTTAGAATGATGAAGAATATTCTCAGCAAGTAGTAGATAATTTTTGCTCTCCTTTAGCATTTTCTTGATCACTGATGCAGGGGGTAAAAACCATGATACTACCTATTGTTTGTTGGTGTGCATAGCCTTAACTACAGTTAAGGGTTTCCTTTGTTATATCTGTTAAGATAGTTGGTAAGTTTTGAAAACCGTAATCAGACTTCCTGCTCACTTTGAATATGAATACAGCTACTCTTCAGGGCTGTAGGTGGTAGAGGTCTAATTTCTGATAGAGTGAGTAGTTTAAGTATTATTTGTCTGATGAGATGCTTTTCTGCCTTTACACATATTTCAATGTGTAAGTCTGATACTATCCATCACTGTTGTGCTAGAATGGCTGAAATAGCACCAAAGTTTATTTTCCTGTAATACTGATTATGTGTTTTTCTCCAATGCATTTTCTTCTGAATTGGACCATTGTTGCTGTATCTGACATCTGGTGCTGCTCATCACCAACAAACCCTTGGAAAATGATTTCTTACGTAAACTATGCATCAAACTGGTCTGTGAAATTGTTATGAAACGGTTTGTATTCAAATGTGGCCAACTTGAATACGTTTTAAAATGGGTTCTGCCATGTTTCACTTGTAAACTACAATAACGGTACCTTCCCTCAAACTTTTCTTTTCCCACCCTCCTTCTCCATATTGCTAATACTGTGTTTTCCTTGCATATTCTATCTATACCTTTTGGGCTCCATGCTTCATGGTGTGCTGGATTATGGGTACCACTGTCAAATATCTTTTTTCATTGAATAAAAACTGCAATATGGTCCTTAATGTAAACCTGATTATCGTAATGGCCAATGTCAAACTCCTGAACAATATTAATTCTTGATTGGGAATCCTGGTAAAACATCCCTGGTGTAATTACGCATTTGAATGGGGTTGGGGACATGGGGAAAAATACCCGTGTTAATGCTTACTATTAATGTAATTTTTTTATGATGCTTGGGTTCAAAAAAGAAATCTTTGGAAATGAGGGAGAAACAAGCTGCTGAAGAAGAGAGACAGAAAGAAAAGAAAGTAGAAACAAGTGCAGAAAAATTGCGTAAGCTCTTAAAAGAAGAAAAAAGGTAACTGTAATATTCAGTATACTGATTATGGGGCAGTAAGTGCAGATAAGTTTATGAACAATCAATTTCCAGATTGTCCAACAGTGAGCTAAGTAGAACTTCTACCTGGGTAAACTGCAGAATTTTTTTTGAGTAGTGTCCTTTAATGATTATTGCCTTTAAAAGAGATAAATGTGGAAGCGAAGATGTTTTAAGTATGCTTTGCAATGTGAAGTATTTGCAAAATGTAATGCCGTATCAAACTGGGAAAGATGCCTTTTATGATAAACTATTTGGTAGATTTAATTTAATTTTCTGATAAAGTAATGACATTTGAAATGACTTTGCCAGGTCATGCTCTGTTTCCATTCATGCCTTACAGTCTAATCTTAGCAGAACTCTGGGAAGTGTACAGATTTGCTTTCTACGTACCATTTTTGCCTGATAGTTAAGATTTATCTCACATGTTGATTACGTGTTTTAGGTTGAAGAAGAAAAGGAAAATATCAACTTCCTCCTCTTCCTCTTCCTCCTCCTCCTCATCAAGTGATTCTTCATCAGATGCATCAATTTCTTCTTCTTCCTCTGATCACAAGAAACGTAGGAAAAAGCGTCGGAATAGATCTGAGTCTACCCGCAGCTCAAAAAAAAGCTCATCTAGAGCTTCTTCCCATTATAAAGATCAGATTAGGAAAGAGGAGTGGTATACGCCTCCTGCTGATACCACTGCTTCCTTTCTTAATCAAAGCTTTGAAGTGGAAAATCTACTGGAAAAGCGGGAGAGTTTAGTGTGTCCAAAAACAGAGGTAAAAGAGAAAGAAAGACACAGTTCTTTTTCAAGGACTTCAGGTGATGATGAAGACACTTTTGGAGGTAGGTCTGAAGATTCAGGAGATTCTTACAGTAGCTCCAGAACTCTGCCAAGTAGTAGCAAAACTGAAAAATATGGTAAAACTGATAGATTTTTCTCCAGTTGGAGAGGTTCTTCAAGTTCGTATCATAAGTCAGATGAAAAAAACAGGCTGCATTATTATAGGAAATTAGAAAGGGACTTGGAGGGGAGAAGAGAGCAGTACAGAAAACATGGCTCAGGTCAAGACAGGTATTATCCATCTCCAGCAGGGTCTGACTATTCAGGCAAGTCAATGGGAAAGTACAGACTGTATTCTAGCAGCTGCCTACATGAAGGTGATAGAAGTTATGATAGTGATAGGCATGTGTTAAGTCGGCATAAAAATGAAAGCGAGTATAAGAACAGGAAAAGAAATTATGAAGAGACTGATAAAAAAAAGGAACCAGATGAGGAAATATCTTCAAATGATACAGCACAAACTGAAAATGGCAATAAAAAAAACCTGCCCCAGAACTTAGTTAACATATTTAAACAGATAGCTGAATTTGAGAGGGAAAAAGCAAGTAAGAAAAAACAATCAAGTACCTAAAAAATGGTATTCTGAGAGTAGTTAAATTAACTTTTATATGAGTATCTCTTGAGGAAATGCAGCTGAAGAGTGATAGAAAGGCAGAATTTATTCTGTCTTGCAGAATGTCAGAATTCTTAAGGTGAAGGTTGTATAGGGGAAAGAGATGGAGGGATATCTTGCATAAAATAAGTTATTTAAAATCTAAGTTTCCTGTGCTCTTGGCATGTTCCTGTACAGTGATCTCTGTCTGAAAGGCTGAAATTCCTTGATACCCCTGGACTATAGTTAACTGTAAATTGCATCAATATGCACTTTAACTGCTGATAGTTTTGTTTCAAATTTAACTTCCAGCTATAGAAACAGGGTACCTGAATGAAAGTCATGTGCCATCAATGTATATAGGTCATTTGATCATTAAATTTTCTTAGTTTTTCTTAATTTTGTGTCTTGATTTTTGTTAACTTCACTGCAATATTTCATGCTGGTGTGCTGCTTGTATTTGCTGCTTATATGAATGGAGCCCTCCAGTGTTTGTGAGAAGGCAAGTGTATTATGTTAGTTAAATACATCAAACATTCTCCAAATAATGTAAAAACCAAAACAAACAACCCCCTCCAACCAAACAAGAAACCACATCTGAAGTAGAGGCGGAGGAAAGTTATGAAACACTGTTTATCATCTAGGTAAGTTTAAGTGTGGACTTTTTGGGTTTTGTTTGGGGTTTCTGTTAGGTATTTGCTTTACAAGCAGCTGGAAGACAGTGGTTGCACTGCTGTGGAATAAGTGATGCTCTATTTACAGTAAGTTGCCCAAGTATGGTTGGTAGAACACAGTAAGGAGCTAATACCTGGTAGATGATACCATAGCACTTTGGCTGCAAGTTTTCTGAGTATGTAGATGTAGGTCAGCTGCAAAAAAAGGTACTGTGTCTTTTTTAATAGAAGTAATACACTTTTACTGACTTTAATCATAAACTGTCATCTTCTAATTAGGATAGGATCTGAGATGACTGATTCATAGTCATAGAAATATAGAATCACCAG